>CM037863.1:23113180-23713180 GCA_021292105.1 Anadara kagoshimensis | reverse complement strand
TCAGCTGTTTGGGTGAGCACAGGTTAACGAACGGTGTTCTCCAGTATTGTGGACCAGATATCTCAGCAACTATAACATATAAATACACAGTCAAAAATGCTTTAAACCCCACCTCTATATAAAGACCACCTGGTTTTAAAGGCTAGTAATTTTTTTTATCCAATTCACTCTTTATTAAGGTTATTTGAACCTGTATATAGGGGCCACCTGCCCATACAGGCATTTTTTACAGGTTCCCTTGGATGGCCATTACAACCAGGATTAATTGTACAATGTAAAAGTTAAAGTCTGTACCAAGCTTATGGCGCCCCTCCCCCTCCCAAACTCAACCTCAAACCCAACTCCTAACAAAATTTATGGGAGTATGTAGAAATCTCCTTGAATGTCTGCCCCAATATCATATCCACTGCATAACGCCCACATCTGTGGATGGGTTGGTATCAAACCTAGCACAGATGTATTTGGGACATACAAGTTTATAAGTTTTGAATTTAGCAGATGGACAACCTTGTTCTAAGTGCTCTAACTCATAAACCCCTCAGTTTGTTGTCTAAACCACTTGACCACAATTATCCAAGAATATCCTGAAGTGTTGCGGGTTCTATGATAAAGAGTTGCCTAACCTGGATGAAGAGTTACCTACCCTAAAGTGTTGTAGGATCTATGATGGTACTGTCTGTGTCACTTTATAACAGATACATGTAGGGTTGATGCTTCCTAATGTCTGTGCAAGTTTATTTGGCAAACAAATCACATTGTCCTGAGATCTATGATGAAGAGTTATCTACCCTTGATGAAGAGTTACCTACCCTGAAGTGTTGTGGGATCTATGATGTGGACTGTCTGTGTCACTTTATAACATACACATATAGGGTTGATGCTTCCTAATGTCTGTGCAAGCTTATGTGGCAAACAAATCACATTATCCTGTATAAAATAAACAAGAGTTCTATGAAAATGTATGTATCATGCAATTCCTATATTTCCCATTAGGCCTTTCATTTTAGTAGCTAAGCAAGTTAAAATCTAGTGTGAAAATGTCAGCATTAAGCAATAATTTGATCAAAATATGAATTTTTACTCATCAGAGTTGGCTTTATTTGATACAAGGGCACCAGTATCAAGAAACTGTAATTGTAATATTATTAATATTCCCTTGAAAATGGATGGTGTAATAAGGTATATTTTCTTGTGCTAAATGAACAAATTGAGAAATGGTCTTTAACGTCCTGGTCAAGAATATTTCACTTATATCGAGATGTGCAGAAATTTTGCCTGTGTGTTGCGCTGATGGCATTATACAGCAGGGTAATTGCAGCAATGGCACAGTCTAGAATGAACACTGCATTTGTCCCTAAAAATCTTGAACAGTGGATAAAGATGCTTACACTGACACTGGGGCACTGATATACTAGTAAACTTTGCTGTGCTTCACAAAAAAGAATTAAAAATTTCCATCCATCACTGGAACCTTTTTGGTCACTAATAAAAAATCCAAGCATCTATCAGATTGATTAATTCAATGGGGTTTTATATCCCAGTCAAGAATGTTTCACTTACATCGAGATGCCACCAGCTACAGGTGAAGTGGCATACGTTTTGACTTTTGCATACACGGCAGTGTGCAAGGAAGGTTCTTCAATGTACCATGCCTGCTGTGACATGGAGTATCAGTTTTTAACGCCTCTTCCAAAGGACCATGTGACTTTCATTTCTAAATGCCAAGTGCTTGGCAAAAGAACAGTCACTACGTATTTTCAAGTCTTAGTCAGACCACAGCCAGGGCTACCATCCAAGATCTCCGAAATACAGAGCAAGCACTCTACCTAATGAGCTACCATAGTGGTGGGTTCATCAGAATGTTTATCCAATCAGAAGTCACCTTACAAATTGGTACAATCTCAACAGAAAATGTATGTTGATCTAATCAGAACTCGCCTTACAAATTGGTACAATCTCAACAGAAAATGTATGTTTATCCAATCAGAACTCACCTTACAAATTGGTACAATTTCAACAGAAAATGTATGTTTATCTAATCAGAACTCACCTTACAAATTGGTACAATCTCAACAGAAAATGTATGTTTATCTAATCAGAACTCACCTTACAGATTGGTACAATCTCAACAGAAAATGTATGTTTATACACATATGTATTGTTCCGTGGATCATGTGTAATCAACTCCTGTGCTGTTTGTGTCCTGTTAAATAAATATAGAAATAAGATTCCATTTACAATGATTACAACAGAGTAATGAGTTTACAATTGCCATAGCATGATAAACAACAACCATGAAAACACCATGGAAACCAATTATTATACATCAGAGAAGGAGATGAGTAATATGGTAACACTCCCAAGTCAACATGGTAAAGATTCTTTCAATTATACTGAGGTGATCAGTTCAGAGATGGAGGAAACCAGAGTGCCAAAAAACCCACTGAACTTTGGCAAGTCAATTCACAAATTTTCACATTCAAGGATCTGGCCTAGTGAGATTCGAACCTGAACAATGAGAGACACCAAGGTCTGTAAGCATGAGCATTAGACCATCCAGAAAACAAGGCCCCCTAGCCAGAAAAGTGGTTAAATGTATCTGAGAAAGAGGAAAAATTTACCACCAAAAACAACTGACCAATCAGACCGCAGTATGCAAATTAGTTATGCACAGATTTTGTCATATGATGACTAAGGTATTTGCACAACAAACATACTAAAGTTTCATTAAAATCACATTTATATTACATGTACTGCAGTTTCCTTCATCAATCTAGAATTTACTGCTTTAAGATAAGTGAAAAATCTTGACCAGGGCATTATTCCACCCTCATCCATTTGTAATCTCCATTGTAATGGTTGATCAAAAAGCTACAGGCAATTGTGATTTCACTACAGTATATTGAAATACAGTTAAACCTGCCTCAAAGGCCACCTCTATATAAGGACCACTTGCTTTTAAAGGCCAGTAAAATTTTATCCTAACTGCTCTTTCTTCATGTTATTTAGACCTCTATATAAGGGCCAACTGCCCATAAAGGCCACTTTCATTGGTTCCCTTGGGTGGCCTTTATGGACAGGTTTGACTGTAGGTCAAAATTTGCAACCAGTTATTATCTTGGTAATTTCAACATTTTCTCTTGTGATATATGAATAGACTCTAAAGAAAGTAGTAACCAGTCCCTTCCCAAATGTTACCAGTCCCAGACTATGAAATTGGCTGTTATCTTGAACACTGGGATTAAGTTTCACTTTGCTGCTGAAATAAGAGCTTTAGACCACCTACCTGCATGGTACAACAGCTGTTAGAAAATCAACCAGTCTTCTTGCATCCTGCTTCTGTGCATAATAAAAATCAATCCCATCTGCAAAAAATATGCTCCATGTATTAGGTTTTGTTATAAGCTTTCAAATTGCATAACACTGTCACTGTTTCAGTTATTTCTCTTAAGGATAAAATTTGAAAAAAAAAGAATTTAAAATGGCAAATTTGAAAACAACATTACCACCACCATTAGCAGGATAAATAGAATCCTACAATGGTGACAGTTTAAGATGAGATATCTCAGATCAGGATGAATATTGTCCTTCTGGAGATTGAAATTATTCACCCTAGTTTGAGATATCTCTGTTTACACTCAATTCTACTGTAAGATTCTTTTCTTTTCTCACTAACAAACATATTTAAACAAGATTTGTAAACAAATATTTGCATCAAGTGCCTGTTTTACTGCCTCCATAATAAATGATGTAATAAATTTTTGTTGACATTCTCACAAAAAACGAATATAACATATAATCTATATAGTCTGTGTAGGGACTGACATACCGGTAATAGATGGGGGAAGTGATCTCACCCTAGCGTGGGATAGTGAGTTGAGTTGAGTAATGGTGTTTGACATCCCAGTCAAGAATATTACACTTATATTAAGATGTCGCCAGCTATAGGCGAAGGTGCAGGAATTTTGCCTGTGCGTTGTGGTGATGGCATTATACAACAGGGTTCTTTAGCGCGTCAACCCCACCCTGAAAACGGACCTCGTTTATTTGAAGTTCCCATTCGAAAGAAGTCACTACCCACTTTCAAGTCTTGGGTCAGACCCGGTCAGAGTTCGAACCCACGACCTTCCACTAACGGAGTGAGCACTCTACCAACTGAGCTACCGCAGTGGTTGGGTGTAATACAGAAATGTCATGTCAGAAAATCAAAAGAGATGGCACAGAAAACTCTGTCCATGGGTGAAAAATAAAATTACATGGAACAAAGAAACCCTGGTAGAAAGATGCAAAAAATGTCCTGATTTACAGTAAACAGAATATACTCACCATGTGCCATCTTAATGTTGACTGTATTAGCATGAGCTTTATGTTTCAGTATTAACTGTTCAAGGAAGAAAAATGTCTTCTTGTGATCCGTCTAAAAATTAGAAACAAATCTGATAAAAAAATTTGCAGAAAAGTCAGTCTAGCTAGGTCTATTTGCATAATAACATGATGAGAATGGGGTGGAATTAATGTAAATTATGACCCAGCTAAAATTCTTTTATTTATATTTAAGATCAAGGTTCAATTAAGATACGATTTTGCTTACTCAGGGTTTAGTATTAGTAAGTTCAATGTTCAATTTACCCAGAGCTCAGTTTATTCATGGTTAACTATACAAAGGTTTTCCAGTTACTTCGGAAGATACTTTGGAATCCAATGCCCTGTGTTACGGCAGGCGTGGTATGTTAAAGAACCATCCCTGCACATTGCCCTGAGTGCTTTGCAAAAGTAAAAATTTCTGCCACTTCACATAAAGTTGGTGATGTCTCAATATAAGTGAAATATTCTTGAGTGGGATTTAAAACCCCATTCAATAAATCAATCAATTTTCCACCTACAGGAGGCAGAGTCACATTATGCTTGATATTTTTTTCAGTTTACTCTGCATTTAGTTTAGACAAGTTTTCGATTTATTCAGTTAGGTCATCCATGTTTTCCACTTACTGGAGGTTCTGTTTAGGCTGGTTGATCAGTACTTACCTTCTGTCTGAGTTGTACAACAGCTCTCCAGAAATCTTTAGCCTCCACTCTGTGACAATCATCACACATCTGGTTGTTTACGATATACTCTACAACAAACACTTGCTCAAGAACCGCTCCATTTAAAACCTGAAAGTATCATCAACATCATTTAAGTCAAGTTAAAAATGTCAGATTCAAAATGTATCATTGACGAGATCACCCAAAGAAGGTTTACAGTCCAACCTGTGTTAAAGGCCACCTCTATATAAGGGCCACCTGTCTATAAAGGGCACTTTCAATTCCTCCCAAGCCATTTTACTCTTTATTTAACCTCTATATAAGGGCCACTGTTCAACTGAGCCAGAGGCCACCCTATTTTTGTACAAAATGGCTCATGAACCTGTCTATAAAGGCCACTTTTTATTTCTATTTTAGGAACAAGTTTTGTTATAGTTTCTAAAAATGTGTGCAAAAATGTTAAGCCATGTAGTTTTTTAAAAATCTTGAAGCTAAAATTAGATTTTAAACATTGATTATTAAAATTAGATTTTAAACATTGATTATTTAACTTTAAACCATTGATTATTAAACTAAGTGCATGTAACCAAATCTGTATGTTGATAAGAAAAGAATTTTTAAAAAGCATTTTTTTGAAACTTTTTTAAAACTTAAAAAAATTCTTAAGTTATTTATCCTCATGTCAACAAATGAAGCCATAAAACACTAAGGATAGATTATTACTCATTATTAATTATGATACATATACTATTTTCTATTGTTTTCATTACTGGCTCCTACCTATTAAAGAAAACATGTCTTTATTTAAGATATGTATATACTTGGTGTTTTTAAGGTTTTTTGTCAAAGATTGATAGATAGTGTGGTCAGAAGATTTTTCTTTAATTGTTTTCAAAGAAATTATTCTGTTAAAATTAGCTAATGCCTTTTTTTGTAACAGAAATTTTAACAAATAAAATAAATAAATTAGAACTGCTCACTATTTTTTCAACTAATATTTATATTGATGTCATAACTGGATTTACAGACCTCTATATAAAGGCCACCTGTCCATAGAGGCCACTTTGCAACTTCCCCTGAGTGGCCCTTATAGACAGGTTAGACTGTATATGGCTTGGGCATGTTTTTAGAAAGGAGGGGAAATGCATAACCAAAGAAGCATGAAGACACCCCAAGGGAAAAGACCTCGCAGAAGGCCAAAAACAACATGGCGACGGACTGTAGAAGGTCAACTGAAAGATCTGCAGAAGACTTGGGGAGAGGCTGAGACGAAGGCAAAGAACAGATCTGAATGGCGAAATCTTGTATTGACCTTATGCTCCACCTGTAGCAAAGAGGATAAGTAGGTAAAAAGTCTACCTTAAGTCTATAGGTTCATCAGCCAGGTGCTTATCTAATATGCTTAATTTGGGTCTGAAAACAAGCAAATTCAGTGAATAAGGATCCCCTGCCAGCAGGTTCTTTTTCTCATGATTTACACTTTATATGTTCAAAGGCCAATAACTCCCATGAAAATGAGCAAACCAACTTGGGTTAACGATATGTGCATCTCCCATCAATGTTGATGCTTTGTACCAAGTTTCATGAAAAAGTGCTTCATAAATTTGTGCAGACAAGAATTTAAGAAGGATGTACAGACGGAAACCGGAATTCTTCAAAAGGCTTGGGGATAATGAGCCCCATTCCCAAATTTCAAAACCTTTATTTTTTCTAAATATTTTGGAGAATTTTCCCAATTTGAATTAATTAAGTACAAAATTGCGACTTTAACATTTGTACTACAGTAAACCAAGTTTTATTCATGGCTATGAACTCTTGCAATATGAACTTTACAGGGCTTTTCTTATGAATTAGGAGTTTTCAAATGGGTTCAATTGGGAAAATATTGACATTTATAACACTTAATATGGATCTCGTGAGTAGTTGACACTAAGCTCTCAGAAGGAAATGGACATAATTCCAGAAAATCAAATTATTTGGAAATTTTTTCTCTAATTGAGAATTTTGTTTTTGTTTTTGCATTGGGAATGCCTCCAAATTTCAGCATTAAATATAGGGTAGGAAAAGCCCTGCTATTGCTGAGGATTTGGTATAATAAAAAACAAACATACTAATTCATGTCCGAATCACAATCCAGAAGCAAAGTAAAAACTTTGGAACTGACAAGTCAGGTTAGACACATGAACTTCACCAGGGAAGTGAGGCCGGGTGTTCCGGAAGGGTAAGCACCTCCTGTTTAGCTAGCTACACCTGCCATGTATGTAATCAAAATTGTGTGAAAGGAACATGGAACTATGAGACCTCAAATATATCCAGGGCAATCCTGGACACAGAGGCATTGTATAAACAATACCATTTTCGGAAACAAGTTTGCTGCAATTAACATTCCTGATTATTTTGTCTTCGTGAAATAAACAAAAGCTAATCATATGTTTCAGCTGTGTACTGCGTGTACGGTTTTGGTGTTCTAGCTGTTGTTTAGTAAAAACTATAACTTACCTCTTTTTGTATTGTAACTTTCAATTTGATCCGCATAGAATGTGGTTCTGTCCATATAAATCCAGCATCTATCAATCGTACCTTCAAAATAAAACAATCGAATAAATGATAAAAACTAGAATACATGTATTAAAAATAATGTAAAAATATATATCACTGGATCAGCTTAGTCAGCTAGGCTAAATTTCAGAATTTTCTGAGCCTCTTGTCTGTGGTGCCTAGTGAAAGAGTAGATTCACTGAAGTACCAGTAATAAGTAATCATACTTGTCATGCCACAAAATTTAAAGTCAAGCGTAAAGCGATTTCATGTTGTTGAGTCTAAAATTTATCAAAACAAAATTTTCATTAATCTCAATGCTTTTACATTCTGTATTGATGTGATCATTCATTTCATGTTTGCCTAAAATAAGAAAGAGCAAGAAAATTTTATCTTTGAGTTTCTATTTTCTCTGTGGTCGAGTGGACTAAAGCATATATATATATATATGCTTTAGTCCACTCGACCACAGAGAAAATATATATATCAGTCTATTTGCAACCACCTAATATCAAAATACAGACATCCAACTGGCCAAATTCAAGGGCTTTTTAGGGCCTTCAGGAAAAATTCAAGGGTTTTTTAGGGTCAAACATGTTTTAGGGGCTTTTTAGGACAAACCTCAAAATTTAAGGACTTTTCCAGGCCTGTACGAACCCTGCTCTCAATGCCTGAGTTTGAATTCCACTCGGACAGATCCTAGTGAGAGAAAGTTTGTCAGTTCTCTTGCTGAAGGTCGGTGCTAGTCCACTAACCCTCAATGTCGCACAAAAACATTCCCTCAGTTCATTTAAACTAGGACTGAAGAAACCAGTGAAAGGAAATTCCTTTTTCATTTGAACCCCCTCCTTTGGATAGGGGGATAAGCAAGCAAGTCCTAGGGACTCATACAACAGTTTCCATTTTGCTTTCACATGAAAAATCTGTACCTCAAGCTCCATGGTTTATCACAATTTTGTTACTAAATAAATTAGGGCCAATATTTTATTATAGAATTACAAACCTTGTTCAGGCCTTTTAGTTTCTTTAAGCAAATACTCAACAGTTCCCTCGATTCCAACTGAGCAGTTACCCATGTGTTAGGAGGCTGTAGATATCTGTGTAAAATATAATTTAAACTTAAGCATATATAGCATCTGACATGAAATTTAGCAAATTTTCACAATTTTTCAAATGACACAAAAATGAAGGTTTTGACTTTAAATTAATGTCTATATTTCATTCCTGGTAGGCATAATTGGCTATGGCTACCTATTTCTGAGAAATTTGTTGACAAAAAGTAACCTACCGGTATTATAGCAAATCTGTGAAAAAAAATACTTTTAAAAGGTCAATATTTCACAAATTTTTGAAATTCGGCTACTAATTATTTTAAATTTGTAGAAACCTAGAAAGCTCTTTGTGATTATGATAGTGCAACTTTAGTACAAATAGATTAGTTAGAAAATCCAAAATGCCAAATCATGACACTGCCAGGGGTCCTACCAGTTTTGAGGTCCAAAATATAGGAAAAATAAGAAATATGGGGTCAAAATTATAGGAGTTTTATAAGAAATTATAGGACCTTTCACTAAAAACATTGGAATATTTCTAAATAGTTTCCCCATAAAATATAAATTCATGGATTCCTTTCCTACCTTTCAGCCATTCCCCTTTTACTAACAAACATTAAAAATGAGCAACTGCAATGTACACTTACTGGTTTAGAAATACATAAATTTTAATCTTTTTTCACTAAATGCGGGAAAAATATCCCTATTCTGAATTCCTAACGCTACCAGTAACAAAAATATAGGAAAATATAGGAAATATAGGGGGCTTTTCAAATTATATAGGAAAATATAGGAAAGGGTCAAAATTATAGGAAATATAGAAAAATACAGGAATGGTAGGATCCATGCACTGCCTAAAATTTACACAGCATTGAGCTGATTATACACACATTTTGTTGTTAGTTGAACACTTAATATGAGTGTAATATAAACTTTACCTTTCACATTTTTTACAGAAGTAGATAACTCCTTGTTTTGGTATTCCCTCTGTAATGTCAACTTGTGTTCTAAGACAAGCTACACACATATTTGATGGGTTTGGTTCTATCTGTGTGCCACATTGACAACACAATCTGAAATACATACAAGAAGATACAACATACTGTATTACACCTAACTAATGTGGTTCATAAAAATCTTTGAAGGAAGTATCTGTATTTTTGTGGGTGGGTAAGGAGTGTAACAGGAGGAAGAAAATACTTCCTCACCAAGTGCCCCACCTGAGGATCAAATGAGGCCATCCTGGGTGAAAAGTGAGCATTTTCCCACAAGGCTAAAAGATCCGAACCAGAAAGCCTGGCAGTAAATCACTCTATTATATCTACTGTATACAACACAACAAATACCAAGACTAGTTCAGTCCCGCTACAGGAGTTTCATGTTGACAAATTGGAAAAATTTCATCCACAAACAGAACAAAGGCCCATGGACATTATCTTACCTAAAGGCCACCCCTTATATGTCTTGTATGACATGTACAGCATATCAGAAAGGAAGTCCAAAATATGTTGTACAAATTGTTTGGTATATAGTCTGAAATGATATGGTACAAAAAGTCATAGTTATTGAATAATTTCTCTTCAAATTCATTGGATTGATTGATTGAATGGGCTTTATCAGTTTATGCACTAGTCAATTTGATGGATTGATTGAATGCGGATTACGTTCCAGTCAAGTATATTTCACTAATATTGACATGTCACCAGATGTAGGTGTGAAGTGACAGAAATTTTTACCTTTGCAGTGTGCTCAGGGCAATGTACAAGGAGGGTTCTTTGACGTGCCACGACTGCTGTGACACAGGCTATCAGCTTTTAAGGTCTCTTGTGAAGGACCTAAAATTATTACTGGGACATTTCACCATTCTCTCCAGTTTCACAATTATTTCTTAGCTAAGATTTTCCTTCACTAAATGTGGCATATTCAAAATTGAATAATTTTTAAGTTTTCAAGATATTAATAAATTTACTGTGTCATTTTGAAGATCATATTGAATTTAAACCATATATATTCTAATTTTGTTGAAACTTGTTTTCCTAGTACAATTGCAGATTTACAAACTTTGCCAGATTTAAGTTCAGGAATGAGCAGATGATGGTGAAACAGGGACCTGGACTCGCCCTCATAATTATTCTCAAATTATTTATCAAATATAATTTTTGTGACTATGTCACAATGATTATTCTTACATGAATGTGTTCTCTGTTGTGGTGTACCCGGAACGTACTCCATGGCTAAAACACTGTGTACCAATTAGGATTTTGTTTCTAAATTCACAGAGCACATGTACACATGATTGTGAAATGACGTTTGTTGCCAAGTTTCGATCTGGGTTGTGTCCCTTGCTTACTATTGTGAACTACCTATTTCTATACACAATATTTTTTATTTTACTCGGGTTAAAGCAAGTGCCCGGAAATGCTGTAACAGTTGGATTGAAAAGTGATCCGAGTGAGAAATCCGATACAGCTTTAAGCCTACTAACCGCATATTGTGGGCATCCAGTGGTAGGTATCATTGAATCATAACGTGCTTTATTTTGCAAAAGTGATGTTGACAGCAGTCGCTCACTAGATTATCACAAAGGACTGGATTCAGCCAATCATGGAGGGGTGGTGGTGATCAGGTGGGGGTGTAATCACTCATTGCAACTTTGAGTTTCCAGTGTAAATTATTTAATTTTCGCATCAGTACTTATTCTAAATGGAAGAAAAATAAAGTTGTAATTATGATGGAAAATCTGAAAGCTTTTGGCAAGCATCTACAAGCAGTTCAATTTATGTCAAAACTGCAATCCCAAAGCAAAGTAAAAACTTTGAAACCTGCAAATAAGCCTACGTTAAAAATGTGCATTTCCAGCAGGGAAGTGAGGCTGGGTGCTTTGGAAGGATAAGCATTTCCTGTTTTGTTAGCTACTCCTGTCACGTAATTTAATGCTATATGATTTGCACTATAAGGATTTTATATTTCCAACAACAAAAAGTAATGCAACAAGCAGTTAAAAACATCATCCTGATCATAGAATTCAAGTTGAGTGCAACAAAGGTGATGGTCTTGAAGGAATCCAGTGTCTGTGCCTCTATAAAGTGTCTTTAGAAGCTGTTTTAGAGTCTTAATTTCTTTTGCCAGCATTTCAAGATGCAAAATATGACATCATCTGTCACATGTCAGCTTCTGTTGCTGATGACAGCCTTCACTGTTAGTCCATCATTAAATTCTGTATTGACATTCATGTTTTATGTTGACAATGAAGTTTTGAAATTTTTACTTTTCATATACCCACAGGATATTAGGCCAGTGAGACATAATGGAGTTCACCACTGTACCACTTGATCAATACCCTTTAACATTTGCACTAACGTTTTGGAAAATGTTTCTGTTGTGATTTTCTGAAATAACATCGTTTTAGGTTAAAACATGAACTGATATGATTCCATGCCTAAATAGAAACTAGAACTTTTCTTGAGAGCCAAATACCCTGCCCACAACATTTAAGTTTTCCCATGACCTTGACCTTTTAGACATGACCTTGTTTTAAGGTCATGGCACACCTTTAGACCATGAAGATTATAAATGTGAAGTTTTATGACAGTCCTCCAAAGCACCTATGAGATATGGCCTGGACACAATTTTACATGGACGGACAGACAGTCATGGTGATTCCGATATACCCACCTCAAACTAGTTTGGGGGGGGGGGGGGGGTATGATAATTGTTAGGGGATACTACATGTTACAGGGGCAAACCCCATTATGAGTTGTTGTTTTTTTTTAATTTTTACCATCAATATTTGGGCCTGTGAGATAAAATATTTCATGTATAATAATGAGCAATTTTCGTCTTTTTATTCTTTCAGACAATACTTTAAATCCATGTATTAGAGCACAAAAACAACCAGAATGGAAACCCTACATCTACATAATTATAGACTTACTATTTGTGAATCTCTATGGAAACAGTATGTAAGCAATTCCCTGTGTGATGTTGTTATCAACACCAGTGATGGACAACAGATACAGGCTCACAGAATTGTCCTGGCAGCATTTTCTGATTTCTTTTGCCAGCATTTCAAGATGCAAAATATGACAGCAACTGTCGTACCAGTAGTTTATTATATAAGTGAGTAGCTAAAATAATGTTCTGTCTCAGATTCTCCTGTAGCCTTTATTTTGGAATGGTGTGGAATAATGGTGTTTTTAGACCCCTTAGTCAAAATTCTTTCACTTATACAAAAAAATGTATCGAGAATGTCAAGTATTGTGTTGGCTAAATGGATAAGGTATAATTCCTCAGACCCAATTAAGGTGTCTTAGTGCTGTGGATTTTTTCAGGCACTCCAGTTTTCTACACTCCACCATTCATAAGACTTCTGGTTTGACCTTCAAAAATAGGCCATTATTGCTTACTGGATACAGGCATTGTTTAAATATAATATTGTTGGCAGATTTAGTATACTGTAAAGGGGATTATTTTCGCGGGGGTGAAAATTTCGCGATTTCTGAAATCTGGCATTTCGGGTGGGTGTAATTTTCGCGTAACCAATATAAGTGGGTGTATATAATAAGCAAAAGTTTTACTTGGCGAAAATTTCCCCCTTTACAGTAATGTGAAGAATGATCTTAGTGTGGAATATTTTCTGTTTAAACAGTTTCCACTTTATAAATTTTTTGCAACTTCAAAATAGCTGGCAATGTGTTGATATAAGTGTAGACTCAATTAGTCTTATCTATATCCTGGGTGACAATCATGTGAATTTTAATAAGATGCTTGGCTTAAACAGATTCCACTACAAATTTTTGCAACTTCAAAAATAGCTGGCATTGCCTTGATATAAGTATAGACTCAATTACTGAATTAGTTTTATCTATATCATGGTTGACAATCATCTGTTGATAACACATAGAGGAAGAAGCTCGCTTCAAAGGTAAGTTGACCTTAGGTTTATATGATATCATCTTGATCATGTCAATTTGTATATAACATATATATGTGCAATAAGTTTCCCTGTAGTTTCTGCAAACACTTTGACAATGTTCCCATCATGGTGCGACCAACCCGAACATCTACCTTGATCAAAACATTGTCTGAATGTATTGTTCTTTGGTAAGGAAACTTAATGCACATAAACATCTTGAGTAAGCTATATCTTATTTTCAAATTCACATGCTATTGTATAAAACTAAAGTCAGCTTACCTTCAAACCGTGAATATATCTTCTTAGTGAAAATTTCTTATTTTCCTTGGTTCACTTTCCCTACAGTCGGAACTGTGAATTTTCCTACCGTGAAATAGTTTAAAAGGTCATAACTGTGAAAGTTGCAGTACTGTATAATAAGAAACATTCATGAGAGAAAAAAAAACTTTATGTTTTCCACTCTAACTCTTTTTACCATGAATATATCTTCTTAGCGAAAATTTCTTATTTTTCTTGGTACACTTTCCCTAAAGTCGCAAAGTTGAAAATTTCTTACCACCAAATAGTTTCAAAGATCAAATTGCTGATGTTTCTTCTTATACAGTACATGTTTATACAGTCAAACATGTTTATAATCAAGCCCTGGGGACTCTTTTTTTAATGTTATAAAGCGTCTTTGTTATATTATTATAAATAGCCTATCTGTATATGAAGATACATTAGAGGTAGGAAACTTTTGCAATTTTGATCTTTTGAGCTATTTTGCAGTTAGAAATTTTCACAGTCCCGACCTAGGTTTCCACAAATTTAAAATAATTAGTAGCCAAATTTCCAAAATTTGTGAAAATATAGTACTTTTTAAAGTATTTTTTCACTAATATGCTAAAATAGGTTACTTTTTGAAAGAATTCCTCAGAAATTAGTAGCCAATGGCGATTTTGGCTACCAGGAATGGAAACATAAGTCCCGACTGTAGGAAAGTGTATAAAGGTAATTGAAAAATTTTTGCTGAGAAGAGATATTTGCGGTACAAGAGACACCGTGAAAATTGTGAATATTTTTTCCCAGTGAATTTTACTTCTTGTACTGTATATATAGGACCCAATATTTGACTTTGTACTATCAGAGTATTTGTTGTAAGTGTGTTTGTTACATATATGTTTTACTGTTTATTGATAAATCAATTATCTTGTAGATTACAGTTATGGTTGTATGAAGGCTTTGATAGACTTTATGTACAGTGGTAAACTAGATATTCCAGTGGCCAGTAATTCTGAGCTCTTCTCCGCGGCTGTTAATCTCAGCATAGCATCTGTCCAATTGCTAGTCTTACAATCATATTCATCCAGCTGCTTGTCAGGAAAACAGGAGATTGTAGATTCATCAAAACATCAAAGTGACACTGATTTAAATAGCCAACAAGCAGCATTTATTGTAGATTCATCAAAACATCAAAGTGACACTGATTTAAATAGCCAACAAGCAGCATTTTGTAAAAATAGGAGAAAAGATTCCGACATTGGGACAGAAAGAAAAAATACAAAAAATAATTGTAGAAATAAAGGATGGCCTAATACAAAGAAACAAGTGTTATTATCTAGTAGTGACCTCAATTATTCTAAGGTTAAACATAATACAGAAAATGACCTTGAATTTCGGAGAAATCGTAATGACCTTCACCTTGAGGGAAATAGTTTCAATCATCATGGTGACATTGACCTTGGAGGTGATTATGGTGGTGATGATAGTTTTGATATTAACAATGATATTGAAAATGAGAAAAATAGTTCCATTTATAATTTAAGAAAAACAACCATTGTTAAAAGGTTAATAAGAAAGAGGGCTGAAAATCACAACGTAAATGAAAAAAGAGAAGAAATTTCTGACTCTTCAGCATCTAAACATGACATTGAAAAATATAAATGTATGTTCTGTTCCAAGCAGTTTCAATCTTACAGTCTTATGAATATTCATTTAGCCAGAAAACATAACAAATTTGGAATTGAAAATTGTCTCCGAAGAGCCGTTTTGAACAGATATGTAAATTTTCAATATTACACAAAACTATTTTGCCGCATTAGCAGTTCTGAGAAGAGTAAGACAATATTTCTGTGTTTGAAATGCAATAAAACATTTCAGCGTTATAGTACCTTAAATTTTCATGTAAAGAAACACCATTGTATCAATTTTTGGCACCAGAAAAATATATTATACCAAAAACTGATGAATTTTTTATTAGTAAAAAAGAAATTCTATCAAGGGAAGCCGGATACATGTGTTGAAGAGGATGTAGAATCTCCAATAATGCTGAGCATGGCAGAATCTATACGGAAAAATAAATCTAAAAGGATAAAAAAGAGAGCATTGGAAAGGAAAAAGAAGAAAGAATTGGAAAGGAAAAAGAAGAGAGCATTGGAAAGGAAAAAGAAGAAGGAATTAGAAAGGAAAAAGAAGGAATTAGAAAGGAAAAAGAAGGAAAAAGAGGAGAGGAAAAAAGAGGGTGGTGATAAAGTTCAGTGTACTCTTTGTTCTATAAACCTGTCATGTGCGAGCTACTTGTTTCTTCATATGATGAAAATCCATCAGAAGTCCGAGGAGGAAGCTGTCAAATTGACCGGTTACCAAAAAAGACGGGAAAACAAAGAAATTGATGCAGGTAAATACGTATTATATACACACTATGTATATACAACCCTTCATATCAGGTAGAATCCTATTTTTGGTAGAAGGTATCACTACAAGTCATGCTTGCTTTTTCTATATTATAATGTAATTAATTACACATGGACTTTTCGATGTTTGTATTGGATTTTCAAAAATTTATATGGGACTTGCCAAAAATAAAGACGTTAGGTTCTGGACCTTATGTTACAAAACATAATTTTGAACTCCAGATGTCCCTCATCAAGAATAGCTGAAAAGCTGATAATGTGAAGTTAAACAATATTACAACCAATGACTAACAAGCTTGGTTATTATTTTTATTTACTTGAATGATTATGTGATTTGCTTGTATTGTATGTTAGTGATCAGATTAATTTCCTGGTTAGATATAACAGGGTTCGTACAGGCCTGGAAAAGTCCTTAAATTTTGAGGTTTGCCCTAAAAACAAGTCTGATCCTAAAAAGCCCTTGAATTTATCCTGAAGGCCCTAAAAAGCCATTGAATTTGGCCAGTTGGGTGTCTGTATTTCGAAATTAAGTGGTTGCAAATAGATTGATATAAATAGAAAAAAAATAATTAATAAGTTACTCAAAATGAGCAATTTAAAGGTACCTGGCCCTTCCGAATGCCTAATTTCAACCTTATCCACTTCAAGTGTTGTTACTATGGACAAGTAAGTACCGTAATTGTTTTATTGATTTAATTGCCTTTGCACCAATATTTTTTTGCTACACTTGTCCCTCTGATTAGGCCTTAAATTTGCAAATAAGACCCTGAAAAGACCATAAAAAGTCCTTAAATTTGGAGTCCAAATGCCTGTATGAACCCTGTATCAAATTTAAGAAGAATTGGTAATAATTCAATTTTCCTGTGTTTCAAGCATTTTGATTGGTCATATTTTTCTGTTATGTTTGCATGAATGGATTGGCTCTCAGTGACGTCATCTTATTATGGATGATGCACAGAGGCATTTGAATTCCTATGCCATAGCGTTGCAATGTTTATTTGCTACGGCAATATTGTTATTTAAATTGTTGATTTGTTGTCGTAAACATTTCTTTAAATTGAATTATAAGAAATGAAGTTAAATTTTCTTTTTGTTATGGAATTATGAAAGAATTGGACATTGCACATGTAACATAATTCCTGTAGTGAATTATTCAGTGTGCAAAATGTCCAATTCTTTCATACTTTCATAACAAAAAGAAAAATTAACTTCATTCCTCTAATGTAAAAATTCTGTGATGAGTTTAGTCTGCTGGGGTTCTTGCAGTATGCTGCACTACGAGTTAGGTCCTTCGGAGAAGACCTTAACCCTTTGCAGTTCTCCAGTTTAAATTTGGACTTTTTCACATTTAAAAAATCATCAGATGTTTGTCTTTAACCCCAAGTCACGTAAATCAATGACATTATTAACCCTCCTGAGCGCACTGCAAAGGTAAAAAATTTTGTCACTTCACTTATTACTGGTGACATTGCGATATAAGTGAAATATTCTTGACTCATTTAATCATTCTGTTTACTATTATTTATATTTATTTTTAGGTTTGTTTTTATCATGTGCACTTTGCTGGAAGGTAGTTTCATTAAAAGATATGAAGTTACATCAGAACAATGTCCACAACGTTGAGGGTATCAATGTTTTTTCATCTTGTTGTGACTGCGGAAAAATTTTCACCACTAGATATTCATTTAGGAAACATCTACAGACGATACAACATCAGCGGAAAATGCAAATGCGAGGATCATTAGGTACGGTAGGGTTGTCATTGATAGATCGATATATCATCGATAAAAGCCATTAATACGAGCTATCGATATATTTTTAGCGTATCGTTATCAATAAAAATGGTCACCAGTTCATGGCTAAGGTTAAAGTAGCCAATGACACATAGATTAAACTGGATGTAAATGTATTATAAGAACAACCCATCACATTAATCTATCTTAAAACTTACTTACAAAACAGAGTGCATATAATATTAGAAACACCAGACATGTCAAATATTGGTGAAAAATAATTTGTCTATAAAAGGTTCAACAAAAAATAAACTATTTGAATTTTGTTTCAGATATTTCGATATATCGATTTATCGATATGTATTTTTCAGTTGATATATGGATATTTGAATTCCCATCAATGAGAGATCTAAAGTATAGTATTATGAATCACACCGTGTTTGGCCTTTACATATACATTTTCCATTTACCTGGTCAACAGGTAATTCGCAGTGATGAATCATGATAAATTTAATTTTATTCACGAAGATGAAGTATACATTTATCGCAGAGATGAAGTATTACAATTTTTTAAAAAGTCATGGAGTAGAAATGCAACAATTACAATTATACATTGTAGTGGACATATAACAATTAATAGTCACGTGCTGCTTTTGGATGCATTATTACACCCCTGCTTCAAAGAAGAGGGAGTGTACTGGTTTACATCTGTCCTTCCGTCCATGCAAAACAAAAATTTTCAAAACGGTTTTGTCAGTTACTAATATACACAGCCACTTGAAATTTTGTATGTGAGTTCATCCCGCAAGTACCGATTTCAAGTCTGATAGACATCTACTTCGCATTTGTTGTTTCATAAAATTTCAAAATCTTTGGTTTTACATTTTAAAGAATAACCTTTTATTTTAGTAATTTGTTTGACATTACAAATGTTTAGAATATTTACGTCAGACTTTTTATGAAAAGGTTAAAATAATTTTTTTTATTTTAGAAAAATTAATTTAAAACTTAAATCAAAATATTTCTCATAATAAAGCACTTTACAGTTGTTACAATAGTAAATTGCATAGTTACAACAAAGAAAAAGAGTTTTCAATTTTTACTCAAATTTGACAAAACTAAAATTACATCCAGACTACCGGTAATGTTAGTATCAATTTGTTAAAAATAAAATTTAAGACTGATACACTTAAAAATTAGTGGGAGCATACTGTTTTTTTCTTGATTTAATAAATTAAATATAATTATTCTTTAAAAATCTAAATTTAAATCATTTCAATTAAAAACAATTTTATTTTTAAAAACTAAACTCAAATGTTAATATTTTATTTTTTGGACAGTGAGAAGGTTTTTAATTTTTACTTGAATTTGACTGAACTCCTGATTATTTCAAAACACAGACTAAACATTTAAGTGTCAATTAATTAAAAATGAGATTAAGGACTCACACTTTGTAATTTATTATAACATATTATCTTAATTTTGCTTATTTATGAAATAAATATAATTATTCTTTAAAAATTTGGTTATGAATTAAAAATTTGAAATTAAATCATTTCAAAGTATAAAAAAATTCAATTTCAAGTTTTATTTTGAAAAATGTAACTCAAATATTAAACTTTTCTTATTACAAAAGCTGAAATAGTTTTTAATTTTTACTCAAATTTGATTAAACTCGTCATTGTTTTAACACCTATACTAAACATTTCATTATCATAAAATTAAAAATAAAATTTAATAACTCACACTTTGGTAATGAGGTCTTCATGAGCATGAATTTAAAATTTTACTCAATTTTATCTTAGTAAGAAAAACATCTTTACCCTGTTTACCTAAAGAGGTGTAATGACTTTCACACCTGGGCAATGAGTCTTTTAATGAGTTACCTGTAGAATTTAATGACAGAGTGTTTAGTTTTTACTCAAAATTTAATTAACTCATTAATCAACTAATTAAGAAAACCAAAACTTTCCTAATGAGATTAATTTAAAAATTAATGGAGCGTTAAATTATTGAGAATGACCTGCTTATCTGTGGATATATAAGGGAATTTGAATTGTTCATTTCATATCAAAAATCAACTATCAATCAGAAATACATACCAAAGAACCAATTATTTTTTAAGAGATTTCTAGCAGCATCAAAAATGAAGACCTTGATCAGTTACAGTGAAGATGAGATGATGATGTATTCTAATGGTTTGAAGGTAAGTCATTTATTTAAAATTAGAATGTTATTTTAAAAAAAAATGGATAAAAGATTTATGTTAAGTCAATTATTAGAAACTATGAATGAAATTCTGAAAATTTTAAAATTTGTATTAAATTTTTAAAAAAAAAATTGATGGAATTTTGAAATTTGAATAGAAATTCTGAAAATTTTATTTTAATAAAATTATGAAATTTAAAATGATATTCTGAAAAAAATCATTAGGTGAACATTTTGAAATTTGAATGAAATTCTGAAAATGTTATTTATAAGATAACATTTTGAAAGTTGAATGGAATTGTAAAAGTATTTTATTTGGATAAAATTTAAAATCTTAGTATTTCTCTAAATACATTATTTACTGTTTATATGTAATTCAATTTGTATTTCAATATTTTATTTTCATTTTTATTGATTTAACAAACGTTTTTTTACATTGCTTAAGAGAAATGTTTTTGTTCAAATTACTTATCTTAGTCTATTTTTATCATTACAGGATGTTTATGCATTGAGCAACAAGATGGATTCATCATGTTACAATCAGAGAGTTCCAAAGAGCTTGAATGATCCAGATTTGGTATCTCGCAGCCAGTACTATGCTGATTTTTTCACAGACCATCAAAGAACCACTGTTCCATCAACAATGCAATATGATTCTGATAAAGAGGAAATCCCATTTGAGCGAGTCGTAGAAGGATGTGAAGATTTGTCAGATTCTGGTATCGAGTCAGCAGAGGATTCTGGGTCATCATCCTTAAAACACCAATCCCAGCATTCTAAGACCAGAAGACTGAGGTATTCTCCACCATGTGCTTCATCAACTATGATAGAGGAAAGCAGTGCAAGTTACATACAGAGAAATCAACTGACTATCGAAAGTGTACAACGTTTCTCACCAAAACTCTGTTCTACATTCCTGGGTGACGTTACACCAAAGTCTGGACATTGTCAACCAATCAGTGAACATTCTGGGAGCAGTCAGCGAATCAGTGAAGCCTGCAGTGTGTACACATGGTCAATTTACGATGAAACCAGTTCAGCAAGTTCTCTTGAAGAATGGGACATCAGTGAAATTAATGGACACAAACTGGTCGTGAAACCTCCAAATTTTCGCCATGAAAGAAGCAAGAAAGTGAAAGTGTTTAACCAGGAGTCTCAAAGCTTGTATCATGATGAGGAGGACAGTTTTGAAGTGAAACATCTACCAAGAACAAGTACCAGAGTATGTCTGCATTCTACAAAGATGGATGATGATTTCCACAAGGTTCCAGAGTTTAAACAGCCTCAGCATAGTGATACAACAAAGGATAGTGGTGTTGTCAACAAGAAATCCATTCTTAAGAAGTTCAAGAAATTCAGCAAATCCTTTCACAGCCAGGACAGAAGTTCTTTACAAACTCTTGCTTGCTTGTAAAATTTTGAAATGGACTATAAGCTTGTTTTAACATGTACCAGCTGCCATTATCAGTATAATTATTGGAACAGACTATAACTTTTTTACATTAGTGCTACAAAGTGTGCAATATTAATTATTTAGTGCTAAAGATTCACAAAAAGTAGATAAAATTGTGACACAAGTTCCAATGTGGAGATACTTATATGTATATGTAAATATTTATTGTTTATAATGAGTGCTATTTAAATAAAAATAATCTAAAATTTATACATTATTTGTATTATTTTTCTATGATTTTATACACTGGCAAGTCCACTGGGCTAGTGCCCATGAGCCACACTAAAATTCTGCTATTACAGTTGAGCATGTGAACACTAAATCCTGAAGCAAAATTTGGTCTTCTAAACCGGAGGTCATTAACCTTCCAGAGCACCCAGTCTCATTTACCTGTTTGAGGTTCAGACCACTACGGTAGCTCAGTTGGTAGAGTGCTCTCTCCGTATGTGGGAGGTCATGGGTTTGATCCCCGGCCGGGTCTGACCCAAGACTTTAAAGTGGGTAGTGACTGTTTTTTCGCCAAGCACTCGGCATTAGGAAATGAAAGTCATGGTTTGTTCGGATGGGAACTTAAAATAAACGAGGTCCCGTGTCACGGTGGGCTTGGCACATTAAAGAATCCTGCTGTATAGTGCCATCAGCGCAATGCACAGGCAAAATTTCTGCACCTTGGCCTATAGCTGGCAACGTCTCGATACAAGTGAAATATTCTTGACTGGAACGTTAAACACCATTACTCAACTCAGCTGTTTGAAGTTCACATGATATGCAAATTTTCAAAGTTTTATCTTTGCTTTTGGAATCGTGATTTCAATATGGATTGATGTGTGTTTGTGGTTGATTTGTTTGATGGAAAAAACTAACTTGCAAAACTGCTGTGGTTGGAATGGAGTAATAATTTTTTACATGATCCCAGTCAAGATTAATCATTTGTATTGAGACAGTCAGTTCTTGGGATGATAGAGGAAATCTGAATACCTGAGTTAACAACATTAAACTATTTGATAACATCAAGGAATATAATCCCACTTAAGCAGATTCTTATATAAGAAAGTTTGCCAGTTTGCTTGCCAAAAATTGATGGTTTACTGTGGGCATTCCTGTTTTCTCCAAAATTCCAGAACTGGATGCCTAGTATAACTGAAATAATCTTGTCTAGGGCATTAAATGCCATTACTCCACTTCACTTCACCATTTCAGAACTGACCGCCTCGATATAAGTGAAAGAATCTCAACTGTATCGCTAAACACTATTACTCCACTTCACCATTTTAGAACTGACCACCTCGATATAAGTGAAAGAATCTTGACTGGAGCCTTTATCACCATTACTCCTTTGTATAAATTTTAATATTGCAATTTTATAACATGTTAGGCAGCCATTGTTTTGATATAATATTCATTCTTATTTCTATATTTATTAGTCTAACCTTTGATCTTTTTCAGGAGCGAAAATTTACTGTGCGATAAAGGACTGTAATTTTTCTGCGTCAAGTATACTGGATGTAAATCTTCACGTGGCGGACTGTCACCAAGATGTGGTGTACAATTGTAAGGAATGTCGCTTCACCTGTCATCTGAAATCAATGCTAGACACACATTACATTCGCACACATATTTATAAAGACAAGTGCATCAGAATGAGATGTCAGGTGTGTGACAAAACATTTAAACACCAACACAACTGTATAGCACATGAGTTCAAGAAACACGAACTTGATCATCCCTCTATTAAGGTAAGCCATATATATGTGTGTATACACAGTGATTTCCCTAAAATTTGTAGCAGGAGGTAGATTGATTAATCTGACAGGCCAGGGGTCAAAGGAGGGCGCGTAGACCGAAAACAATTGTCATGTCTTCTGAAGGCAATTTTTGTAAATTCTAACTTGTCAATTTGGAGTTTTATGCGGTCAAATGTTCCTGTTGCTTGCTCTTATGGAAAACACTGTATACACACTCCAGCCAGTTTTAGTCCTCAATAGTGATATAAATCTGTTGAACTAATAATAAAAATCAGAAATAATTGATTATCTAAAGGATGCATAATAAATGGACAAAAAATGCAATTTCAGATAATTTTGAACTTGGATTTTTAGTTTCCATTTAATTATCCACTGAAATTTTTTAATTTTGTACCATGTATAGCCATACCCCATATTTGTTCTTAGATCCTGGGAACTGGAAAAACTTTATAATAATTTATTATACCGAAACAAAGCTTACCATGTAGAATAACACAAACAATATCTCAATTTTAAATTAAATTAAATGCTGCCAGTTTACACTTTCAACCATCGGGGGAGGGGGGGGATTTAATGCCCGTCTGCATTCGTAGGTTTACCTCTCTGTTTCCTTCAAATACATTTCCAGTTTTTTCACTGAAGCTTGACCCTTTTTTGTGTTTTCCGCATCTTTGTTATGCATAATTTATTCCAAGTCCGCTTCCGACGAACTGCAAAGAACGACTGGCTGCCATTGTTGTTTACCAATGACAACACGGTTCTGTTGTACGAGTTATTTCCCTTGTACCGGGTTATCACCGGGTGATAATAGTATTATCACATGGCTGTGAGAGGTTGTCACACGCTGACAGTGATTCTGTGGAAAATATCTCATTTATTACATGTCATGTGATTGGAAAACATCCAACGAAAAGTGTTTTAATGTATGTGAGGTATAATAATAAGCCTTAGCACCTATAGCCATGTATAGCTGGTGAATTATAAATATTGGTGAAAAATTATTGACTGGGATGATAAACTCTGTTCAATCAATCAATCAATGCTTATTTTGATTTTTTCTGTTTGGCACTAGCAATTCGTTATGCCATCGATCAGTTTCTAAAATTATGGCCATTTTTAACTTGACCAGAACACAACTACAGTCGAACCTGCCTTAAAGGTCATCTCTATATAAGGGTCACATGCTTATATAGACCAATAGAATGTATTCCAATCGCTCTTTATTCATATTATTTGAACCTGTATATAAAGGCCACCTGTCCATAAAGGCCACTTTTACTGCTGCACTTGGGTGGTCTTTATAGACAGGTTTGACTGTACTGTATACATTTGAAAACATATTCTGTGTATATGTGTTTCTTTCGTTAATTGTCTGTTCTTGATTTTTTTTTAGATTTTTATTCTATAATTTTTTATATCCTTACAGTTACAGAAGTGCCCTTTGAAGGCTGTAAATATATCTGTGTCAGTGAAAAAAATCTGAAAATACACACATTAAATCACACCAAAGAAAAGAAAGTGGAATGTCAGATTTGTGGAATTAAACTGAGAACTAAAAAGTATGTATTAAAAACAAACATACCAATCAATGTCTGAATCACAGGGAACAAAAGTGCCAAGTTTCAAATAAGAGTTGAGTAATGATGTTTAACGTCCCAGTCAAGAATATTTCACTTATATCGAGATGTTGCCAGCTATATGCAAAGGTACAGAAATTTTGCCTATGCTTTGTGCTGATGGCATACAGCAGGGTTCTTTAGCATGTCAAGCCCACCGGACAGGGACATAGTTTATTTTAAGTTCCCATTCGAAAGAACCATGACTTTTCATTTCGTAATGCTGAGTGCTTGGCGAAAGGACAGTCATTACCCACTTTCAAGTCTTTGGTCAGACCTGGCTGGGGATTGAACCCACAACCTTCCACTCACGGAGCGAGCACTCTACCTACTGAGCTACTGCTCTATTGGTTTTCCAATAAGATCTATGTCATGTGTTACTGCTTAGAGTTAAGCTAAAGAACTAAGCCATAACCTATTTCTAAATCAAAAATAAGCATACTTAATGAGTCCATTTCCAAAGCACAATCCCAAAGCAAAGTAAACTTTGAAGGCTGGCAAATTAAGTTGAGCATTTGAACTTTCACCATTGTAGTGAGGCAGGGTGCTCTTAGAGGGTAGTTAAGTCACCCCATAAATATCATAATTTCAGTCCGTAATTTTCATGATCAGATAAATGTTCAGTATGTTTTTATAATATACAGCAATAAACTCACTCTTTGAGGCCTCTAACTTGCTGGAAAATATCAAAACTTGATCTGGAGGCATAACGCTGCACATGACACTTTTATTGACGTGAAACACTAATAGTAGAAACGAAAACGTATAGACAAGAAACCAGCAACATCTGAATTTTTTTTTGTGCTTTAATTATTAGAATATTTTAACATTAACTCATGTGTTTTACAATCAATAAATTTCAGAATTTACAAAAGACATATCAAGAAAAAGCATTCATCCGAGATTTGTGATATCGCCATTGGTGAGGATAAAGAACTTACCGCTGAGAAATGTGAGGATGATCTCTCTGCCACACCAACATATTTCAGTAAGTTGTTATGGTGGGGAAATGTTAAGAAGTCAGGGCTCTGACTGGGTCGTTTTTGGGGTCGATATTTCACCTATTATCAATTCAAAACATGGTTTTTTTCATAATCAATTTTTACATTTTTAAGAATTTTAAGATTTAAAACCAGTATATTCAGCTCACCTGGCCAAAGGCCATGTGAGCTTATGGCATGGTGATGCGTGCATGCGTGTGTGTGTCAATAAACTTTAATCTTCTCCGACGAAACTACTGGGCCAATTGAAACCAAATTGGCTGTTGAAGGTCCTTGACAGAGTCTAACTATAGTTTTTTAAATCATGGCAATCGGATAACGAAGATGACTGCCATTACTAAAAATAGAAAAAACCTAAAAAAAAATCTTCTTCTCCAGAACCATTCATTGGAGGCAAAATCTTATGTGATATTTGGCTTCTACATGATCTTAACCTACAAGTTTGTACGGACAAAAAATAGATTACGCGTTTTTGCATTTAATTTTGCAAAAATCGTAAAATAGCTTCAAATTGTTATAACTTGACTATTTGATCATATAATGACATGGGGAATTCAGTTTGGAAATATTCTTGTAATTACGTTCAAAATGGGGTCGATGTCAATTGGAAAGGTCATGACCTAATTTTTTACCTTTCTGATTTTACTTATTATCTGGAAAACTATAATATTTATGTGTAGGCATGTATATTAGAATATTGTTTGTATTGATGTAATGATCATTTTGATATATAGATTAAGGTCAAGGGTTGAAAGATCACAGACACGAAAGATTACTGAAATGGTTCATTATCTTGAAAACTATTAACTTTTTCTATAGGCAAGTATATTAGAATGTTGTAAGTATTGATCCAATGATCATTTTGATGTATAGAAACAAGTCATGGGTTTAAAGGTCAAGGCCGCAGATGCAAAACAATACCAAAATCGTTATTTATCTCAAACACTATAAACTTTTTTATAGGCATGTATATTAGAATATTGTTTGTATTGATGTAACGATCATTTTGATATATAGATAAAGGTCATGGGTTCAAAGGTCAAGGTCACATGCAAAAGAATACTGAAATGGTTAATTCTCTTGAAAACTACCGTAAAAACACATGTAATTTGTGCACGTGTGTAATTTACGCAGGTGATTTTCTGATTAAAATTTGGTGGAAAAAGCTACTACTTATGTAAATTTCCCACCCAAAATTTTGAGAATTGCCAATGTCGGAAAAATGGTTTTCATCCATTTTGGTACTTCAGTATATATTTTAAGTACCAATATTTTAATAAAGTATGATTCGATTATATTCATTAAAAAAAGAAATCTACAAGCATTTTGTGTTGTTAATTTTAACATTGTTTTGCCGACAAAGGGGTACACATGTTCTGGTCTACATCAAAGGGGCTTATCGGTAAGTTAGATCATTAGCATCATACTTTATGTCTTCCCAAATCACAGGTAAACTTGTGAACTCAAAAAAAACAAAACTGAAAACTACTCACAGGTGTTGCATTTTAAGTTTATTAACCAATTAAAATCAGCTTGGATGACACTCTACTTAAGCGACGGAAGTCGGGAACAGACCATACCGAGTATGTAAACTTAATACTGATTGGTTGATAACAATCTTTTTGACCCAAGCTATGATTTTCCGCCTATCATCATTTGAACCTTTGATATTTGAATCCCTCTCACTCTTATTAAATGAGCAACAAATAAAAAAAATGTCATAACCGTTATTACAGATATGGGTAGAAAGAATGATTCCTTTACTGCGAAGAAGAAATTGGAAGTTATTGCGTATGCATTAAAACATAGCAACAGAGCTGCTGGGAGGCATTTTAAATTAAATGAGGCAAATGTTCGTAATTGGCGGAAACAATACGACAAACTGAAGACTATGCCTAGTAATAAGCGTGCAGATCGGGGAAAACCGGCTAAATTCCCCGAGTTAGAAACTGAACTGTATCATTGGATTTGTGATAAACGCGATGAGGGTATTGCTGTTAGCACAACTGAAATTAGAATGCATGCAGGCCAATTGTATAAATCTAAGTATAGTGATATTGGTGAATTTAAAGCTTCATTAAACTGGTGCTACCGTTTCATGAAGCAAAATGGATTAAGCATTAGACGTAGAGAGTCAGACGTAGATTGCTCAAAGACTGCCTGAAGATTCTGAGGAAAAATGAACTAACTTCCAATCTTATATCATTAAAATTAGACGAAAGTGCAAGAGTGAATTTGATTCAGAAATAATTGGAAATCATTTCTTAAGTGCAGTATATCTAACAATCTTCACGGTACACAGGATGATGTTTTATGGGAATTTCAGGCTTCAAATGACAACGATGATGAACAAGATGATGCCACGAATGTGTATTATAATGACAAGGACACAGGTGACTTTGATGCTAAGACATTTTTCATGTCAGAGGACGATGACGGGTTCCTTGGATTTGACAAAAGTAAACAGGAATGACTGATACTGATTATAAAGTGACCATAAATTTTTCATTCCACTGCTTTTCAAGCTTTCAAACTTTACAGATTACAGTTTTATTTTTCAAGTTTTCAAACTATACCGGTTATTATCATATTTTGCTTTTCAAATGGTGATTGGATTGTCAAACTTTACCGATTATTCTGGTACAGCCAAGCCTGTCTATTAAGGGCACCAAAGGGAACCAGTAAAATTGACCTTTATGGACAGGTGGCCTTTATATACAGGTTCAAATAATATGGAAAAAAAGAAAAATTAGGATACAGTTCTACTGGCCTTTATAAGCAGGTGGTCCTTATATAGAAGTGGTCTCTATGGCAGGTTGGACTGTATTTTTGTAATGCTTTTGAAATGCTGATTGGATTATCATTATATGACAAGACATTAAGGCATTTAAAATAGATGCATACAATAGAATTAATGTTTAGAATCAAGAATAAAGTCTTTTTGATTTTTATTTGTTATGCTTTGCGTGTGTATATTTATGTAGTATATAACTGATGACAACTGGCCAGTTAAGTTAAACACGTGAACTTCCAAAAGAGAAGTAGTGAGACTGTGTGTTCCAGAAGGGTAACTAAGGGCCTCTTGCCTACCGCCATGTATGGTAATGAAAAGGACAGTATCGGACCCGAAAGGGGATTTCGGGGGTTCGGACCCCCTCAATTAAGCTTTAATTATACCCAGCTGACATCTAATAATTTATTTTATTTTATTCCTGCTTAAACTCATGTATTAACTAGGATTTTTCATTATTTAACCTAATCAAATTGTGGTAGACTTGCTCGCGATTTTCAGTACTGGTAATTGAAATATCAGTTGTTGTCAATATTTGCTTAAGTTATATTCAGGAAAATCTTATTTTATATATGATATCACAATATTAAAGACAAAACGTCTTACAGTCAAGATTAATCTTGTAATATCAAGTCAAGATTAATATGTTTCATTACGTAGTATCGAGCCAAGATTATCAATGTCGCTATATATAGTGTCAATGGTGCTCCATTAAATTGTAGAAACTCCAATCAGTTAAAATATGGCGGGATCACGGATCGATGTTTGTCAGACTTACCACAGCAGTTGTTACTCATTTATTGGTTTTAGTAAATTTGTATGGAAGGATTAAGCACTATATACCGTCTAACATACATAAAAGTAAAAAAAAATGACATTAAATGCCTTATTTTATTCTGCACATCCTCATTTTGCCATCAAATTGTTCAACTTCTGGTACAAAATGTTTGAATTCAGATTGTCTTGAATGTCAGCCAGAAGATAAAATAAAGATATGGAAATGATCTACTCATGTAATTTACACACCCCCTAAACTAAAGTTTCTAAATTACATGGGTTTTTACAGTATTAAATTTTATTAACAAGTATATTAGAATGTTGTAGGTATTGATAGAAAGATCATTTTTGATGTGTAGAAAAAGGTCGTGGGTTCAAAGGTCAAGGTTAAAGATGCAAAACAATACCAAAATGGTAAATTATCTCAAAAACATTAAATTTTTAGCTCAACTGGCTATAAATATTACTTGTTTAAAATGCCAACATTTTAGCATTGCAACTGTATTTGGCCTTTTGCTTATAATATTGCACTTATAGTAAAACCTTGATTCTTTGCCATCATTCTTTCTTAGATTTTGGCATTATAAGGGGGATTGGTGATAATTTGAGGTAGGCTTATGAAGAAAAACATAGAAGATAGTGATTGTGGAACTTCAAAATTGTGTGGCAAAGTTATCTAGGTTTTACTATACATTAGTCTGACTAATCAGACCACTAAACCCCCATTTTAATTTTTGACTTGTTGGAGATTTGTGGTCTGACAGCTTCTATTATTGAATTCTTGAAATTTCTGGCGAAACAGCAGAAACGAAAACATCCATCAATAGCTTTCAGTATTTCCTTACATCGCTCTTGCTGGCAACAAAGAACACTTCCTAAAACATTATTCTATCAATCCATGTTGGACTTTTTATTAAACTCCATTGATATCCGTAGAAATACATAGTTTTCTGATGTCTCTTCAGCTCTCCGTCACTTTCACATCGTGAGGACCTTACTAATCTGCATGGACCAATCAGATGGCGTGTTGCATTTGGATGGGGAATCTTCAGAAAGCACATAAAGCACAAGAATTCAATAATAGAAGCTATCAGACCACAAACCTCCAACAAGTCAAAAATTAAAATGGGGGTTTAGTGGGCTAATTAGTCAGACTAATGCACATACTTGGATGACACTTATGTTATAATGTCAGTTAGTTTCACATTGGCTAATACTTGGTTATTTTTATATTCAGTTGACCATGCATATTGCTAATACTTGGTTATTTTTATATTCAGTTGACCATGCATATTGCTAATACTTGGTTATTTTTATATTCAGTTGACCATGCATATTGCTCCTATTAGTTTGGAGAATCAGATGTGGTTTTAGGAGACCTTTTCTCTACCGCCAAGGTAAATATATTTAATTTTATTTATTGTCTATTTCAAGCACAACACAAACTTATTGAAATATTAAAATTAAATTAAACTAGAAAAACTGTGAGCCACAAGCTCACAAAAAATACCCCTCGCTCCCAAAAATCCATTGAATCAAATTTTTAAATAGGAGGTGCACATCTACATTATATCACAAAGATTGTGTGAAAGTTTCATGAAAATCCATTGAAGGGTTTGGGAGGAGTTGCGGATAAGAGATAGGTACCCTAAGGTGTAACAGAAGGAGGGACGGACACCCCTATCATTATATACCCCCCACTTTTTAACAAGGGGGGGGGGGGGTATAATAAGTGCATTTGTTGTATATTCCTGTTTTACATCTAAAGCAGTACAGTCAAACCTGTCTTAAAGGCCACCTCTATATAAGGGCCACCTGTTGATAAAGGCCTGTAAATTATATCCCAATTGTTCTTTTTTCAGGTTGTTGGAACCTGTATATAAGGGCCACCTGTCTATAAAGGTCACTTTTACTGGTTCCCTTGGATGGCCTTTATAGACAGGTTTGACTGTATATATATTACTTTTCTGAATATTTTATAATTTAACAAAATGAAAATTTAGGTATTTTTTAATAAATGTAACAAATGTATGTATTATTTATTTAAACGACTAAAATGGTAATTTTCATTTATTTAGAAAAATAAGAGATGCTTAACTTTTTGAAAGAAAATTAGTGATGTCAAATGTTTTGTTGGCGACCATTGTATTGCAATAGCATTCATGTATGTTTAATATGTATTAATGTATTATTGTAGATCCATTTACTTATGTTGTGGGTTTTTTTGGGGGTTTTTAGCTCACCTGAGCCAAAGGCTCAGATGAGCTATTGCAATCTATCACCATCCATCGTGTGTCGTCCGTCGTGTGTAAACTTTACATTTTAATCTTCTCCTCCAAAACTACTGGGCCAAATTTGATGAAACTTGGTGATTATCATGCCTGGGTAACAGCCTTTAAAAATTTTGTTCGGGGTTTGGCCACACCCAACAAGATCGCCGCCGTTACTAAAATAGCAAAAAGACAAAAAAAATCTTCTGCTCTGAAACCAAAAGGTGCAGGCAAATTTTGATTGGATATTTGGATTCAGCATACCTGGGAACATTAAAATTATGTTTTTCATGAAAAATAGGTTACACGTTTTTTGTGTAAAATTATGTAATGTTGAAAATGAGACATTTATTGTTATAACTCCATAACGGCTGAAGATAATTGTATGGAGTTTTCACTGTTGATCTTGTCTTGCTATTTTCTTCCAAAAGATGTCAAGGTCAAAGGTCAAGGTCATGTCCCTGTTTTTGACCTTTGATAAAAAATGCTATTTTTTAAACATTTGAGGTGATAATGGCATGGGATTTTTAGTTAATTGTAGGTATTGACATGACGATCATTTTGATACATAGATCAAAGTCATGGGTTCAAAGGTCAAGGTCACAGATGCAAACAAGTACTGAAATGGTAAATTATAAATAGAAACTGTACATATTAGAATATTGTAGGTATTGCCCTAACAGTCATTTTGATATATGAATGAAGGTCATGGGTTCAAAGGTCAAGGTCACAAATGCAAGCAAGTTCTGAAATTGTTGATTATCTCAAAAACTATAAACTCCTTGTATAGTCATATATATTGGAATATTGTAGGTATTGGTCTAATGATAATTTGGTATATGAATAAAGGTCATGAGTTCAAAGGTCAAGATCACAGATGCAAATAAATACCGAATTGGTTAATCATTTTGAAAACTATAATATTTTGTATAGGCATGTGTGCTAGAATATTGTAGGTATTGGCCTAATGATCATTTTGATATATGAATGAGGGTTATGGGTTCAAAGGTCAAGGTCACAGGTGAGCGTTAAGGCCCATGGGCCTCTTGTTTTTTATGTTACAGGGTCTGCACTAACTACTGTTCCGGACTATAGGATTCTTTCAAGTACAAAGTAAAAGCTCAAAGTTGGACTTGGTAGTATTGGTGTTTTGACTGAATACCCTGTTGGATTTAGGAGATACTGAACATGTTATCTACAATTCTTCTTTGTGCTTTTTTCAACATACAGTCTCATATGCTATGTACACTGTGTACTAGTGTATCTAATTTCAGCCAAGGAAAGAATATACATATACATGTACTTGTCTAGAATGACCATGACAAAGAACCCAAGTTACAAACAAGAACTTTTGATTGTATATGAATGATTTATCTTGGAATGAGTTATGTTTATGTGAAAAAAAATGCTTCATATGAAGAGAGTTATCTTATATATAAGATCCTGGATTTCTTCTACAATAAATACTAGGAATTAATTAAAATAAGTTCCATCACATAGTTTCGGGTTTATTGGCCTCTGATTATGTCAAAAATGACATAATTTGAAGCATCATTTTACAAAAAACATGTTGGTTGCCATGATAACAGTGTTATATTTTGCATTCGGTTCATAAATGAGAAAACAATTAAAATAATTCAATACAGCTACAGCCTAGTGTAAGCAAACAACATTGACCTGTTCGTTTGGCCTTTCATTGGCAGCATTCATATAGGAGGTCTACCTTTGTGGATAGTGTTTTACAGTGAATACATAAACAATGCATAAACTTTATAGTACCTAACCTTAGGTAAATATTTTCCTAACTGCATTAAACCCTCCATCATTGATTTTACACATGAATATGCATAGATGCAATAAACACCTGTGTTCCCTATACATAACTGTACTGGTTCTTAATGGAAGGTCAAGAGAACAGGTCAATGTTGTTTGCCTATAACATCAAATGTTTAAAGATTTACAGCATTGGACTTGCAAGATCAGTGTTTGAAATGGAACATTGAAGTTTGTAGGACACAAAGTGCACTTGGCAGTTAAAACAAGGAACAGCATAGATAATGAATAAAATAAAAACAAAAAGCACTCACCACATATATAATGAAATCAGAGACCACTGTCCTGTAAGAACAGTAATTTTAAGGCCAATTCACAAATAGAGCAAAGAAGTTTGTAGTGGAACAATTTAAAATGTACTTTGCAACAGCCAAAGCAACACAGCATAAACATTATAATTATGCAATTAAAAAAGAGAGGATATTGAGACCAGTTTGGAAGGTAGCAATGGTGTTTATGCACATCATGTTTCATGGAGATTGACAGATATAGATCAATATTTTGCAAATACATAAGACTTGCCTAAGATAGAATAGGCCACAATTTAACGCATGCAATACGAAACTAATGTAATTAATGATATAGGTAAAGTTAAAAACAAACATACTAATCCATGTCCGAATCATAATCTAGTAGCAAAGAAAAAACTTTGGAACTGACAAATCAGGTTAGACACATGAACTTACACCAAAGGTGAGGCCGGGTGTTCCGGAAGGGTAAGCACCTCCTGTTTAGCTAGCTACACCTACCACATATATGTAAACGAAATTGTGTGAAAGGAACATGGAACTATGAAAATATATCCAGGGCAATCCTGGACACGGAGACTTCTAACTTTTCAACAATACTGTGATGACAGCCATAAACATTTTGAGGACCTTGATAAGCCTAGGCTTGCAATATCCCTGGGTCAATAATTTTTTTCTATCAGCCTGCTTAGTTATATATGAAAAATACATGTATAATGGCATCGGCGAAAATTTGGCGCTAATTGGAGAAACTTCTATGATACATTACTTACTTACTTACTTACTTACTTACTTACTTACTTACTTAGTCCTCTTCGTGCCTTGGCCCTTGGGCACATAAGGCCTTTCTATAATACATTGGCAGCTAGATTATTCAAGCATTCTACAGATTATTGGGTCTACAACATACAATTACCAGTAGTTCGTGGTATTAATTACTCCCGAGAATATGAGTTACAATACTAACATCGGCAAGATGTAATTTCAGTATATACACACTGACATGAGACGTTTGTAATTTTATTTTTACCTTCAATTATGCCTTAATTATCCCCGTTCAATATTTGGGAGGTTGTGAGTTCGGACCCCGGTCGGGTCTTACCAAGACTCGAAAATAGGTAGTGACTTCATTAGAAATGAAAGTTACGGAGCCCTTCGGAAAATACATTAAAAACCGATGTCCCGTTTTACGGCGGGACCATTGTGTCGGAATTTGTTTATCTCGAAAACGAACAGAACGTGCTATTACGTTTTTTGCGTTATGAATTTTTATTCATGTGATATAATTGCTTTTGTCCTAATTAATCCCTGAAAGCATGTATCATTTGGCGTGAAATTGTACATTTCGCTGAAGTTATTACAAGTAAAATATCTGAGTTAGATATCCGAGTTTGGATCTCACCACCCACTTAGAACACGTCTTTTCCTCAATGAAAAATACTATCGGACTAATACAATACCAAAAGAAATAAATCATTAATGTTTTGGCAGTTTGGCAGACCCTTTGAAGGTTACCATAAAATTGAGACTGACTACCAAGTACAGCGACCCTAAGTCTTCGTAGTCTTCGTCTTAAGTATACTGAAGCCTTATGTAATTGAATTGCTTAAAGGGAAGATACTTTTTCTTTTATATTTTTTCAAGGAGTATAAATGAAAAGCTTATCACAGGCATCACGATATTGGACTTGGACTTGAAGCTACAATCACATCTGTCTTAATGGTCACCTACATATAAGGACCACCTGCTTTCCAAAACCAGTAAAGTTTTATCCGTCAATTATTCTTTATTCTTGTTATTTGAACCTGTATAAAAGGATCAACTACCCATAGAGACCACTTTCATGGGTTTCCTTTGGAAGTCTTTATAGACAGGTTTGACTGTACAACTACATGTATATCAAATATGGTAACATTATTGTCCGGAAATCAATTAGTATAAAGATATTATAAAGAGGTTCTCGTATAACCCCCCCCCCCCGGAACTTCGTGTGCCGGGGTGAATTAAATCGAAAACGAAGATTTCTCCATACCTCGCTTTTTTGGAAAACATCGTTTTAATTATCTGAAATATGTATTAGTGTCCAACTTATTAGTTTTTCAATGATGTCAAAACCTTTAATACATTTACTTCAGAAAAATTTGTTCCAGATTTAAAACATATCTCGTGTATTATATGTTAATTTTTTATAAGATTATTAACCATGATTAGTCCAACATGCCGAGACAGCAAAGTTAACATGATCATCTGTAGGACTTCGATCCTTTAGTACTTCAACCCATTACATTGATCTAGCTAAACAGTAGTACTTGCCCTTCGGAACATCCAGTCTCACTTCCCTGGTGGAAGTTCACTTTTTAACCTAATTGGGCAGTTTCAAAGTTTTTACTTTGCTTTTGGGATTGTGATTTGGACATAGTGTGTTTGTACAATCAACTCTCTCTCTCCGGTCCCGGTCACAAGTTTGAAATAACAAACAAAAACGATATTTTTCACCGCTATTTTCAAATTGCTTTATTCAGTCATTTTGTGCTTTTTAGTCATAATTACAATTTCAGTGGAAGCTTGTTCGTATCCTGCCACAACTCGCGTTAAAATTTTAAATTATGACGGTGCTCTAAGGACTAGAGGAATATCCTAGGAAAAGAAGAAACAGGTGCCCGGAAATACTGTAACAGTTGGGTTGAAAAATGATCCAAGTAAAAAATCCGATGCATAATCTACAGGGTCGCTATAATTTTTAGATAGCACACTATAGTTTTCAGATATGCACTTATAAAGGGGCAAATTATCTTTATTTTTCCTTTAATACGTTGCAACAACAAAATCAAATTGAACATAAGGTGCAATACTATTTTATTTTGATATGAAGAGCAGAGATCGCGTGCACAAGAGATAACTAATAAGCCGGTAGACCTACAGGGGCGCTAAAGTTCATCGACCGTCGGGGAAGATATGATGGCGACTCCTTGTAGGATAAATTAGTGACAAAACCACTAAATCTGATCATCCAGAAGTAAGTATCATCGATTTGATTAATGTATCCTGGATCCTAGGTTTTTAATAATCAAAACTGTAATATTCAATCTCGCACAACAATATTTTTTACAAAATTTAACGGCGTCATTGTGTTGATGTCTGTCATCAGGTCATGGCTGTATGTAGGCCGAATTATCTGCCCTAACGATGGTATGTTATTTTCTGTTCATTTGAGAAATTAACATACCATCGTTAAGGCAGATAATTCGGCCTGGGGACTGAATGCTGGCCTAAATGGTGTTTATCATAATATTGGAGACAAAATTAAAGGATAAACATGAATTAATTTTAGATAATTTATTGATTTCTTCATTTATCAGTGCAGTGGTCAACAATCATTGAATATTCTTCCTTGTAGAGTTCAAAAGGCCATAATTGATCAGTTGGTGCTGTTTTTCTCAAAATTCAGACAACATGTGCTGTTCTGACAGAATCTTCCCATTTTGTCATATTTTATGGCTAATATTTATAGTGAAACAACAATGAAATGAATATTTATTTCAATATTTGCAATAACAGTAAATAAATAAATTTATTTCTAGGTGCCATAATCTGTTGATAGAAGATGTATCGTAATTTAATTAATCAATTGATTGAATAATTAAATTAATTAATATGCACTTCACAGTAACAATGGCAGATTAAATTTAAAAATCACAACAGGGTTGAAATTTCGTAAATAAATTCACAAAAAAGTTTACAATTAAACAGTTAACTTATCATTTAACTGGCCAATTGACTCTCTGACCAACTTTTCATCTATCTGTTAAATTCATGAAAAGAGGATGAACTTGCAAAATTTTATTTTGACTGCTGATTTCTGAAGAATTTCATTTAGAAATAAAATATCATTAATTATTTTAGCAAATTTGTGAAAAAAAGGAATACATTTTCACAAATTTTGGAAATTTGGCTATGAATGTTTATCGAAATTATGGAAATTATGGAAACCTAGTGTATTGAGATGAAAATGACTTAGATTCAGTTTTATCTCACAACGATGGCAGAGTTAATTTTGAACATTTTCTAATAACAACTTTCAATGCCAGTCCTTCATCAACATCTGTATGAATATCATTTTACTGTAGGTTAAAAGCTGAACTACTTTGAGTTGTGGTCCCAGCTCGCACCAGACAGTGAAAAATACAGTACAGACCTGTCAAAAGTTTAACACTTAGCTAACAAATTATCGCCAAATCAGCAACTCATATCTGCTTCTTGCTACATTATAGCTATTTCTTGACGGCTCTTCCGCAGCTATATCTTAGCTGCTTTTTCGGTCACTAGTTATCCATTTCATATCTTTGCCACTGGGCAGCCAAGTTTGGACTTGTTTTCGTTTGGACATTGTTAAATTTTTGACAGGTCTGTGCTGTAGCTTAAATGTGTAAAAATATATGACCCCAGACTGATTTTTAGGAGCTTTGGGCTACTTGTCACCTGCAAATCTTAATCTCTATTTATTACATTGTATCAACATTCATATTAAGTTTGACATACATGTAAAATTAAAACCGTTTTACCATCAATATTTAGGCTGTGTGTTGTAACTTGTATACAACATTTTATGAATTTTTTTTCAACATTCATATTAAGTTTAATGTAAAAGTGTAACAGTTTAACCATTAATATTTACCAGTAGGTGGTGTGTCAGGTATAACATTTTTAGAATAATTTTGTTTTCAACATTCACATTAAGTTTGATGTAAAATTTTAAATATTTTTACCATCAATATTTAGTCAGTGTGTCGTATATAAAATTTTATGAATTTTTTTTTCAACATTCATAATATGGTTGATATTAAAGTTTGAACATATTTAGTTGGGGTGTCATATATAAAATTTTAAGAATTATTTTTGTTTTTAACATTCATATTAATTTTCATGTTAAACTAAGTTGCTCTCAATATTATTTAGGGGCTTTGTCATATATAAGATTTTAAGAATAATTTTTGTTTTCAACATTCATATATAGTTTAATGTTTAAAGTTGAAAAAGTTTTACCATCAAATGATCAATATTTAGTCAATGTGTCATATATTAAGTTTTATGAATAATTTTTGTTTTTAAATCTTTCAGGCAGTTCCTGTAATACTATACAGAAACAAGCAGAATGGAGACCCTACACCTACATAATTATCGACTTACTATCTGTGACTTTCTATGGAAACAGTACACAAGCAATTCCCTGTGTGATGTTGTTATCAACACCAGCGATGGACAACAGATACAGGCTCACAGAATTGTCCTGGCAGCATTTTCTGACCACTTTTGTCAGCAGATTGAGATGCAAAATATGACATCAAATGTTGCCATGGTAATCAATGTTGGTGAGTAAAATATTGTTCTACTGCAAGTGATAACTGGAAATGAGTCCATTTAAGTATGTCATGTATGCCTTTTGTGTTAGTGCAGTTTAAATTTAGTGTTAAAGACACTTTACAAGTTAGAACCCCAATGAGAAGTTTTCTATTGTATGTGTAAAGTGTGATAATTTTTTTTACAAAATTGCAGAGTATTTTATGCGACAGTGACAACGTAAGATTTGACTTTTCATGTAGGTTAGTGAAGTTCAAGAACAGATTGATTTGGGCCTGGCTGAGATGATCTTAATTGAATTAATAAATCAATAAAGAAAAACCCTTCATTGTACCCCTTACATGCATTTAAGTAAATAGTTAATGTAATTCTTCTGTTATCATTTTGTCACTGGAAAGGAGCTGCCATTTTGTCAACAATTTTACCATAAGAAACATCCACCTAAGACATATTGATAAATCAATAAAGAAAAACCCTTCATTGTACCCCTTACATGCATACGTAAATAGTTAATGTAATTCTTCTGTTATCATTTTGTCACTGGAAAGGTGCTGCCATTTTGTCAATAATTTTACCATTAGAAACATCCACCTAAGACATATTGGTGATAAATGCATGAATGATTTTGATGTCAGGATTAAAGCAACAGTGCAGGTCTGACATGTAAGTGAATTAGTAATAGATTTGTATCCGTCCCGTTGAACATCTACAAAATATTTGCATTTTAGATTTCTCTGAAGTTAAAGTACCTATGGTAAACATACAATAGATTGACAGTATATATATATAACATATGTATATAAATTTATTATCTATTTGTAGATTTCAATTATGATTGCATGAAGGCTTTGATCGACTTTATGTACAATGGCAAATTAGACGTTCCAACGGCTGGAAATTCTCAGCTGTTCTCTGCGGCTGTGACTCTTAACATATCATCTGTTCAAACGCTGCTTTTAGAATCGAAGCAAAACAACACTGGAAGAAGAAAGAGTACTAGAAAGAGTTCCAGACCATCAAGGTTGATTTACACAACAGATCACGCACTGGCATCCTGTATGTTCTTGGATGACCCTAAAAATTTGCCGGTTTTCAAGATAAAATCCGAGGAAAATGATGATGGTTTCAATCAGCTGAGCCTTGGCGATGATAATGGTGATAATGATCATTATGACATGAACAGCGATAATGAAAGTGGGATATTGGGTGGAAGTTTCAGGCGTTCAATCACGGAGAAAGATGGAAAGAAAAAAACGGCAAATGCTAAACGAAGAAGAAGAAAGAGGATATGTGCGAGACGTATCGTTAAAAAGAGCTACAAGAAACCTAAAAGAAAAATATTTAAAGCCATTTCATTATCCTCTCTTACCAAGGATAAATATGGCTGTACCAGCTGCTCCAAAAAGTTTCCGCTTCAAAGTCTACTGAAGATCCATTGTGCCAGAAAACATGGCAAATTTGGAATTGAGAATGACCTTCGTCGAGCTATTTTGAACAGATGTGTAAAGTTTCAACAAAAAACCAAACTTATCTGTCGCGTTAGCACTTCTGAGAAGAAGGTTTATCGATGTAGTACCAGTAAATGCAAGAAAGCCTTCAAACATTACAGTACTCTATGTTTCCACATAAAGAAACAGCATTCTATGAATGTCTTATTGCAGAGAAAGCTGATGCATTATCTATCCATCAAGAAGAAATTCTTCCACAAAGAGAAACAGGTGTTAAAGGGGAAAGGAGGCAAGAGGAAGTATGCAAAAATAAAACGAAATGTCGGCGACGTGCAGTGTACCCTTTGTTTCTCCTACTTGTCAAGTGTGAGGGACTTGTCCAATCACATGATAAAAGTCCACAAGATGTCCAACCAGGAAGCTGTCACATTGACTGGATACCCAAAATACAAGAAATTAGGTAATATGACTTACTTGACTTATTTCCATCTCTCTTTGAGGAGAATCAAGCTGTTTACAAGTCCTCTCCATTTGCATTTGTCTGTCGCTACTTAGGTTGCCTCAGTCCATAAATTGTACCCCAGCTCTTTTTTGCTCTCTTTTGACGGTTCTTTTCCAAGTGTAAGAAATATAGGTAAAAAACCCCATGCTGTTTGCGAGGGGGACTCGGTGGCTGAGGTGTCTAAAATGCATGCTTATGGATCACAGTGTCTCTGGACCTAGGTTCAAATTCCACTCTGGCAGATTCTAGGATAAGAAAGTTTGTCAGTTCACTTGCTGAAGGCTGGGTGTTTTCTCCAGGCACTTTGGTTTCCTCCACCATACCTAAACTGATTTCCTTGATATAAGTGAAAGAATCTTGACTTGGTTGTGAAATTCCATTACTCCACTCTTCTTATTCTCATGTTGTGTGTCACAGTACATTTAACATTTGATAATCATTCAACTTTTGTTGAATTTGATATCATAAATATTCGCAACAATTTCCTTTCAATTTTATCTACAAATATCTGCAACTTGACCTGTAGTGGTAATATCTCAATTTAAGTAATTAATTGTTGTATAGTGCTGACAAGGATATTAAACACCTTTTCACTGCAGGGATAAAGCTTAACTATTTTGAGTTAGGGGCCCAGTTCACTTCAGAAAAGAAGTTGTAATAGTATTAAATAGGTAAAATGTGTTAAAATTTAGGGTCCCAGGCTGATTTTTAGGACCCATTGACTACTGGGCCCCTGCCAATCTTCATCCCTGCACGGATTGATTCATTCATTTGCTTGCTTGCCCATGACCCACCTACTCGCTGATTTGTTTCGAAATAAGATTTATTTAAATTCATTAACATCTAATATTTTACGTTAAGTTTTGACAATTGAAATTTGTTAGGTTTCAGTGAGTCTGTTTTACACTAGATTTAGAATCTGAAAGTAACTTGGGGCCTCGGTAGCAGTGTTCTACAGTATATGCTTACTGATCACAGAGCCTAGTAGACTGTGAGGATGATTATTAGACAGATGAATTACATGTATATAAATCTTGAATTTTTTCTATTTTTAGGCGCATGCTTATCATGTACTCTTTGCTGGGAGGTATTCTCAACAGCCAAGTCTCTGAAGTTACATCAGAAGCACGTCCACAAAGTTAAGGATGCCGTTCCGCCTTGTTCAGAATGCGGGAAAAATTTCAGGTCTTTATATGCATTGAAGAACCATCTGCGGACTGTACACCGCCAAAGGACAACAGAAATAAAAGGATCATTAGGTAAAAAATCATTGAAAGTATTAACCAGTATTCAATCTAGATGTAGAAGGGATCTTGGCCCTTGGCTCCAAAATAATATTATTTTTCCCACAAAAATTCTGTTTATGAGCCAAGGACAAGCCATCGTTTTAGTCAAAGTTGAGTGTTGAATACATTCAGTTCTACCTCTTTCTCATGTACATATTATCTTTATACTAATGTTTTTAAATAAAATGCATAAAGTTGTCACAACTTGTGTTATAATGTCGACCCGACTTTTGAAAACATGACCTGTTCTTTCAAGGCCTTGGCTTGATGATTTTTCACAATAAAATGAAAATCATTTGTAGTCTATATCCTAGGATCTATGTGTTGACCTCATTTTGCTGGGGGAGGGGTCTTTCAGAAGAGATATAGAAACTGACAACCTTGCACATTGCCATGAGCATACAGCAATGGTCAAAATTGCTAATACTTCACCTATAGCTGGTGACATACTGATATAAATGAAAAATTCTTGATTTGGACATAAAACATGATTCAATCAATCAATCATTTTTCTACCTATATAAGAATGTAATATTAAATCTCGGCTTACAAATTTATCACCATTGTTTCAAATTGGCACCATCATTTCTGTATTCATAGGTTTATTCTGACTTTTTTTCAGGGGCTAAAGTTAGCTGTGAAATAGAAGGCTGTAGCTTTTCTTCGCCAAGTATACACAAAGTGAATCTTCACGTCGCAGAGCGTCACCCGGGCGTGGTGTATAAGTGTGGCGAATGTCGCTTCATGTGTCATCTGAAAGTAATGCTCGATCGACATTACATTACATCCCATCTTCACAGAGACAAGTACTTCAAAATTAAATGTCAGATCTGTGACAAGACATTTGTAAAGAGGCCACACTGTATGGTGCATGAGTATACCAAACACGGAATTAACCATCCCTCAATTAAGGTAAGTCATATAAGGGGTTTAAAATTCCCCAGATCTGAGGTTCGGGACATATTGATTTTACAAAAGGACCATTGATATTTAAACTGTAAAAGTCCAATGGCCTGTCAGTTTTACCATGGTGATATTATTTTTTCTAAATGATAATATTATTGCACAAGGACCTTTCAATGATGATATTGGACTTTCGAAACTATATCGGACCTGTTGAAAATAGAGGCAAAAGGTTCTAGACCTTCCATTATAAATCATAATTTTGAACACCTGTACATTTAATATCAGTATATTTCGAGTTTCTTATGAGATTGAATAGTAACAAAAACAAATAGGTTCATCTAAAGAAGGTCAATTCCTTTTGTACATAGTGCCCTTTGAACATAAGTGCAAATCACAAAAAAGAACCTGCTGGGGGGAATCCTAATTCACTGAGTCAAATGTTGTGTCATCAGAGGTCATGACCTAAACCAAATTCATGAGCAATTGAATGCCAGCAAAAACAAATAAGTTCAACTAAAGTCAGTTAAGAAGGTCAATTCCTTTTGTACATAGTGCCCTTTGAACATAAGTGCATATCACAAAAAAGAACCTGCTGGGGGGAATCCTAATTCACTGAATTTACTTGTTATAAATGTTTTGATGCTATAAAGTATGTTTCTTTATTTTTACAGCTACATAGATGTCCATTTGAAGATTGTGGATATGTCACCATAAATAAGGCAATTCTGAGAACCCATGAATTGAAACACAGTAATGAAAAGAAATTCCCATGTCAGTTTTGTGGAACCAAACTGAAAACGAGGACGTAAGTATTCTATTGATAAAGAAGTTTTACATTTTGTCATTGTAGATTCTCTTACTCTAACTTTGCCCAGTCTGTTTCAATTGCTTGTAGTTGTAAGCAACCTCTGTAGCAGCCACAGGTGGCCTATCATACTTTTTTCGGACTCTACAGAGGTGTCTTTAGCGTGCACTGAGACACAGGACCTCCGTTTTGAGTCTCATCGGAAAGACTATTCTAGTATCAAGCTTTTTACAGTTCTAGTATGGACAGGAAATGAAAATCATCTCAGAAAATTTCCAAGTCATGAGTGAGGTTCGAACTCACAACCTTTGTCTTCGAAAGCCAGTGACAGTACCATTCGACCATGTCTACCCATAAATACGTACTGTATATTGATAAAGAGCTTTTCCATTTTGTCCCTAAATTTGAATGATGGTCTTATGGAACTCAACTGGAAGCAAAAATATATTTTTGATTTTGAAACAGAGGTTTTTGTTTTGTTTTGATTTAGTTGAAATTTTTTGAGTTGGATATTTTTATGATTATTTTGAAAATGCTAAATTTACTAAAATATTTTTGGGATCCCTGTTTGTGCCATTTACCCTGAAATTGAAATGCAGGCCCACAAAAGTGCTGACAGTGGACCAACACTGACTCCATCATGAAATTGAATGTTAAGAAAATGTTGTTCTACTCCTTGTACAGGTTTGCTATGTTTTTAAAAGATAATGCACGTTACTTGTGTTATATAACTGACTCATTTGTTTTACATGTATTTCAGAACTTACAACAAACATATCAAGAAGATGCATTTGGGTATCCGGCCTCACTTGTGTCAGGTCTGTGGCGCCACCTTTGGGGAAGAATCAGAATTATCTGCTCATATAAAAAACAAACACTCAACAGAGAAGCAGTTTCAGTGTGAGCATTGTCCTTATGCCACATCAAGTAAATCGACATTTTTCAGTAAGTTTCTTTTTTTTCAAAAATCTCTTAACTTGCCTGAGGTGGCTCTTTATATTGGTTGAGACGTAAAACCAACTTTTATTGTCAGCCCTCAATTTTGTTTAGTAAAACGGTGGCCAAATTGTTTCTGGCAACCTAACATTTGTAAATGATGGCCAGTTTGTCCACTTTAAATTTGAACTTTTGTGACCAGAGAACAGATATTATTTCTGTGTTATAGAATTTTCATGTGCCGTTTCCAATTCAGGCAATATAATGGAAACTTTACATCATCATTATTGTTATTAATAACACTGATGTATGTAAGTGATTGTAAGTCAGTTTTAAAAATGTGCATTTTTGTTCTCCATACCTGAAAGATGCCTTTATTTTCCTTCATTTGCAAGAAAAGATTGCCAGGCCACTTTGAATTTCCACTGGCCACCTAAAAATTGAAATTGTAGGGATTTATCAAGGGCATATTTAGGGCCGAAATTATTTCGGCCCCATTCCCAATGGAAAAACCATTGATTTTTTCCCAAAATCAGCTGAGACAATTCCCAATTAGAAAATTGTGTTGTTTTTAAACGAAAATGAAAGTAAATTTTGTGAAAGCCCCCAATCAGCTGTTTTTATTCATAAACAGGTTCCTTGCTACGATATTCAGGGTCATTAAGTAAATATAAGAGTGATTTATAAACTGGTACCAGTTTTTCAGTTAAACATCAGCATCAGCTATGCGTTTGTATCAAATGTATGACTTTTCATTATCTGAGGCGTAGCAACAAACACTTAAGAGATCATGATTCAATAACTCCATAATAGTATTACACAAAGCGCCTCAAGATGGAGGATGCAAAATCAAGTATAAAGATTCTAAAATAACATCTACAAAGCAAGATGAAAATACTACTTCTACATCAAAAGCTGCCGAGGCCATGAGTAAACCGGGTTCTGACATGGAGATTGAAAGTAAACCATCAAATTGCGATGATGAAAAACTCGAACATCAAGTTAAATTAAAGACTGATAAAAATGATGTTGAAGTATTCCCAAAATGAGCAAAAAGTTGATAGTTTTTCCCAATTTTCAGTTTAGGGCCTTTTCCCAAAAGACCCTGATAAATCCCTGAATTGATACCAGCTGACCACTTACATGTAGTTTTGAAACCCACTTTGAGGGCTGATTGTATGAGAAGAAACATTTACATAGAAAAAATATTCAGAATTTTCGTGGTTACTCTTGTACCGAGAATATATCTTCTCGGGGAATTTTTCTTATTTCCCTAGTTACGCTTTCCCTACAGTTGGAACCGTGAAAATTTCTTACCACAAAAAAGTTTAGTGCGAAAAGTTTCCTACCGCTAATGTTTCTTTATATGCAGTATTATTGGATATTACATTTCGTTATTCTTTTACCAAAACCATTAAGCTACTATTAACTTTTGTGATATGGACTATAACTAAATATTTGGTATAACCAATTTTATTGGAATTTTCTATGGATAAAAGGCGTAATTCACTGTTACAAACACACTGACTCTCATAAAAGTGTGAAAAAGTTTGTCAGTTCACTTGCCAAACTCTACCATTCCTAGACTGACTGTCTCTGATATAAGGAAAAAAAATCTTGACTTTGGTGTAAAACACCATTACTCAACTCTTTCTGATGATTCCTCTTAATGTTTTTTGTTTGTTTTTTACAGCTCATCTGTTTATGGTCCACAAAGTACGAGCTAACGGAGATAAAAGAAAAGAATACAGCTGTCCCCATTGTAATTACATCACTGTGATCAAAAATCGATACAGAACCCATCTTAACGGACACAAGAATATCCGTGAACATGTTTGCTCCGAATGCGGGAAACAGTTCATCACCAGATCCACATTGGTTTCTCACGTACAATGGGTACACTCTGGTAAAGTATATTCTTGCAACCAGTGTGATTATCGTACAAAAACTGTTCAGAAATTGAATGAACATGTTCGTGTTCAACATCAGTTACGGGGATTCAAACCATATAGATGTCCATACTGCGATTTTACATGTGCGACGGGCGGAAACTGCCGTAAACATGTCAAGCAGAGGCATAGAGAACTAGAGGTCAAATATATACGTGATGATACACTGATAGAAGCTGCCAGATTAGCTCGTCAGGTTGGGAATTGTGCTCCGTTTGTTGGTAATGAAGTCCCCCCAAACAGTTCAAGGAGCACTGTTATTGGTGGCGATCGTGGTGCCGGCAGAGGCAGTACCAGCAGAGGCGGTACCAACAGAGGTGTGACCAGCAGTGGTGCTCCACGTCGACACGCTGCTAGTAAAGGTGTGATCAACACTAGCATTGCCAACACTGGCATTCCTCCCAGTGGGTTTTCCAGCAGTAGTGTTAATAATAGCAATAGTGTTTCCAGCAGTGGCATTACCGGCAGTGGCATGAGTGCTATTAACAGCAGTGGTATGCCTAGCGGTGGCATGCCTAGCAGTAGCTTTCCCGGCCCTGGTGTTACCAGCAGTGGTATGACTGGCAGTGGCTTTAGTGGCAGTAGCATTATCAGCAGTTGCTTTACCAGTGGTGGCATGACTGGCAGTGGTGTTCTCGGCAGTGGCATTCCTGGCAGTAGTGTTCCTAGCAGTGGTCATCCAGGCAGTGGTGTTCCTGTCAGTGGCGTTACTGGCAGTGGTGTTCCTGGCAGTAATGTTAACCCTCATAACCCCCATCAACCATTTCATCATTTCGAGCACATGCCTCCTATGAATTTTAATATGATTTGGATGTAAATTTTTCATGTAACAGAAATTATTCCCTATTTGTAACCTTATCAACCACAAACTGTTAATTAGAGGCAGAATGTAGTACCATTTTTACATGACTGGTTTTTGTTTAGATTTAAATCATTTTTGTATTTGAATATGTTATGCTTGCATACATGCTTTAAAATTATCACCTTGCAGGGCTCAAAGTTCTGATTAAAATTAAATTTTCCTTTAGTAAGTTTTACCAAAATTTCTGTCATCAAAATTCATAAAAATGACAACTAAAGATTTGATTGGTTGACAGCTGGAAAATTTTGATAACGAGTCAGGCTCACTGACTCCAAGATTCAAAAAGTCACTTTGAGCTTGCTCTGAAAAGAACTTCATGTAATTATATTTCCTTTATTTATTTAAACAATAAAGCCTTTTACCAATGATTTTGAAAATTTTAATGATAGACAAATATTGTGCTTGTATTTTCAAAATGTTACTTTGTTCATGTATATTGTCTGCAGTTGCGTTGGATTTGTGATTTTTTTGTGAAAATGATTTGTTTTTTATATATAGCACATATAGGAGCGACATGCAATTTGCAGATCTCCGGATTTTACTATAAAGACAAATTTTGTGCTTGCATGTTCACATGTGTTATCTCCCCTGAATAGCGGGAAACGTAACCATCATGCGCTTGGTATTAGGAATTGTCATATATTTATTTGTGAAAATTAATCAATTTTTTTGTACATAGGACTTGCAGGCGAGATTTGCAGATCTACAGTTTACAATGATGACAAATTTTTGCATGTACTGTCAAATTACCAATCTCTTCATGTGTTTCATCTCCCCGGAATATCGGGGAAACATAACCAACTTGCAGTTGGCATGAAGATTTGAAACATATTAGTTTTTGAAATGCATAATTATATTCAATTTTTTTTATTCAGCATTTTGTGGCAAGACTTGTGATCTGCAAAAATGTAATTATTTGATAGTGAGCATAAATGTACTGGATACATATTACATATCCATCAAGCAGGTGGCATTAGGAATTTTCATTTTTTATATATTTATTTGTGAAAATTATTCAGATTTTAACCCCCCAAAGCAATGTTTTGGAGGTTCTTGTTATGTATAGGACTTTTAGGTGAGACTTGTAATTTGCAGATCTTTTATTATTATTGTACAGCGAGACAAATTTGTTGCTTGTATGTTCACATATGCTAATGAGTTATCTCCCCTGGATAGCGGGAAATATAACCAGCATGCACTTTGCATTAGAATGGTCATATATATTTATTTGTGTACATGATATATATATAGCACTTGTAGAAGAGTTTTGCAATTTGCAGATCTCTGATTATTATTTTACAATGAAGACAAATTTTGTGCTTGTATGTTCGTGTTTGTTATCTCCCCTGAATTGCGGGAAACATAACCAACATAAAGTTAGCTTTAGGAATAGTCATATATTTATTTGTAAAAGCTATTCAGTTTTAATATATGGGACTTTCGGGCAAGACTTGCGATTTGCAGATCTCCCGATTGTTATTTTTATAGTAAGAACTTATAAGTTTGAGTTTTGATGGATTTTATGTGTACATCTTTATATTTTAAATTAGATTCATATACATACATATTGCATGTTATTTTAGTTGTTATAGTCTTGGTTGATGTATGTTGTATTTTGACTTCGGTTTCACAGTCATTCCTGTAACTAAGATTTTCCCTTCTACTTCAAACGGCAGTGTTCAATAGAAAGGGCCATTTAAAAAACAAAAAACTCAGTTCCACAGCCAAAAATGTCCCCTTAACTTGAAAGTTGAAATAGCAGTGTTCAATCAAGGATTTTGTAGAGAGGGCCATTTTCAAAAACTCAGTTTCACAGTTATTCCTGAAATAAAATGGCAGTGTTTAATCTAAGATTTTTCAGATTAGGCCGTTTTCAAAAACTTTCATATAAAACATAATAACCAGGAATTCTTTCTGTTTATTTCTGGGAAATACAATAACAAAACCTATGTTTTGGGAAAATAATAAAAAAAATGTTATGATTTACTATTTTGACACTTTTAATAATGGTACAGATCTGTTTCATATGAAAATCACGTGATTAGCCAAAAATTCCAGATTACATTAATTTTTTTTTCATTCATGTTATGTTAAATATGGCCCCATTGACCCCTCTGAAATGAACACTGAAATTGGCAAGTTTTGGCGATCCTTTAGTGTACTCCAAGTAATCTTTCAACAAAAGAAGAATAAAGTTGCTATGATCTTAAAAATTACATCTTACTTTCATCAATATCTGGCAAAATTAAAAAAAAAATATAAGCATTCATATATCAATTTGCCGATTTGAGTTTAGGAATGATTGTGAAACTAGAACATGGACTTATTCTAATATTTAAACAAGATTTGATTAAAGATATTAGTATGTATAAGATATTTGTATTTTTTTTTTAACCTGATGTGTTGTGTTTTAAAATTGACTCGATATCCGAGTGCTAAAAATGGGCATTTACGTCAAAATTATCTTACTTTCGTGATTTCATCAGCTATTCATGAAGTAGTGGAAATCATTACATACCAGAATGCATTGTGCAGTTGGCCATGTCTTCTGTGGCATAGGGTATCAGTTTTAAGGTCTCAGCTGTAGGCATGCATGACTGACAGGTGGTTGATAAAGGATAATTCATTTTAGTCTCAATCTGATCCAGCAGGGGAACTAACTCTCGAACTTCAGTTATATTTTGATTTCATCAGCTAATGACAAGATGTTGAAATTACATATTATACCAGTTTTAATTTTACAGCACTAGACGGCCGTTTCGGAATACAATTCCTCATCAGTAGTGCTTGGACCAAAATTATGAAACCAAAATTATTTTGAAGATGTTGAAAAAGTACCCAAAGGACCAAAATATATTTTACCAAATTAAGCTAAGGAAATACTTTAAATGAGGGAGTATGCCTTAGTTTTTGAGAAATTTCAAATTCAATTAATGCTATGTATTGTGGTAATGACCATGCCTTCTGTAACAAAGGGTATCAGTTTTAAGGCCTCAGTTGTAGGCATGTATGACTTCCATTTCTAAATGCCAGATGGTTAAATGAAGGATGTCTCAAATCTGATCCAACTTGGAAACTAACACTGGAACTTCCCAGTGATGTTGTGATTTCATCACCTAAAGTTAAGTTACGAAAATAAATACATACTGGTACATGTATGCTTTGTGCTGATGACCACACCTGTGACATGGATCATCACTTTTCAAGGTCTCGGCTGTAGGCCTTCAGGATGAACATTTCTAAATTCCAAGTGCTTTGTTAAAGATAAGTCTGATAAATCTGATCAAACTTGCCTTTGAACATTCCATCCATGTTGTGATTTCAACAGCTAAAATTAAATCATGCTTTGTACAATGACCACACCTAATGATATGGATCATCAGTTTTAAGGTCTTGGCTGTTGGTCCCTATTTCTAGATGCCAAGTAGTTAGTGAAAGACAAGTCTCAAATCTGATCCAACTTTGAAACTTACCTTTGAACTTCGAATTTATCAAAAACAAACATACTAATCCATGTCCGAATCGCAATCCAGAAGCAAAGTAAAAAGTTTGGAACTGACAAGTTAGGCTAGACATGTAAACTTCTATCAGGGAATTGAGGCCGGGTGCTCTGGAAGGATAAGCACCAACTTATGTTGCAGAAACAAAATACACACGTCTTGTGCAAATGACTACACCTTCTATGGCAGATATCATCTGTTCTAAAGGTCTCCAATATAGGCCCTCATGGCTTAAACTTCTAAATGCCAAGTGTTTGGTGCAAATCTTACTCAAGACCTCCCACTTGCTGACCAAGCACACAATCAACTGTAGTGGTTGACTTGTCTCCTGGTTAATCGAATGGCTGAAGAATTGACTTTGATTTCATTACCTGTGTTGGAGACTGCAGCAACCTCATAGATTTGATCCAAAGTACACCAGGTTGGAATCAAAGTCGTCTGTGTGTTGTGTCCTTGAGCTAAGAGTTTTCATTTTGAATTGGACCAATCTAACCAGCAGACAAACTTAAGTGGGACTAGTATTGGCAGGCATGCTGGGATAACATTTTCCCTTCACCTATCAAGTTGTTGTCAATATACTAATGTATGTACAATTGCCTATAGCTACGTTAATCAGCATTTAGGATCAAAGATAGATTGATTAAATGGGGTTTACGTCCAAGTCAAGAATACATGTATTTTACTAACATTGAGATGTCACCAGTTACAGGTGAAGTGGCAGAAATTTTTACCTTTGCAGTGCACTCAGGTCAGTGTGGGCGGAGAGTTCTTCCATGTGTCCTGTCTGCCTTGATGTAGGGCATCGGTTTTTAAGGTCTTATTTTGAAGGTACCCTGTCGCTACAGCAAATTTTCGGTCATTTTGCATCACGTTTATTGGAGAGCAATATACATGTAGTCAATCGAGAATATTTTTACTTCTTAAAGGGAAACCACAATCTTCCCACAAGCAAACATTCTGCATCACATGTTCAATATTCAGTGGAGTGTATGTAATGAATGTTTCACTTATTACAAGGACGATAATAGTGGCCGTAACCAGAGTGCCCAAGGAAAACCACAGACTTTCAACAAGTGAACCAACCCATTCATCATCTTTACACAAGTTCATGTAAAATACAAGTTTGTTTTAGAATCTGCTTTGTATGAAAACATACAAGTTGCAACTTACAGAATGTTGACATGCACCGATTTAATCACATTTATCACACAATAAACCCTCAAGAAACCATATCCAAGTCTGGGTAAAATGTCACTACTGTAAATCTGGAAATTTTTGCAATCATTTAATGTTAGTAATTTGTGAGATTAATAAGAATATTTTGACATTGTTAGCTTGAATCACTGACTATTATCTGACAATGATAAAAGTAAAAGTATGATGTTATCTGGATATGAAGATTCCAGTGAAAAATTTAATGACCCAAATATTTCCAGCTTCACAGTATTTAATTTGGCACACTGTTCCTTAAATCTTTTAAACATTGTACTTGTTTGTAGAGTGTACTGTAGTGTAGTAATGGGGATTTACACCCCACTCAAGATTCTTTGACTTATATTGAGACAGTTATTGAATGGTAGAGTCCACAGAGAAAACCACCGACCTTTTGCAAGCGAGCTATGATCAATCCCACTGAAACTTTTAAGTTTAATCTTGTCTGATAAACAGTATTGAAGAATTGATGTGGACAAAAAGTGTTAAACACAGACAGACAGAAGCAATGAATTACTATATATCCCCTCACAGATTTCTCCGAGGGGATAAAAAACAGACACCAATATTTTTTTCTTATATACACATTTAATGTGAAGAATGTGTACAGATAAAAAGCACAACACACTTAAAGTTTATTTTTTCTGTGCTTCATCATCTTTAGAGAAAGATTTAAGAAGTTCTTCTTTCTTTGCTTTGATACGTTCTTCACGGCGCTTACGGGCCTCCTTAACCTTGTTTCTTCTAGCTTCAGCTTGGTCACTGAAAAAGACAAAAACAAACTTAGTTGTAAGTATGAAATAATGATAATCTTCAAAATGACTACAAACTTAGCTTCAGCTTGGTCACTGATAAAGACAGACAAAAACTAACGTAGTTGTAAGTATGGAATAATGATAATATTCAAAATGGCTACAAACTTAGCTTCAGCTTGGTCACTGAAAAGACAAAAAACACCAGGGTTCGTACAGACATTTGGACTCCAAATTTAAGGACTTTTTAGGGTCTTTTCAAGGCCATTTGCAAATTTAAGGCCTAATCAGAGGGACAATTTTATAGGAAAAACATTGGTGCAAATACAATTAAATCAATAAAACAATTACTTACTTGTCCATAGCAACGACACTTGAAGTGGGGGTTGATTTTGGGTGTTCCGGAGGGCCGGGTACCTTTAAATCGCTCATTTCAATGTAAGTTATTTATTTACTTATTTTGATCAGTATATTTACAACCATTTCATATCAACACCTAATTGGCAAAATTCAAGGGCTTTTAAGGGCCTTCAAGATAAATTCACAGGCTTTTCAGGGTCAGACTTGGTTTTTTTTTTTTTTTTTTTTTTTTAGGGCAAACCTCAAAATTTAAGGACTTTTCCAGGCCTGTACGAACCCTGAACACTTGGTTATAAGCATCTTCAAATTGGCTAAAGAAAATGTTTCCTGGAGATAATGAGAGTTTGGTTTGCTAAAGTAGTGGGACCTGTCTGAACTGAACACCTTATGGACTGGAGATTTTGTTCAGTTAAAGCATTTATTTTCAAAATTGGATTTGCCAGAAAGTTTGCTAAAGTAAAGAGGAAACTCTGAATTAAAACCTTTTTGGCTGAAGATTTTGTTTAGTCCAGCCAGGTTTTTAGTTTTCTCAAGTTCCAACATATAAGTCAAGAACAATGCTCTGAAATATATGTATGTTAAGTATTTGTGACTGTTACGATAGTTTCAAGTTACCCAGCCCTGGTGATTGGATATCAAAATGACTTAAAGCTTAGAAATACAAGGTATAACTTCGCCTTGATTTGTATGACCCAAAGGACCTTGAAACTCCAGTCGTCAAAAGTCTAAAAACACCATGTTCCCAAATGGAAACCAAACATATGTTTTGCAGGAGAAACTGCAATCCCAATTTTCTGATTCACTTTGGTAGAATGGAGTAAAGTAATGGTCCTAATGGAGTTTTATGCCCCAGGCAAGATTTTTTTTATACTTGCATTATCGTTTAATAAGTTGGGAGATTATGTAGTTCAGATCCAGATTTTTTGAGTACGAGGATATAGGAACATCTTCTCAATCATCAGATCAGAGAGGGCAAGTTCCAATCATCATTACCACATAAATTACATATAGGTTTCCAAGCAGTTGTCAGCACATCCAAATGGCTTTTAGCCTTAAAAATACAAAGCAAGAATCCATGCTTTCATTTCCATAAAGCAAGAACCCATGCTTTGATTTCCATGATTCAAGAACTTGGAGATTCCAGTTTTCCAAAGTCTGAAAACACCATGTTTTGCCGTTTGACCAGTAAATTTTCAGATCAGTGGGAGTGGGGAAAACAAAGTAATTGGAAAGTCTGAATTTTCTGAATCGTGGATGATGATGCCCTTTACAAGGTGGTGATATTACTTTAAAGATTTCAAATCTGTAATTTATTTATACATGTAAAACTCAAATATTTAAATAGATTTGAGGAGACATCAGTCCTATCGATCCAAATTTGATTGATTTGATCATCATCTTCACAATCAACAGATTCATCATACGTCTCCAATAGTATTTTGATTGTGTATTGACTTCCAGAAATTCTAGACAAGATAAATTTATTCTATAACAGATTCAGGGCATTTTCTGGACTTCATGTAATAAAACATTTCAAATGAGAGATTCAGATCTGCTCAAAATAGGGAGTGTGAGACTGTGGGTCTTAATAATAGACAGGGTGGTGACTTAATTATGAACCTTTTCCACACAAAAATCTGTTCCCAAATGGAAACCAAACATATGTTTTGCAGGAGAAACTGTGATCCCAATTTTCTGATTCACTTTGGTAAAATGAAGTAAAGTAATGGTCCTAATGGAGTTTAATGCCCCAGGCAAGATTTTTTTTAAATATTTTTGTTAAAAGAATTGCATTATTGTTTAATAAGTTGGGAGATTATGTAGTTCAGATCCAGATTTTTTGAGTATGAGGATATAGGAACATCTTCTCAATCATCAGATCAGAGAGGGCAAGTTCCAATCATCATTACCACATAAATTACATATAGGTTTCGAAGCAGTTGAATTAGGTTTTACATACAATTGTCTGCACATCCAAATGGCTTTTAGCCTTAAAAATACAAAGCAAGAATCCATGCTTTGATTTCCAAAAAGCAAGAACCCATGCTTTGATTTCCTTGATTCAAGGACTTGGAGATTCCAGTTTTCCAAAGTCTGAAAACACCATGTTTTGCACTATGACCAGTAAATTTTCAGACCAGTGGGAGTGGGGGAAATAAAAGTAATTGGAAAGTCTGAATTTTCAGAATCGTGGATGATGATGCCCTTTACAAGGTGGTGATATTACATGTACTTTAAAGATATCAAATCTGTAATTTATTGATACATGTAAAACTCAAATATTTAAATAGATTTGAGGAGACATCAGTCCTATCGATCCAAATTTGATTGATTTGATCATCATCTTCACAATCAAGATTCATCATATGTCTTCAATAGTATTTTGATTGTGTATTGACTTCCAGAAATTCTACACAAGATAAATTTATTCTATAATAGATTCAGGACATTTTCTGGACTTCATGTAGAAAGTAACCAAGAACTTCATTTCAAATGGGAGATTCAGATATGCTCATAACAGGGAGTGTCAGTCTTAATAATGGACACAGTAGTGACTTAATTATGAACCTTTTCCACACAAAAATCTGTTCCCAAATGGAAATCAAACATATGTTTTGCAGGAGAAACTGAGATCCCAATTTTCTGATTCACTTTGGTAGAATGGAGTAAAGTAATGGTCCTAATGGAGTTTTATGCCCCAGGCAAGATTTTTTTTATACCTTTGTTAAAAGTATTGCATTATTGTTTAATAAGTTGGGAGATTATGTAGTTCAGATCCAGATTTTTTGAGTACGAGGATATAGGAACATTTTCTCAATCATCAGATCAGAGAGGGCAAGTTCCAATCATCATTACCACATAAATTACATATAGGTTTCTAAGCAGTTGAATTAGATTTTACATACAAGTCATTTGTCAGCACATCCAAATGGCTTTTAGCCTTAAAAATACAAAGCAAGAATCCATGCTTTGATTTCTTCCATAAAGCAAGAATCCATGTTTTGATTTCCATGATTCAAGGACTTGGGTATTCCAGTTTTCCAAAGTGTGAAAACACAATGTTTTGCACTTTGACCAGTGAATTTTCAGACCAGTGGGATTTGGGAAAAGGAAAAGTAATTGGAAAGTCTGAATTTTCTGAATCGTGGATGATGATGCCCTTTACAAGGCGGTGATATTACTTTAAAGATTTCAAATCTGTAAAACTCAAATATTTAAATAGATTTGAGGAGACATCAGTCCTATCGATCCAAATTTGATTGATTTGATCATCATCTTCACAATCAACAGATTCATCATACGTCTCCAATAGTATTTTGATTGTGAATTGACTTCCAGAAATTCTAGACAAGATAAATTTATTCTATTATAGATTCAGGGCATTTTCTGGACTTCATGTAATAAAAGGAACCAAGAACTTCATTTCAAATGGGAGATTCAGATATGCTCAAAATAGGGAGTGTCAGTCTTAATAATGGACAGGGTGGTGACTTAATTATGAACCTTTTCCACACAAAAATCTGTTCCCAAATGGAAACCAAACCTATGTTTTGCAGGAGAAACTGCAATCCCAATTTTCTGATTCACTTTGGTAGAATGGAGTAAAGTAATGGTCCTAATGGAGTTTTATGCCCCAGGCAAGATTTTTTTTTATACTTTTGTTAAAAGTATTGCATTATTGTGTCATAAGTTGGGAGATTATGTAGTTCAGATCCAGATTTTTTGAGTACGAGGATATAGGAACATCTTCTCAATCATCAGATCAGAGAGGGCAAGTTCCAATCATCATTACCACATAAATTACATATAGGTTTCTAAGCAGTTGAATTAGGTTTTACATACAAGTCAATTGTCAGCACATCCAAATGGCTTTTAGCCTTAAAAATACAAAGCAAGAATCCATGCTTTGATTTCCATAAGCCAAGAACCCATGCTTTGATTTCCATGATTCAAGGACTTAGAGATTCCTGTTTTCCAAAGTCTGAAAACACCATGTTTTACACTTTGACCAGTAAATTTTCAGACCAGTTGGAGTGGGGGAAAAGAAAAGTAATTGGAAAGTCTGAATTTTCTGAATTGTGGATGATGATGCATATGTTTTGCAGGAGAAACTGCGATCCCAATTTTCTGATTCACTTTGGTAGAATGGAGTAAAGTAATGGTCCTAATGGAGTTTTATGCCCCAGGCAAGATTTTTTTTTATACTTTTGTTAAAAGTATTGCATTATTGTGTCATAAGTTGGGAGATTATGTAGTTCAGATCCAGATTTTTTGAGTACGAGGATATAGGAACATCTTCTCAATCATCAGATCAGAGAGGGCAAGTTCCAATCATCATTACCACATAAATTACATATAGGTTTCTAAGCAGTTGAATTAGGTTTTACATACAAGTCATTTGTCAGCATATCCAAATGGTTTTTAACCTTAGAAATACGAGGCAAGAACCCATGCTTTGATTTCCATGATTAAAGGATTTGGAGAGTCCAGTTTTCCAAAGTCTGAGAATACCATGTTTTGCACTTTGACCAGTAAATTTTCAGACCAGTGGGGAGGTAGGTGAGGAAAGAGAAAATAATTGGATGGTTGGAATATTCTGTTATCTGGATGCCTTTCATCAGGTGTTGATATTCCTCAAAGCTTTCAAATTTGTAAAAGACAACATATTGATTTATTAATATTTAAAACCTATGTTTCTATTCCCAATAGCCAAAAATGTGATTGGCAACTGAATTCTGAGAAATTATTTCAAAAAGCAAATTTTGAAAAATATTTAAATAAGAACAATATTTTCAAAAATTTTAGAAATTTGGCTATTAATAATTACTAATTGTCCAAATCAAGAAAGCTCAAATATTTAGATAGATTTTAGGAGACATCAGTCCTATCGATCCAAATTTGATCGATTTGATCATCATCTTCACAATCAATAGATTCATCATACGTCTCCCATTTATTATGATTGTGTATTTACTTCTAGAAATTCTAGACAAGATTAATTTATTCTACAATAGATTTGGGACATTTTCTGGACTTTATGTAATAATAAAAGGAAATAAGAACCTCATTAAGTCAATTCAAATGGGTGATTCAGATCTGCTCAAAATAGGGAGTGTCAGTCTCCACATTCACCAATACAAAGCAAGCATGTCCCAATGTTGAAGGGTGGAGCAAGGGAACATTACGTCCCGGTCAAGAATCTTTCACTTATATCAAGGTGGTCAGTTCAAGGATGGTGGAGGAAACTGAAGGGCCTGAAGAAGACCATCAACCTTCTGCAAGAGAACTAGCAAACTCACAGTAAGATCGAGTGGGGATTGAACATCGGCTTTGTAAGGTGCTGTGATCTATAAGTGTGTGTGCTTTAAACCCTCAGCCATGACAAAGTTTGAAATGAACCAAGTGCACAACAAGTGTCAGATATATGTACCCGAGAAGATTGATCTATAAGTGTGTGCTTTAAACTCTTAGCCATGACAAAGTTTAAAATGAACCAAGTGCACAACAAGTGTCAGATATATGTACCTGAGAAGTTTGATCTATAAGTGTGTGCTTTAAACCCTCAGTCATGACAAAGTTTGAAATGAACCAAGTGCACAACAAGTGTCAGATATATGTACCTGAGAAGTTTGCTTCTGGCCTTTTCTGCCTTCCTCTTGTGAATATGTTCCATCAATACACGCTTGTTCTTGAAACCATTACCTTTACATTTCATGTATAATTCATGATACCTGTAAATTTCAAGGATAAATATTAAGTATATAACAAAATGGATCGTTTTCAAAAGTATCCCCAAATCTAAGTTTTCCTAAAGTATGAATAGCCCCATGGCATATCTACCCCACCCAAATGTTGTTTCTGTGAAGTTTTGTTAAATAGTTTTCCTAAAAGCAGTAAATTCTATACACCCCAACCTCAATACTCTTTACATTAATACTGTGTCATCTTAATCAAGTACAATTTCTATTACCTGTAAATTTCAATGACAATCTGGGTTTTTTTGTGTCAAAATTTCATATATAATTTATAAAACCAGTAAACTTGAATGATATTGTTCAATTATTTTTTTGAATTAATGGTATTGCACTAGAACTGTCTCTAGCCAAACCTATCCTTTTCCCAATCTTTTTAATTTTGGACATTGTGACTTGCAAACTCATGTGGAAGTAGTAGAGAAGGGAAAAAGTTCACATTATTTACATATAACTTACAGATGTTTGTCAATCTTTTTGGCTTCTCTGTAGCGTTTTAACAACCTCCTCAGTACCCTCATACGCCTAATCCATAACACTTTCTGTGGCATACGAGCATTAGCTGTACCTTTTCGTTTACCATGACCCATGTGACGCCCCTTCCTTCTGGCGATGGCATTTTTGCGTACTCTAGCACGAGAGTGTACTGCCACTGGTTTGCGGATGATCAGACCATCTTTAATAAGTTTTCTTATGTTCTGTCCTGAAGAAATTATATTATATATAAAGTAAAACCGACTAGAGCAACAATCTGTATATAAAGACCACGTCCATAGAGACCATTGTTTTAAAGTCCCTTTTAACATAATTAAACCCAAAAGACTCTATACATGTATATAAATTCCACCCATCTATAAGTCTATACTTCTAAGCAGTGATTTTGTTACAATTTTTTAAAAACTACCTTATGCCTTTTAAATTTGAAAAATTTCAAGCTCTGAAATCCAACATGTTTTATGGCATGCTTGCAATATAGCTTTAGATCCTCTTTGCAAAGATGTTAAATTGTTACAGCATCTAACACTTTGTGGATAAGGACAACTAGATTTAATTTACTTGTGCATGTACATCAATGTTGTTTTGGGAATTTTAATAGTCAAAATGGGAAATTTTAGTCATTTTCCCCAGGGGAAACTACCTTTATTCAGTAGCAATTTAAGGCAACATCTCATTCTTATTTATTAAATTTTGTTAGAAATATTGCATTATTGTTCAACTGGGAAACTCTGTGGTTCAGATTAAAATTTTTGAGTACGAGGATATAGGAACATTTTCTCAATCATCAGATCAGAGAGGGCAAGTTCCAATCATCATTACCACATAAATGAATGACACAAATTTCTGAGCGGTTAAATGGTGTTTGCCACTGTACCATGTGATACCCTATGACATTTATGCAGAATAATTATTTCCATTGGGTATGGCATCACATCAGTTCATATTTCCTGTAATTTGTGACATAAATGTTTTCCAAAATGTCCTTCACAAATGATAAAAGGTCTGATCACATGGTTCAATGGTGAATTCCAATTAGTGTAAAGTGAACTGGAATAATGGTGAGAAAAGCACGTACCTTTATCAAGTGAACAGTTGAATTTGAATATATAGAAATGTACAATGATGCTTTATCAAAAATACAATACTGGAAAACGGAGTAACTGGTACATATTTTACAAATAAGAACAGTCTATAGGGTTTCTGAGAATGAGTAGTTCTTCCTTTTGGTTTTATTTTTACATTTTTGATTCTTTTTATTCATACACAAATTATTAAGATAACAAATGAACATCAGACAAAAATTGGCGGAAAATTTACAGTTACTTCAAATACTGTTATGGGTATGGTCTCGACTGAAAATTATGGTTGTCTTATAGGCGTGGGTTAGCCTGAAATCATCGAAAAAGACAGGAAAATACCACCCTGGTCTTATAGGCAGAGTAGCCTTATAGTCAGGATTTTACAGTACTTCTATGTAAATGACAGAGGGAAGGGTATGAATTGGCCCGTGAATGATAATTGAATCTTTCACCCAAGGTGTGTACCTGTTTACTATGTCAACATATACTTTTTAAAGGTATAAGAATAGGGACCATACCCCATGTGACATAAACACTTAATTGTTTTGAGGCAACTTAAGGTCATATAAACATGCTCAACTTGGAAAAAATAACTTATTTTTCTACAGGAGGGGCAAATATAACATCACTTAACTGAAAAAAAGAAGCCAAAATTCCTGTTGGGTACAGAAATTTTAAATACTATTTTCATAATCTGGAAGAAAAATGTTTCATTATAATTAAGTAAAAAATAAAATAAAAGATCGACTATATAGTATTCCTGGGAAACTGTGTGGTTCAGATTTCAAGTTCCAATCATCATTACCACATAAATGAATGACACAAATCTCTGAGTGGTTGAATAGTGTTTGCTAATGTACCATGTGATACCCTATGACGTCTGTGGGGAATAATTATTTCCATTGGGTATGGCATTGCATCTGTTCATATTTTCCCGTAAAAAGTAGGTTTTACCAGGAATTGCCGATGTAAACGTTTTCAAAAATAAAATGTCCTGCACAAATGATAAAAGGTCTGATCACATGGTTCAATGGTGAATGAAGTATAATGGAATAATGGTGTTTATGCCTTAATCAAGATTTTTATACAGTCAAACCTGTCTATGAAGGCCACAAGGGAACCAGTAAAAGTGGCCTTTATTTACAGGTCCAAATAATATGAATAAAGAACAACAGGGATACAATTCTACTGGCTTTTATATAGAGATGTACTTTAAGGCAGGTTCGACTGTACTTATATGGAGATGGTCAGTTCAAGGATCTTGGAAGAAACCAGAGTTTCTGGAGAAAAGCAAAGACCATCAAGTGAACTGTTGAAATTGGGTTTTACATTAAAGTGAATTCACTCATAACGAGACATCACCAGTCGACAGCAAGTTTAGCAAATTAAAAACTATGTAATGGAATGCATAGAAATATACAATGATGGAGGAGTGACCATGTTTTATGCCAAAATCACGATTCATTCACTTATATTGAGATGAACAGTTCATGGATAGTGGAGGAAAGTCAGGAAACTGGAGTGGCCCGCCCCAGAAAACCTGCAAAAAGGTCAGGTCCCTAACAGGATTGGATCCCTAGCAGCAAGGTGTGTGTGTGATTAGCAAATGTGCACTTTAGACCAGTCTGCCACTAGACACAACGAAATCCCAACCTTATTTCACCAACATTGTTACTTACTTGAGTTAGCATTGGCAATTTCATTTGTTTCATTTGGATCGAGCCAAACTTTATTTTTGCCACATTTCAGGACAGCAGAAGCCAACCTCTTCTGCAGCCGAAGGGTACTGTAAAAAAAAAAAAAAATAAAACTGTCAACAAGGAATTACTAAATTGAAATTCTTACACATTATGTACTATTTTTTAAACACTGAAATTGGCCCCAGACATTAGAGGGAAATCAAAAGCACTATATAGTTTTTATTATATTGCAAGGCCAGGGACAGGGCTTGCTTGATGAGGTAATTGTGCAACTATCATTATTAATAGAGTATCTATTGCTGCAACAAAACCCCAATACTCTTTGGATTTTGGATGGTAGTGTTGTACAATACATGTACCTGTATGAAATTGGATTTATTGGGATGGCAAAGAGCAATATCTCTTTAAATAAGGGAGGACTGTTAATGAAATGCGAAGTGGCCAGAGATATTATGGTATACCATATACTTATTCCTTACAGAAACTTTCATGAAATGGTGCCCATAAAGTAATAGCCAAAGAAAACAGGAAAAGCGTTTCAAAAATAAATTCTAGATATTTAAAAGTTGAGTAATGGTTTTTAACATCCCAGTCAAGAATATTTCACTTATATCGAGACATCGCCAGCTATAGGCATGCGAAGGTGCAGAAATTTTGCCTGTGCTTTGTGCTGATGTCATTATACAGCAGGGTTCTTTAGTATGCCAAGCCCACCCTGACATGGGACCTCGCTTATTTTAAGTTCCCATTCGGAAGAACCGTGACTTTCATTTCGTAATGCTGAGTGCTTGGTGAAAGAACAGTCACTACCCACTTTCAAGTCTTGGGTCAGACCTGGTCAGGGTTCAAACCCAAGATCTCCCACATACGGATCGAGCATTCTACCGCAGTGGTACTCCTAAATATTTAAGCCTGTGAAACCTGACCTGGGGATGTATCCAAGTAATGGCTTTTAAATTTTAAAACCTATATTCTTTGACTGATTAAATAAACGAGATACAAATTATTTTCAACTACCATTTGTTTTTCAACTTTATATTGCAAAGTCAATTAGCAGGTTTGTTAATATCTATCCGGTTACCAGTACCAGTTCAACACCTTGCACATAACTGTATTGCAAATTCCAAAGGTTGAGTTTTTAAGGAACTACAGCATAGCACAAGAAATGCCTCATCATAAAGTCAACCTGGGAAATTTTTCAAGACTACAATTCATCTTGTCTACTTTGACTTCATATTTATTTATTTTTTCATCAATTAAAAAAAACAAATTACACAAGTTGTAAACGAATAGTGGTTTTCGAGCGAAAAGAAGACCTTTTTTATTTTTCCCCCTTCTGTTACATGTGCAACCCTCCAGTTTCTTGGAGCATGTCGTCTATTAGGCTCAAAATCATGTTTTAATGCGTAAACAAAACCTAAAGGATAAGAGGAATGAACAATAAGTAACTTATAAACACATTTATGAGAGAATAAGTTTAATTGTAACTCTTAAAATATGCAATTTTTGGCAATTTTTACCACACGATTTATTTTACCTCATGGCTGAGTTTCACGTTGTTGGGAAAGAGGAAATGCGTAGTAATTTACGTAGCACCTTGTGTTTATGAAATAGATCCAAAGAAAATTATCAAAGAAAATAATTTTTTTGCTTTAAATATTAATATAATCAAGTTTAAGGATTTGATTATCGCTTTATTTAACAAAATAATTTTTAAATATTTTTAGAACTTAGTGATAGAATATTTATCATTACGCGTATGTTATAAGCCCCATTTCCGGTATGTTCGGTAATTTCCGACAAATTTTACGGACGTTACCGATGACTTTAACCCAGGGATTTCCCTTTTCATCTTCGGGTCAAGGACATTCAATGTCGACTTGTCTGCTCATTTAACCTCGGTGTTTTTGTATATGATTATTGTCCCAAAGAATTGATTGTGACATTTGAGGAGGAACTTCCTGCCAAAAATGGATAGGACATCAAGTGTGTCTTTTGACAGCCCGTGTGCAAAGAAAAGAATCATGGATCGAAAAGACAGTGTTTTGGTGGTGCCCGGCAGAGAGGGACAAGAAGTCACCAGTGGCAGCGCCTTCGGAAAATGCATCGGAGTATTCACAAGCGGGGGAGACTCACAGGGTATCAAGTTTTATTTTAAATTTATATTAAATGGTTTTATTTCAAGATATTCTGCATGTGCTTTATTTATGCATAAATTTGCATTGATAAAGTGATTTTTTAAACCTGTGTCACTGTGACCTACTTTTTATTGAAATTGCCTCTATTTTTCTAGAAGTTAAATTAACAAATTACAATGAAACATTACCATATGATTTATTGTTCATTTTAATTTTATTTATTTGAATGAAAGTTCAGAAATGACTCATACACATCTAGACAATTTGGTCAATAAAATCCTGGTGTATGATAAATATTGGACTATTCATGTTAATTTGTTAACCTTCCGGGGCACCAGGTCTCACTTCTATGGCGGATTTCATGTTTTACTTAATTTGCCAGCTTTCAAAGTTTTTGGGATTGTGATTTGTAATGAGACTGATATGTTGGTTTTTGATTAAATAAATAGGTAAATAAATAAAAAATAATTAAAATAAAATAAAATAAATAAAAAAATAAATAAAATAAAATAAATAAATAAATAAATAAATAGATAAATAAAATTAAAAAAAATCTTCTTAAACACTGTAACATCAATATTTTTGTGTTCATGTATAAACTGCTGTTAAATATGGAACACTGAGGCCTTAACAATAAGGCCATTTGGCAGAATACTATACGGGGTCATTGACCCATGACCCTTTGGAGAATAAACACTGTAATAACATAAACAAACCCCAAAACAACAATAAGGTTTAAAAAGATGTGTTAAGTTAGATAAATTCCTCATGGATACAGAATTTATTTATTGGCCTGAAGTCATACCGTCAAAATTAATACCAGATGTTATATGTTCCGGAGATTTTTTATTATGTATGGAGCATGTATATATATACATGTATATATAAAGTTCATGTCAAACTCAGGTAGCTATAGATGTAATACATGTACATGTATATATGTTCATACCATTGTACAGCTTTCCCATAATATTAAACACAACTTGTAATGTTACATGTTGTTTTTTTGTGACATTCCACAGGTGCTGAATATAAATTCCATTTCAATTGAAAAAATGTCAATATGTTTCCTAATTAGCTTTTGTTTTTTAATTAATTATTCATATGAAAAAATAAATTAGTTTTTAATGAAACACCAAGAAGTCTGGCCAGTTGCATAATATAGTAGATGGCATCCTAACTTGAAAACATAAGTAATAAATGAAAATATAATAAATGTGGTATGTTCACCTTCCCTTGGAAATACCTAACATATTTGTACAGGGTTCATACAGGCCTGAAAAGTCCTTAGATTTTGAGGTTTGCCCTAAAAAGACCCTAAAAACAAGTCTGACCCTAAAAAGCCCTTGAATTTATCCTGAAGGCCCTTAAAAACCCTTGAATTTGGCCAGTTGGGTGTCTGTATTTTGATATGAAGTGGTTGCCAATAGACTGATCAAATAAATAAATAAATAAATAAATAAATAAATAAATAAATAAATAAATAAATAAATTAACTTGAAATGAGTGATTTAAAGGTACCTGGCCCTCCTGAATGCCCAACTTCAACCTGTAAGTTATTGTTTTATTGATTTAGTTGCCTTTGCATCAATTGTTTTTGCTAAAATTGTCCCTCTGATTAGGCCTTAAATTTGCAAATTAGACCTTAAAAAAACCCTAAAAAGTCCTTAAATTTTGAGTGCAAATATCATCATCATCATCATAATCATCATCATCACCATCATCATGCATCACCATCATCATCATTATCATCACCAGCACCACCACCATCATCATCATCATTATCATCATCATCAAACACAAGCATACCAATCCATATCCTAATCACAATCCCAAAAGTAGAATAAAATCTTTGAAAATGGTAAATTTAGTTAAACATGAATTTATGCTAGTGAAATGAGGCTGGACGCTCTGGAAGGGTAAACACTGCATGTTTAGCAAACTACCTCCACCACATGTGTGATCAAAATTGAAAATGAAAGGATGATGATGATGACAAAATCTTTTTAATATTACAGTGGTTCCTAACTCAATGTTACAAACATATCAATCTATTGTAAATAATAATGTTTTTCAAAGTTTTGAAAAAGAATATATTTAGACATTAGAAAATTAAAATGAGGGAAAACTTAATATGATAAACAAGGACTGTCAAGATTTAGAATGGAAAATTAACAACACATATTGATTATCTGACAGCTTAGCTGCTTTAATGTATAAATTGTTTTATTTGTCCAAAAACAGACAAGTGTCTAGACTATTGAATTTGTCTGAGCATGCTGACTGAAATTTTGTCTGAAACAGGAGAATCTGACATGCTAAAATATACTGCCATGATAGTACATGTTCATGATTTCAAGATAACATTTTATATATTTATGTCACAGTGTGGGTTTTCTTTTTAGAGGGTGGTGGTGTTAGTGGTTGTTTGAATGTTGTTTTATGTCACATTGAACATTTTTTTCAGCTATTTACTACAAAACTAATTTTTCTTTTTAATCTAAGTCTTAATCTGAAAACAATTTCTGATATGCTTTTACTAGTGTATACTTTATAGTACTAGTACACAATGTTGCAAATAAACATTGCAGACAACTTATTGGACATTATATATGTACCCAGCCAGCCAGTAAAGAAGGGCTGTTATTATATATCATCATCGCGATTATCGTCGCCAAGGATTTGCTGATGGCGATATCGTGAAACAAAGCTTACATCATGATATCACAGAACCCCTATTACTTACAAAAAATGTCTTTGAAACCATTGCATCACTTGTGAATTGATCATGATTAAGCAGATTATTATTGTGGTTTTGCTGTAAACCATGTAAACAAATCACTTCTGACTACAATGTATCGATACATACCATTTTCAATGTATATATTAGCTAACTGCAATTTCACATCTTGAAATATCGCGATATTATCGTAATGATATCGTCAAAAGTTCAGCGATATCACAATGTCTTTTTGTCTCATGATTACAGCTCTACAGTAAAGGTTTACACCAAGTAAAAATTTGTTCCACTTACCGATTGACAAGGGGTCGTGGCAAGATGCCTTTGATTTCAAGGCTAATGTTTTAACCTCTTGGTCACCATTACCCTGGTTGGAGTGTTATGGCTTTGTGTCAGCAAAGACATTTGAACGACAACCTAAGAAGAAAACTCATTTTCATTACTCTTATGAACTTTCAAAATTTAATAAAGTAAAGACCTGTATAACTGTTTACAATGTATTATATAACTTTATTTTTATTTCAGGTATGAATGCAGCTGTCCGAGCTGTAGTACGAATGGGTCAATATGTAGGATGCAAAGTTTACTACATAAAAGAGGTAATTCTTTTTCATAAATATTAAGTACAACATCAGGGATTTTTCTGACCTTTTTGGGAAAAGGACCTTGGGTGAAATTGGGAAAATGCTCAACAAAAATGTAATTTTGGGAAAAATCACAACAACATATTAGAAATTCTAGACCACTAGAATACTGGTAATTGAACAAATTATATCGGTGTTCACAGCAAAATAGCACTGTCTCTTTTGTCTCTATATAAATCATCCAGCAAAATGTGGGTTAATATAGATTGAAATCGTTATCAGAACAAGATATACTCCGAATATGATGTTGATGATTTTGGAAATTTTTTTTCTCAAAAAATTGATAAACATAGCTATTTGGGAATTTTTTACTACAGAATTGGGAAAAATGTATGTTTTTTTGCATTGGGAATGAGTCCCTTTACCGGACCCTGTGGATACCCAGAAAAATCCCTGAACATTCATAGTACCTGTAGTTAGACAACTTGAAACAAGTAAAATTGACTGTAAGGCAAGTAAAGATTTTGGTGATTTATTTGACCAGACAAATTATTAGCAGATTGCATGAGAAAAGGAAGAATGACATTTGGGCAAGTGAAAATGTTGGTGATTCAACTGATCCAGCTAATTTGATGACAATTATTTTTCAAATTTTAATATTGAAGTTTAAATCTGTTACACAAGTCCACTTCTCTAAATCATGAAATTACACTTTCTAACTTAATTTTTTTGTGTTTGTTTGTAAATGGACGTATAGTAAAAACAATGATAGATGAATATAGAAATTTTTATAGGGACAAGTGAAAACTGAAGATCATGCCATAACTGAACAAATTAATTAAAAAGTTAATGTCAAGTCCTATTTTAAGTATAAGGAGTTGGGAAATTCAATTACTAGCATATATGTTTTACATTCCAGTCAAGATTTTTTCACAGGGTTCGTACAGGCCTTGAAAAGTCCTTAAATTTTGAGGTTTGCCTTAAAAAGACCCTAAAAACGAGTGACCCTAAAAAGCTCTTGAATTTATCCAGTTGGGTGCCTGTATTTCAATAGTTAGTGGTTGCAAAAGACTGATATAAATAAATAATTAACTGATAATACATTAAAATGTGCAATTGAAAGATACCTGGCCCAACTGAACCCAACTTCAACTCACTTCACATGTCATTACTATGGACACGTTTGATTGATTGAGTTGCCTTTGCACTAATATTTTTGTTTGTCCCTCTGATTAGGCCTTAAATTTGCAAATAAGACCCTGAAAAGACCCTTAAAAGTCCTTAAATTTGAGTCCAAATATCTGTACGAACCCTGTTTCACAAGGCAGCAAGTTCTAGGATAGTAGAGAAAAGCAAAGTACACAGAATGAACCACCGATCTTCAGCAGGTGAATTGACAAACATCCTTGAACAAGGTTGATTCACACTTAGGTGGTGGGTGGTGGGTGGTGCCGTGATCCATAAGCAGGGATTTATCAGGGTCTTTTGGGAAAAGGCCCTAAACTAAAAATTGGGAAAAACTATCAATTTTTTGCTCATTTTGGGAAACTTTGACATCATTTTTGATCCATTAATGATTAAATCTAATGCTTTTAGTTTATTGATTCATTAATAAAAACAGCTGATTGGGGCTTTCACAAAATTTACTTTCATTTTTGTTTAAAAACAACACAGTTTTCTATTTGGGAATTTTCTAGCCGATTTTGGGAAAAATCAACATTTTTTTCCATTGGGAATGGGGCCTTATTTCGGCCCTAAATAGGCCTTTGATAAATCCCTGATAAGCATGTGGTTTACACCAATAGGCCACCAAGCCAGTGACTGAACAAATGAAGTGAGAATTTAATTTGAAGATAGACATTCCATTTAGTAAACATTGAAGTAAAGTAGCTCAAAACCAGATGGTATTCAGATATATATATATTTTTTTGTATTTGTTTATAGGGTTATCAGGGTATGGTTGATGGTGGTGATCACATTGTAGAAGCTACATGGGCTAGTTCTTCAGGAATTATGCAGATGGTAAGATATAAATATATTTCATCATTCAGTCATTTATTACTGCTTATTGAAGATCGAGGAAAACTCGCTCATCACTGCAGTAAAATTTGTTATGTTTACCCTTGATAAGTTTGCCAATTCACTTATTACTGCAATAAAACCTTGTTATAACCCTTGATAACTTTTCTACCTTGTTTATAACCAAGTAAAACTTTGTTATACATGTGTATTGCCTCTTGATAAGTTTATTACCTATTTTGAAGTTTATTTTTTAATGTTTTTCTTTATAAGAGTCTCTTCATTAATTTTATTGTCATTCCCTAGCATAGCACCAAAATGTGACAAAACAAATAGTGGCAATCACTCAATGTTTTACTGTACAGTGCTTGGCCATATATATTGGCGCATAAAAAATGGCTGACGTCATGATAATTTTTGTCAAATTTAAACAGCGTTTTCCGATAATATGCGATTCAGTTTCGGCAAAAAAACTTTCCCGGAACAAATTTCCAGGGTTATAATTCACTTTGCACATTTTTCTTTGAGTTATTTCCCTTTTGTTTACACTAAAGTCGTCTGCTTTTGGCATGGCCCCGAAAGGCAAGGAGTTGACACCAGACGTAAAAAATGTGATCGTTGACCTGTCCAATCAAGGTTTTTCAGGGAAAAAGATTGGAGAACTACTGGATATTAAGCCAAGGACAGTGCAGAACTTTTTAAAACGTTTTCATGAGCGAGGTGACATTGAAAATATTCCGAGAAGTGGAAGGAAAAAAAGATGCACGCCGAGAGACTGCAGAGCTTTATTACGCATAGTGAGAAGCAACCGGCGATCCTCTTTAAAAGACTTGACGGCAAAATTTAATAATAGTTCCACTTGTAATTATTCGTCCAGATCCATTAGGCGACGACTTTTTTAATTTGGATTCAAACGTAGGCCTGTTTCTAAGAAAATAACCATAGGACCATTCAATAAAGAAAAACGGATTCGTTTTTGCCGTGCAAAATTACATGGAGGGTAGAAAATGACTGGGCTAAAATAATTTTTAGTGACGAGACTAAAGTAGAGATCGGTGCTGACAAAAAATATGGGTGTGGAGGAAAAAAGACGAGCGCCTTCATCCAGATTGTGTTGGGGTGACCCCCCAAAGAGATAGAAAAGTCGTGTGCTCCGCAATGTTTTGGGGGTGTATAACATACTTTGGAGTAGGGACACTCACTCCAGTCGATGGTAACATTAACAGTGAGAAGTATGTTTCAATTCTAGATGAGAACTTATGGCCTGTTGTAGCCAGACACTTTCCTAATACCCCATGGACTCTGCAAGAAGACAACGCACCATGTCATGTGTCCCGTCGAACTACTGAGTGGAAAACGGAAAATCAAATTTTAACACTCCCATGGCCCTCCCAAAGCCCAGATCTCAACATTATTGAAAATGTCTGGAAAGTAATGAAAAATGATATTTATAAACGAATTTTGGAAATAAAATCGAAGGAAGATTTAATCAGAGTTGTGACTGAAATTTGGAGTGGACTATCATTGGACTACATTAGGACATTATACAGGACTATCCCAAGGCGAATTCGATCTGTGATAAGGGCAAGGGGATTTATTACTAAGTACTGACATCATAAGGTAAGTTTGTACATATTTTATTAAAAATAACAAGTTTGAACCCCAGCTACATTGGATAGGTTCGTACTGACGTCGGCCATCTTGCACCAATATATATGGCCAAGCACTGTAGGTATTAATAAATTAAAATTGCTACTTCACAAGAAATCATGAATGAATATTTATCTTGATATTATGAAACAGGAAGTGGACACTTGACTACTTGGCATACTTGCACAGAAGCATGCACGTATGTCATATTCACTTCCTAGTATACCCTTCCTGGTTTAGTGTACTCATGTATTGTTTACATCTTCATCTAAATCTATAATCTAACTAACCTAAATGACCATGATGACATCAACACAGCAAAGGTAAAAATTCTTGCCAGTTCATCTATAGATGGTGACATCTTGATATAAGTAAAATATTCTTAACTTGGATGTAATACCCATTCAATCACTCAATGGATCAGTCTATCAGTCTGTGTGCATGTCTGTCCATCAGTCAGTTTATTCTCATTTAATTAACACACTATAATTAGCAAATGTAATGTTGAGGTACCTAACATGCTGGACATGGGTGGACACTGCCTAGTAGTACGGTCATCATCTTTAAGCCAAGAGGTATGGGTTTAAAATCTATCATGCTTGGACAATTTCACAGGTTGATCAAATGGATTCACAAACGACATTGTTCTTACCAGTTCTTTCTTTGACCCCATTGTTTCCATACCTAACATTGCATGAATGCAAAAAATATTAATGTGTTATGGTATGGTGCTTTAGAGGAATTGTTTGAAAATGGCCTAGGTTGAACACTGATTGACACAAGTCTCTCTTTATCTAAATAACTTTATAGGGAGGAACCGTAATTGGCAGTGCCAGATGTAAAGATTTCCGTGAAAAGCCGGGTCGTCTGCAGGCGGCACAGAATCTTGTAAGCTGCGGAATTACAAACTTGGTTGTGATTGGTGGAGATGGAAGTCTGACTGGAGCTAATGTATTCAGACAGGAATGGTCAGATCTGCTGGATGAATTATTAAAAACAGGTAACTATGGGTATACATAATTGTAAATATTTAATTGGTTTAGATGGGAGTGTGACTGAAGCTAATGTCAAACCTGCTGGATGAGTTGTTAAAAAAAGGGTACCCGGTAACTATGGGAACATATGAGTAAATATTTAATTGGTTTAGATGGGAGTGTGACTGGAGCTAATGTCAAACCTGCTGGATGAGTTGTTAAAAAAAGGGTACCCAGTAACTATGGGAACATATGAGTAAATATTTAATTTGTTTAGATGGGAGTGTGACTGGAGCTAATGTCAAACCTGCTGGATGAGTTGTTAAAAAAAAGGGTACCCGGTAACTATGGGAACATATAAGTAAATATTTAATTGAATTAGATGGGAGTCTGACTGGAGCTAATGTCAGATCTGCTGGATGAATGGTTTAAAACAGGTAACAATGGAAATATTCAAGTATTTAATTGGTTAATCACTGTGGTATAGAGTACACAGGATTTGCTTTTATTATGGGTCTGATTGGTGAATCAATACATCATCACATGTTACAATGAATAGAAAAGTAAAACTTTCAACTTATGCTGTTGTTGAGTTAAGTCGAGTAATGGTGTTTAACAGCCCAGTTAAGAATATTTCACTTATATCGAGACATTGCCAGCATAGGCAAAGGTGCAGAAATTTTGTCTGTGTGTTGTGCTGATGCGTTATACAGCAGGGTTCTTTATCGTGCCTGCCATGACACGGCACCTTTTTTATTTTAAGTTCCCATTCGAAAGAACCATGACTTTAATCTTTCATTTTGTAATGCTGAGTGCTTGGTAAAAGAAGAGTCACTACCCACTTTCAAATCTTAGGTCAGACCAGGTCAGGGCTAGAACCCACAACCTCCTACTTAACGAAGTGAGCACTCTACCAACTGAGCTACCAGAGTGGTTTTATGCTGTTTGGCTCACTATATGGTGCAATATCCTGTGTATGCTGTACCGCAATGATAATGATTGGTTTAGATAAGAATGGGGTTGGAACAGAAATGAGTTAGAACAGGGTGTGAATTATTGTATTCAAACTTGAATGGTCAGTGCATGGATTTTTATTTTAAACAGGTTATTATACCCCTGCAAACATATTTGAATGGGATATATAGGAATCACCACCATGTCTGTCTGTCTGTCTGTCTTTCACCTATCTGACACTTAAATGTTCTCAATTAAATGATTAATAAAGATGTTATATTTATATACAGTCAAAACTGTCTATAAAGGCCACCCAAGGGAACCAATAAAAGTGGACTTTTTGGGCAGGTGACCCTTATATACAGGTTCAAATAACATAAATATGATAAATAAAGAGCAATTGGGATAATGATTAAACTGGCCTTTAAAAGCAGGTTTCCCTGACGGGCTTGACTTCATGTAGAAGGGATGGGTGGTGATTGAAATACAAAACTTATTAAAAGTCAGGTGATAAAATTACTCAGGTTTTAAAGGGTGTAATGATACATGATAATTGTGTTGTTTATTATACTGTGTTTATATAGTGTACAAACAGGAAGAATTACCATGTATGTACTTAAATCAGGAAGTTCAAAATGTATGCATGTTTACACGTGCTACAGGCACATATTAAATATCATACTGGTATATGTATACATATACAGTCAAACCTGCCTTAATGACAACCTCTATATAAGGGGCACCTGCTTTTAAAGGTCAATAAAATTTTATCCTAGTTGCCTTTTATTCATGTTAATTGAACCGGTATATAGGAAATACCTGTCCATAAAATTTATGTTACTGGTTCCTTTGGGTGGCCTTTATACACTGGTTTTACTGTATATTTATATATGGCACAGTTGGTTAGATCAAAGGTCAATCTCATTCTAGGCAAGTTGGTGTTGAAGGGTCCGTGTTAGAGCCCCTAAAGTGACAAAAAAGTATTTTCTTTATATATATATTATATATATATATATATATATATATATATATATATATATATACCGGTATATATACCAGTAATGTCTAAGCTGGGGAATTCACTGTGTTTGTCAGGTGTTTATTAAAGGCTCCCAAATGAAATTGGTATGGGGGTATATATAGTTTACTCCATTTCTTCCACCAACATTTTTCTATTTAAACTATTTAACAGATATTTATGAGACTTTACAGGAACAATCTTTTGGTGGAGTAGATATGCTATTGGCTATCTGTATTTTGATCATGACTTCAGTTAGGAAAACATGGCTTTTCGAGTTTATGTTCACTTTGTGGACAGTTTTTAAAATGGCATCCTGTTTCAGTTATAACTTGTTTATTTCTGTTTTCAGGAAGAATAACAGTTGAACAACGAGAGACATGCAGTCATTTGAATATTGTTGGCATGGTGGGTTCTATAGATAACGATTTCTGTGGTACTGACATGACAATAGGAACAGACTCTGCCCTCCATCGTATTATAGAAGCTGTCGATGCTATAAGCACAACTGCCTCTAGGTATGTATAATCCCATAATTAAAACTACAGTCAAACCTGATTATAATGGCCACCCAAGGGAACCAGTAAAGGTGGCCTTTATGGACAGGTGGCCTTTGTATACAGGTTCAAATAATATGAATAAAGAGCAATTGGGATACAATTCTACTGGCCCTTGTAAGCAGGTGGCCCTTATAAGAGGTGGCCTTTAAGACAGGTAGGACTGTATGCTTCAAAATTGATGTTTGAAATTAAAGGCTTGACAAAGAAATTTTATCTTTTGATTGATCGCTACTAATTACAATTACTATGTTTTTCGGTATTGAATTTATGGTATATTGTGAAACTACATGTACCTGCTGGTTCCCTTGGGTGGCCTTTATAGACATATTTGACTGTACTTAGAGGATTTAATATAATTATAATAAATGCATGATTCATGAATTGTATTTACGTCAACATGTGCCAATAAAATAATAAAAATAAAAAAAAAAAACACCACTAAAATTTTATTATTTTATTTAATGTTGGTAATATGGTCTGCTCGTTTAGTGATTCATGTGATTAAGAGGTATTATTTCATGATAACATTTTGTGCTGTTTATTCTTGTACCCTGGACATGCTGAAATAGTAGATCTGTGTTTATGCTGTAAAACACCTTGCAGACCTTTGTTTTAGCTCACCTGACCAAAGGTTATGTGAGCTTATGGTATGGTGCAGCGTGTGTATGTGCCTGCGTGCGTGCGTGTGTGTGTGCGTGTGTGCGTGCGTGCGTCATTAACACACATTTTCGACTTCTCCTCTGAAAGTACTTGGCAGATTTTAACGAGACTTGGTCAGAAGCATGTCTGGGTCGGTGCAATTTAGATTTGTTCATGGCGTTGCCTTTTTGTATAGGCATATATATTAGAATGTTGTAGGTATTGATACAACGATCATTTTGATGTATAGAAAAAGGTCATGGGTTCAAAGGTCAAGGTCACAGATGCAAAACAATACCGAAATGGTTAATTATCTCGAAAACTATAAACTTTTTGTATAGGCATGTATATTAGAATGTTGTAGGTATTGATACAACGATCATTTTGATGTATAGAAAAAGGTCATGGATTCAAAGGTCAAGGTCACAGATGCGAAACAATACCGAAATGGTTCATTATCTCAAAAACTATAAACTTTTTCTATAGGCATGTATATTAGAATGTTGTAGGTATTGATACAACGATCATTTTGATGTATAGAAAAAGGTCATGGGTTCAAAGGTCAAGGTCACATATGTGAAACAATACCGAAAAGGTTAATTATCTTGAAAACTATAAACTTTTTGTATATGCATGTATAATAGAATGTTGTACGTATTGATACAACAATCATTTTGATGTATAGAAAAAGGTCATGGGTTCAAAGGTCAAGGTCACAGATGCTAAACAATACCGTAATTGTTAATTATCTTGAAAACTATAAACTTTTTCTATAGGCATGTATATTAGAATATTGTAGGTATTGATACAACAGTCATTATGATGTAAAGAAAAAAGTCATTGGGGTTTAGTATTTATGTTTTCTTTAAATCTATCAGCTAGCCATTAGTTATCAGGTGAGCGTATCAGGCCCATGTGCCTCTTGTATATACTGCAACTAGTAATCGATAACTTTAATAAACAATATATTCTTTATTAATTCTGTATTATTCTATTATATATTTCAGTCACCAGAGGGCATTTGTGTTAGAAGTTATGGGAAGGCATTGTGGGTAAGTGTAAAATAGTTAAAAATAATAAACATTTTAAACCTGTGAAAATCTAAACCTTGAAAAACACCTTGAAACCTGTCTTAAACTGATGTACAATGTATTGTTCTTCTGACAGTTATTTATTTATTTATTTATTTATTTATTTATTTATTTATTTATTTATTTATTTATTTATTTATTTATTGATTTAATTTTATTTATTTATTTATTTACAGTTATTTATTTAAAGATATCAATTAATTTAAATTTATTTATTTACAGTTATTTGGCTTTAGTGGCAGCCTTGGCCACAGAAGCAGATTGGGTATTTATTCCAGAATGGCCACCAGAGGCAGGATGGGAAGAAACTCTGTGCAACAAGTTGCTAGCTGTATGTATATTGTTATCCTGTTATTCATAAGTATACACTCCTCCCCCCTTAAAAGAAGAGGGGGTTTACCAGTTTACCTCCATCAGAAACAAAAAAAAATTGTAACAGTATTCTTAGCAACTACTAAACGCAGCCACTTGAAATATTTTATGCAAGTTTAGTATCCATGCCATAAGAACAAATTTCAAGTCTGCCAGATATCTACTTCCTGTTTACCGACTCATTTTTTTTAATATTTACAGCGGAGGTGTACTAAGTGAGCGTTAGCTCACAGATTTCTTGTTTATTTAAATGAATTCTAAAAAGTAATTGTCTATCTATATTATATAGCTATTTTAAAGCTTTGGGTACATGATTTGATTTAGCAACTATTGTCTGGCCCCGGTTTCACAATCATTCCTTAACTAAGATTTTCTATAACTTAAATTTAACAAAATTCAGCAATATGTTTTTGAAACTACTAATAAATATTTTTGTCAAACCTAGATGCAAATGTTTTAATCTAGAGGTGATCTTAAAAATGACACTCTAAATTCCTGAATATCTTTAAAATTGACAAAATTATAATGATTTAAAATTTTGCCAGATTTAAGTTACGGTAAGGAAAATCTTAGCTAAGGAATGATTGTGAAACCAGGGCCTGGTAACCTACATTGTATGTTGTCTAGGTTAATTTTTCTTTATTTCTTCTGAGTGGTGAATTGTTTAGACCAGGAAGTGACTTTACTTTGCTGGTGTTATCAAGGGGCATTTTAATGAGGTTTTACTCTACATATATTTTAAATTCTTTTTCGTTTATTTCTTGTAGGAGCGTGCATTAGGTCAGAGATTGAACATTATTTTAGTCGCAGAAGGTGCTGTAGATAGACAAGGTAAACCTATTACAGCAGAAGATGTCAAAAATGTAAGTAGATGTATAAATAAAATAAAATAAAATTAAGCTTATTAATATATGCATGGTATAGGGTATATAATATTTCCTGTAGATAGAGAAAAGGTAAACCAATTCAGCATACTGGTAAAATTAAAAAAATGGAAGTACATATAATATTTTATTATACCTCATTAGAAAAATACGATACTATCTGTAATTTGATTGGATCCTTGGATCATGTGATCAGGGTGGAGAAAACATTGTGTATCCCTCTGAAAACATCATATCCCAACTCTTTGGAACACACCATGACGTCACAATGATATGACGTCATCGATGAAGAATCGATCACGACATTCTAGTGCTTGCCTCCAATGAGTTCCGATAGGAGAAAAAGCAATGAATCGAAGAAGGACTGGTGTTTACAAGTTGTCTTTTTTGAAATATTTTCTTCCTTTCTGTCTTTCTTATAACCATGGTTATCTTTTGGTATAATAAACAATTTATTGCCTTTGTGTGAGGGAGATATGAACATTATTTGTTCACCCTTAACAACTCGCATTTCCCTCGGGAAATATGACTTGTTGCGGGTGAACAAATGTTCATATCTCCCTCACACAAAGGCAATAAATGTATAGTGTTATCAGGGATTTTTCTGAGTATGCACAGGGTCCGGTAAAGGGACCCATTCCCAATGCAAAAAAACATACATTTTTCCCAATTCTGTAGTAAAAAAATCCCAATTGGCTATGTTTATCAATTTTTTGAGAAAAAAAAGTTCACAAGATCATCCACATCATATTCGGTGGATATCTCGTTCTGATAACGATTTCAATCTATATTAACCCACATTTTGCTGGATGATTTATATAGAGACACCGATATAATTTGTTTAATTACCAGTATTCTAGTGGTCTAGAATTTCTAATATGTTGTTGTGATTTTTCCCAAAATTACATTTTTGTTGAGCATTTACCCAATTTCATCCCAAGGTTCTTTTCCCAAAAAGGTCAGAAAAATCCCTGGTTATTTTTAAAATCAAATAAAAATGGCTACAATATAATACATGTATGTGTACCATTATGAAATACTAGTTACATTGGAAAAAAATCCCTTTTCCAACAACATGGGAATCATGTGTATTTTTCTGCCACACTTTTGTAAACAGTGTAGCTCAAAAACAGTTTGATGGAATGTGATGAGACTTCATACTATTGTTCCCTATGACACATAGTTGTGCCTTTTTGGGGTCACATTTCATTGTTTGAAATAGAAAGGGAGATACATTTTGTACTAATGATGTCACACTCTACTGATTTTGCACTCTAGAAAAGAAACTAATTGACTGATTTTGATGAAAAGTTAGTTTATAGTACAATTTTAGATGTTCTACTTGTTGCACCAAAAAAGTTGGTAATTGTGACCTTATTTTCATGGTTCAGTGAATTTAATCAATATTTTTAGGGTAATTAAATGAATTGTTGTAAACAGCAAATCTCAAAACTCATTTGATAGAATGTGATGAGACTACTGATTTTTATCAAACTTGGTTTATATGTATGACTTTATATGCTCTACATGTTGCAACGCAGAAAAGGCCATTGTGACCTAGTTTTTAATATGGTCCAGGGATTTTCTTTGATAATATAATAGGACAATTTTGATGAAACTTGGTTTTTAAGTACAACTTCAGATGCTTTATGTGTTTCAACACAAAGTAGGCCATTGTGACCACTTTTTTTCATGGCCCAGTGTTTTTTCCTGAATATTGCAGCGCCTAAGATAGTAAAATATTAGCACATCTTGTTATGAATGTGCATATGGAAACATAATAATTATATAGCATCTGTGCAAAAAAAAAAAAAAGAATTTCCAGAATTTATTACACTCTTATCTTAATTCTTATACATCTATCATTGCTACTATAAGCACTGTCAATTCTTTTCCAATGTAAAAGGTTGACACCATTTGCGGTGACTTACCCAGTGATTGAGTCCTGCTCAAATGCAATGTCTAGTTTCATGTCTGTTTGTCTGCAGACCTCAAAGTGGGTTTCAAAAATTCAAATTTAAAGTGGACAAGCTGGCCACCATTTACAAATTTTAGGTCGCCAGATACAATTCCAGAACTATTTTGCCACCATTTTAGTTGACAAAATTGAGGGCTAGTCTGTCCGTCTGATCGGCGGGAAGGAGGGTATTTGTATGCTTAAGAGACTGCTCTAGTATAACATGTATAATTAATCGTTTTATATTTTAGCTGTTGACTACGAAACTAAAATATGACACCAGAATTACTGTCCTCGGTCATGTACAGAGAGGGGGAAAACCTACAGCATTTGATAGAGTATTGGTAGGTATAAAAATGATCTTCTTGTAAAAGAGAGATAGGGGTGAGGGAGGGACACCAAAATTACTGTCCTTGGTCATGTACAGAGAGGGGGAAAACCTACAGCATTTGATAGAGTATTGGTATGTATAAAAATGGTCGTCTTGTAAAAGAGAGCTAGGGTGGAGGGAAGGACACCAGAATTACTGTCCTTGGTCAAGTACAGAGAGGGGGGAAGCCTACAACATTTGATAGGGTATTGGTAGGTATAAAAATGGTCCTCTTGTAAAAGAGAGGTAGGGTGGAGGGAGGGACACCAGTATTACTGTCTTCGGCCATGTGCAGAGAGGGGGAAAACCTACAGCATTTGATAGAGTATTGGTATGTATGAAACATGATCTACTTGTTCCATTTGTAAAAGAGATTTGGGTGGGGTCATAAATGGAAAGGGGGGGGGGGGGCAAATATTGAAGATACAAGTACATGTATGTAGAAGTCTTCAAATACTTTTACAACAATTATTTTCTAAACCAATGGATTGAAGTGGAGTAATGGAGTTTTAAGCCCCAGTCAAGATTCTGTCACTTATATCAAGGTGGTTAGTTCTTGGATGGTGGAGGAAACCAGAGTGTCTGGAGAACCTTCAGCAAGTGAACTAACAAGCTTTTTCACATTAGGATCTGTCCCAAGTGGGATCCAAACCTGGTAGTGATAGGTGCTGTGATCCATAAGTGTACACTGTAGACAACTCCGGCACTGAGGCCCCTCATTTGTAAAAGAGTGTTTAGGTAAATGTAAAGATTGAGGCAAAATACTGTAAATGCATTTATTTTCGTGGTGTACTAATTTTTGCTTATTTTGCGGCCGTTTGTTTTGCGCGAAAATTAATACAAAGCGGAAATTATATTTTACTTTTTATGTTATAGAGCATATTTCAAAAACGTGAAAATTTAATTACGCGGATTTGTCTAAATATCCTATACCGCTAAAATAAATATACGCAAAATTAGATACATGCAGGTAGAAGTGTTCTAATAATTTTACAACATTTATTTTCTAAATCATTAAAATAAAATTTAAATGAAGAGATATGTAACTATCTTTATGAAAGTACACTTTTCTCATATTCCTAGCATGTCCTTCAGTGTTCCAAAGTACAAGTTTTTTGGTTTAGGGGAATTATGGATATGATTGCTGTTATAATATTAGGTTAAACTTTGATGAACCAGATGAGCAAGTGAGCTACACATGTCTTTTGACAGCTATTGTTAAGTCATGATCATGGTATATGTGTTTGCAACCTGCAGTTCAAGTGTAGACTGTTTCTCAGTTTTCAATCTTGAAGAGGCCCTTTTCGACATTGAATCAAAAATAACAATTTTGTCCCCTACCCTGGACCAAAGTGCAGGAGAAGGCAAATTTTAATCTGAAAAATCGCATTCGTGAATGACATGGGTTTTTACAGTACAATTCTGGTTTGAACACTGTTTTTAATCTGTTTTAGGGATTAAGAATGTTTTTTAATCTGTTTTAGGGATCAAGAATGGGAGCAGAAGCAGTCTTGGCCCTTATGGATGCTTCTCCAGATACACCAGCATGTGTTGTCTCCCTTGATGGAAATCAGACAGTTCGTGTACCACTCATGCAGTGTGTTGCTCGTGTAAGTTATCTTTTTATCTCACTTTCTCTCTCTCTCTTTTTCTCTCTATCTGCGATTTATTTCTTATTTGTTAAACTTACTAGTATTTGTCATGACATTGCTACAAGAGAATGTATTATGCAGTATGTTGCTTTGTGCAAGTTGAATATCACTATCGCATGGTCTTTCTCTCTCTCTCTCTCTTTCTCTCTCTCTCTCATTGATCATAAACTTATCTTAATTGGGTATTTGTCATGAGAATGTAACAAGGAGTGGAGTGGAATGGACTTTTGCGACCAAGTGTACAAATTTTCACTTTTATCAAGGTGGTCAGTCCAGGGCTGCTGAAGAAAACCAGAGTGCCCAGAGAAAACCACACATTTCGGGAAGCAAACTAACAAACTTTCTCACACTAGGATCTGCCCTGAGTGGGATTTATACCAAAGCAGAAAGGCCCTGTGTATATTAAATGTAGATTTAGATCTATTATAGCTATTACAGTAAAACCTTGTTATAATGTCCCCGATAACTTTGCCACCATTGCTTATCGCCACACTATTTTGAAGTCCCAAAAATCCATTTTGTTTATGTTTTTCTTTATCTGCTTCCCCCGATTTATCGCCAAACCCCTTTATAACGCCAAAATTTGACTGAACAAATGGTGGCGATGAATCGAGGTTTTACTGTATATAATAATTGTATATATTATGCAGCAACAAGATGAGGGGAACCTGTCAAGTCTTGAAATTCTATCCAGTACATACCTACAATCTTTTTCTTCAAATTTAAAGAAACTGATTTCAATCTGCAAAAATGATTGCATAAAAAATAATGCACCATCAGAATCCAGTTGTGTCATTCATGAAAAAAATGTGTCAAAAAAGCTAGAATGGGACTGTGCTGAGGAAAAACACTGCTAGAACTGGGGCTACCCACAAACTTTGATATAGGTATCTGCAGTATTAATTACCTGTTATATTCATGATTTACAGACAAAAGCGGTACAGAATGCTATGGATAAAAGAAACTTTGAAGAAGCCGTCCGTCTGAGAGGAAAGTATGTATAGTAATGTTATTATTTTTGTTTATTAAATTAGTCTATTATTGTGGCATATTAATTAGATTGAGGGTCGACACTAACACCGGTCCATTAGATCGTGTCCAGTAAAAATTTGGAATGAACAGTAAAACATCATCAGTGGCTAGTCCAACGGACTAGTAAAAAATTGATGCCAAACTGAAAAGTTTTAAGATGTTCATGCATCACCATATTACTGAATATTAACATGTGAGATATTGACTGTCCTTATGTTGTAAATCCTACCCTAGGAAGCTTCAGAAAGGCTTCTAAGACATTCTTAATTTACAGATGTTCTTGGGGGATGGATTTAATGTGGGACCTGCCAAAAACAAAGGCAAAAGGTCCTGAACCTTCCATTACAAAACATAATTTTGAACTCCATCTAGAGGTAGATGCAAGTTTACTTTAAGTGAGTCATTATGACAGCCCTCCCCGCTCGCTAATACTGTAGATCACTTTTATTTCATGAGAGATTTATTTTTGCGTAAATTCGCGACTCATATTATTTGAGAATTTAATTATCACGCAAAAATTTCCAGCACACTGATATTTCTATGTTGACATACATATGTTGTATTCAATAAGATTCCAAACGCGAATTCAAATATTCGCGAATAAGGCGAAGATGGTCTTGACGCGAAATTTTCTACTGGCGAAAAAAGGTGATGTACAGTAGTGATTTTATTTTTTTATTTGTTTTTAGGAGTTTTCAGAACAATTTAGAAACCTACAGGAAGCTGAGTAAAATCCGTCCTCCTAAAGAAGTTTGTGACATATCTGGTGAAGACTGTAAGGTAAGCCAATGATGGTTTAAATTACATTACCAATACATGAATACACAGAAAAATGGTACATGTACATGTTCTATATGTCATTGTGAATTTGAACATAAGTGCTAGGGGGATGTGGTTGTGGTAGTTTGTATGTGTGTGAAATCAAGATATCGAAAAAAGTGATTTTTGCACTGTGCTAGAATAAAAATAAATATAGGAATGCAAGTAATGGGGACCAAAATAGTGTCATTATATATGTTTGTTTTGACTAATGGTTTAGAATATTGTATAGGGGTGGGGGTGGGGTCAGATTAGGGTATTGTTGAATGAGCTAGGCGAATGGTTTTGGTGGGACTGTGAATAACATTTTTGTGAAACTCTTCATCTTTTCTGACAAGTGGGATAGTTGAATTCCCGGACATTAAGTAGTTCATATTGTTTTAAATCATGGCACTGATTTTAATTTGCCCTGAAACAGATTAAAGTTCGAAATTTGTTAAAATATATATGTCACAGAATTATGGACATTTCAGGGCTGTGGGTCTGGGGTCCGTTGAAGTGGAGAAATTAGCATCTTTTCAAGCAAATTTTGGGAAAACTCTAATGGTAATGCATACTAGAAATGTGATAGACTTAATTTCACTTAATTGGGAAAAATCTCAAAATTATTTTGGAAAAATATAGATTTTGAACTTTGGGAATGGAACTCATGTTTGGGCCCAAGCTTTATATCAACAGTCTTGCATTTGCAGTATTTGGTATTTGGGATTTTGACCCATTTTCCACTCTAAAATAAGCAGATCGACACTCTGCATTTGCGGTAATGGTATTTGAGAATTGGGCCCATTTTTTGCCCCAAACAAAGTTGATCAACACCCTGCCATTTCAGTACTTGGTACATGGAAATTGGGTCCATTTTCAACCCCAAACTTAACAGGTCATCTGACCTACATTTTCAGCACTGGGTACTTGGGAACTTGGAAAGCTCTGCATTTGCATTACTGGATATGTGGAAATTGGGCCCCATTTATGTCCTCTTAACTAAGCATATTGACAACCCTATTGCAGTACTTGGTACATGGAAATTGGGTCCATTTTCAACCCCAAACTTAACAGGTCATCTGACCTACATTTTCAGCACTGGGTACTTGGGAACTTGGAAAGCTCTGCATTTGCATTACTGGATATGTGGAAATTGGGCCCCATTTATGTCCTCTTAACTAAGCATATTGACAACCCTATTGCAGTACTAGGTATTTGGGAATTGGACACATTTTATACCAAACAAAGCAGATGGAAACCCCTGCATTTTCAGCACCGGTTATTTGGTTATTTGGAGTGCTAGACATAGTTAGTATTACTGTATAATGCTTATATTTCGCTGTGGTTTTATTTTCGCTATATTCGCGGTCAAGTGTATTCCCGCAAAAATTAAACCACGGTGAATAGACACTTGTGTTACCACCCCATTAATCTTCCTAGAGTTATTTTGCTTCAATCAGATAAGACCGCGAAAATATGACACCGTGAATACACTAGTCATCGTCAAACCGCGAAAATTTGACACCGTGAAAATAAAGCAATATACAGTATGCATTTTACTCATTAGGTATTTTTCATAGAATTTTTCTGGATCTACATGTATTTATGTTTTATATATAAGCTTTTAGGTTTTGCTGAATGTGGTTAACCAGTATGTCACATGATATATACATGTATATATTATCAATAGAATCTATCACTACTTGTGGTACTAGATAAGAGAAAAATCAACCCAAGTTTTAATGTATGTAGTTCATAATGAGGCTTTCCGAGTTCTAGACCAAATATAACATCTTTGCAATGTTGCAAGCATGTCGTATAGATGTAAATTCAATTTTCCCAACTTTGGAAAAAAGGACAAATTTTACCTAATCTTAAAGGCAGAAGATAGTACGGTCAAACCTGCCTTAAAGACTACCTCTCTATAAGGACCACCTGGTTTTAAAAGCCAGTTAAATTTTATCCCAATTGCTCTTTATTTAGGTTATTTGAACCTGTATATAAGGACCACCTGCCCATAAAGACCATGTTTACTTTTTTCCTTGGGTGGCCTTTATAGACAGGTTTGACTGTAATTTAAAAATGTAACAAAATCCCTGGTATCATTTGATGTGCTGGTTAACTTTTTGTTTATTATGCATTTTACTGATAGGAGCTTCTAGAGCTGAATAAAAAGCATATATTGTAGAGTAGTAGAATTTTTTTTAATAATGCATTACTATTTTATTATGTACATGTACATTTGAATATGTTTGAAAAAAAACTATTTTGCAGCATAACTTTGAGATGTTGACAGATTTAGGAGAAAAGAATGAAAAATTAGAATGGTGACCACTTTTATTACCCACCTTTCAAATAAAAAGAATTATATTAAATTCAAACTTTTGCCCTTCGGATATCTGTCCTACTATCCTTCTATATGTCCAGATACTTCTTGTCGGGAGTAATTCTTCAAAAACTATGAAGCACTATTTTACAAAACTTGATGCAAAACATCAACATCAATAGGAGATGGGCATATGAACCGAAGTTGGTTTGCTTATTGTCCTCGGAGTTATGGCCCTTAAATATATAAGTGCAAATCACAAAAAATACATTTATGAAACTAAAATTTTTAAACAAAAATCCCCCCCCCCCCAAAATAAAAAAAAATATCAAAAAGGTTTAACTCGAAAGACAAAAAAACCCAAAAAACCACTGATTTATTTCCTAAAAGAAAGCAAAAGTTTTTTATGTATCAGTGTCAGGGAACATTGGAAAATTGACAGAGGTATAATAAAAGATGTACTTTTCTTTTCACAGACAGTCAAAGAGGTAAAATATTTTTGTTGCAGTGTCTTGCTTAACCAGGGTCAATTTTGCTAGAACTTTATGGTTGTTATTTAACATGATATGACTTGATCCGACATGATTTACGATGTCATCTCACCAATTTTTTCCAACCAAATTGAGTTCATCTTTGTACATGTGATACCCCTTAACGCTTGTGTAGAATGTTTGTTTTCTGTGAATCTGAAATACAGTAAGACTTGAATTTATTGCCACCACTATTTGTTTATTCAGATTTGCCTGTATTAAGTGGTTTGGGGATAAATAGAGATGGACTTCAGGGGTTCAAAATTATGTTTTTTATGGAAAATCTAAGATCTTGTTTTGCAGGTTGCTCATAAGTTTAAAAGTCAAATGTCAGAATAGAAAGATTCATGTGCAATTATGTTATCAATAGAAAAAGAGGATTATTCTGTTAAAAACAGCAGGTTCATCAGAATTTTGCAGTTTTAATATAAAGGGTCCCAATGTAAATTCAACAGGTCCTAGAACTCGGACCCAGGGAACTTTAAAGGCCTTGACTTACAAAGAAGAATTTAGAAGAAATTGGTTTTCGGACTTCAAATTACTGTAGTGATAAAGGAAGTGTCAAAGTTATCTAGGAGCATAATAATGAAGGTTTTAATGTAGTACAATTTGACATTTTCCTTTTAAAATCAAATTTTTCCAGGAAAATGCAAAAACTGGTAAAATTTTTCGACAAAAATGAAAACAAATAGATCTGCACAAGCATTAACTGCAGGTACTCACTGGTATCACATCATACACAGGTGAATTTCTTTTTCAATTTCGTGCTAGCTTAAGTCTGTTCACCTAGAATCAGTTTCAACTTTTTGACCCAATGTTTTAGAAAATATCTCACCATTTTGCCTTTTTAAACACCATTTCATGCCAGCTTGAGTCTGTGAATCCGAAAATGGTTTTGCTAGATTTGAATATATTGTTTGTCATGAATTGGTCAATATTTTTCAAAGTATCTCACCACCATGCCTTTTTAAACACAATTTCATGCTAGCTTGAGTCTGTTAACTTTAAAACAGTTTTGCTAGATTTTAATATATTGTTTTTTTCATAAATTGGTCAATAATTTATTAAAATAATTTGCTGTTTTGCTTTTTTTAACACCTCTGCAGAATAAAAATTTCATGCTTGTGATTAATTTTTTTTTACAAAACTTTTTAACATGGCTTTGTCCAACATTTTAGAAAATATCTCACTATTTGACTTATTTAAATATGTCTACTTAATTAGAATTTCAAGATTGTTGATTCATTCCAGTGTTCAAAATAAGAGGCACTCCGACTAACGTTTATGAAGGATTGGTTAATTTTCAGCAGTGAGACTCCTATTACATACCACAATAGAAATTTTGAAATTATTAGGGCAAGGACTGGTTTTTTATTGTGGTGTATTATAAGATAACATCCAGTTGCAGCTTGTACTTGTTCAAATTTTGTACTGTGCTGTACACAATGTAGAAAATTTAGATCTTGAAGTTGTATACCCCTGCATGAGTATCGGCAACCAATATTTAATTTTTAGTTCACTTTTACAAATTTTAGAAGAGCTTATGTTATGCCCACCCAAGTGGCAGTGATATAGATAGCTAGTGACAGATAGAAGGAGTTGGTGAAAAGTTTTTTGAGATATATAGTAGACAAATAAAGGGGTTAAGATCAACTGCCAATTAGACATAGTTAGCATAGTGTTAAATTTTTTACAGGTCTGTACTTTATGGATATCAACATCGATTGTCAAGATTCAAACTTGTGTTTACAATGCACCAAAGAGCTTCAATGTCAAACCCTGAAGATGAAAACTTGAGAGACTGTAAATGTCAAATTTTTACCTCACCTTCAACTCAGAAGAGTTTATGTCATACCCTAGCCTAAAATTGCATTTTGGGTAGCCACATTTTGCGTGACAGATTTGTGCTTTATCATAAGTGCATTACAGATAGCCATATTTTTCCTGACAGTTTTGCACTTTATCTTAAGGGCATTATGGGTTAGCAATATTTTTGCTGACAGTTTTGCACTTTATCTAAAGGGTATTATGGGAAAAAAACACCTTTTCTGACAGTTTTCTACAAGTGCTATATTTAGGTCCTGAATTAAACAAATATACATGTATTGTTGGACAATTTTTTAGACCTCATTCAGGTAAAACTAGGGTTCTGTCAATTTCTGGTGGTAAATCATTATATAGTTTATAAACTAACAAATTTATTATATGAAATAATCATCCTTTATAAGGTTTTACTGTTTATGTTAGAGGTTTGAGCCTGGACTGAATTGATGGATTGCCAGCCACGCCCACAATGTTCTGACAAAGGCCCGTCAAATCTGAATGACACACAATAAGAATGAAAACTCGCACTGAATCGTGCAATTTTAATGATGTAACTGACATAAGAATGTCCTTAGTTGCCTTGAAACTGCTTTGGTACCGCGATGGAGGCCAGTGTCGGACCATTGTCGGCGTGGTCGGCAGTACATCAATTATAATGTTTTCAATACTAAATTTTAACCACATATACTAGTATGTAATTTTGGTATATATATTATATGGTTGTGTTTTTATAGAAATAATATAAAACTAAATATTATAAGTTAGTCTCTTAATACACTTTGGCCTAGTTTCCATTCATATACCTTAACTTAGATTTTCCTTAACTTAAACATGTTACCGGTAAATCTGGTAAATTTAAAATCTTAATAATTTCGCTTACTTTAAAGATATTCAGGAATTTAGGTGGTCATTTTGAAGATAACTTCCAAGTTTTTGTAATATTAGTATTTAGTTTTGTTAAGGATGTTTGTTCTTGGTTTAAAAAAAGTGCCAAAACTTGCTAAATTTAAGATAAGGAAAATTTTAGTTTAGAAATGATTGTGAAACCGGGATCAGGAAGTTAGGTTAAGGTTGAAGCCTGTACCAATATTGACGTATCGCCGACCATGCCTTTTATTTTTCGACAACTGGCCATTATCACAGTACCAAAGCAGCATCATTGCAACTAATGACATACTAATGTCAGTGATGTCATTAAATGGCACAATTCAGACAGAGATCACATTTTTTTGGTGCGAAATTCAAGCATGCCGGGCCTTTGTCGGAACATTGTAGGCGTGGCCGGCGATCTGTCAATTAGGCTATAAGTTCACTATGCTCCTTATCCTAATTTCAGTGATGTGAAGTGTTTGAGAGAATTATTCTCCCCGTTAGATGGGAGGTAAGTCCATCTCTTGTTAAACCTGAACATATCTGATGGTAATGATCCATTTGTTAGCTGGATGGACTAGAACAATGTGAAATTTAATGTCCTGTTCAAGGTCATACAATGCAATCTGTCAAAGACTTTAACCCTCTTGCTGCCAAATTAATTTTCAACGCAACGTTAGCAGCACCAAATTGAAGTTCACAATGCGAAATGATATGACGTTAACAACAGAATATGACGTCAGTCGCGCTTGTAGTCATATGACATCATTAGTTAATTATAAATTATAATCTCAATAGTCAACATTTTACATTTTTGTTTACTTTTAAAAAGAATTCGAATATCTCTTAGTATTTTAACCAAAAGTTGTCAATTCCATTGAAAGAACATATGTGTCCCTATGGCAGGCTGTTGGTAGAGTACACATATGTCCGTTTGGCAGCAAGAGGGTTAATTGATATTTCTTGCAAGTTTGTCGTACCTTACACAGGTTAAAATAAAGTTAGGGATTGTAAAATATATGATGCATTATTCTTGTTTTGTTATAATTTGTTTAATGAATTTCAGTTACTTTAGTTTTTCCAATCTTTTTAATAACCGGTACTGTAGTAATATAATAGTTTTTAATATTTAAGATTACTCACATGTAGTACTTGTATTTTCAAAATAAACAATATTTTGACATGCTTGGTTTTGCAAATTTATGTTTTGTTTTGTTTTCATTTGTAAAATTTTTTGGCATATATGTTTTCATTTGTAAAATTTTTTGGCATGTGTGGCATGAAGTATTTTGTGTTTTACTATTTTTTACTGATTCAGGCTTATTATTTCTTGATAATGATCACAAGTCAGTGATTTGTTTAGAGCATGTTGATTGGTCAATCATTCAATGTTGCCACGCCAACCGAAGTAAATATTTTGTTTGTAGCATGGTGATTGGTTAATCATTCAATGTTGCCATGCCAACTGAAGAAAATATTTTTAGCATTTTGATTGGTAGAAAATATTTTTTAGCATTTTGATTGGTTAATGATCATTCAGTCAAGTCAACACTTTTTACGCATGAAAATTATTTCACCATTCACTTTCAGATGAATACTGCATACAAAACCACTCAATTAAAATAGCAACACAAATTCTAGGGGTAGACTTAAAGGAAATAGCCATGCCATAAGATTTTATTATAGCCATTAGAACAACATAAGTAGACTTTACCAAAAAGCCCTATACATTAAAATTTTATGCTTTAAATTATAATTTTAGCAATTGAAATTTTTGAAAAAATTAAAATCACACACACACACACACACACACACACACACACATTTGGCTTTATTAGAATGGACCAAACAGCATAAAATGGGGAGGGGGGTCTTTACTGTTAAACTAAGTATAACTCCAATATAAATCAGTTAAGAAGTGTAGTGACTTAGATAACATTTATTTATTTATTTATTTATTTATTTATTTATTTATTTATTTATTTATTTATTTTATTCAAAATTTGAATTATCTTTCCTCGGTCAATTCTTTTTTTATTATTTTTTTTCTCATTCAGATTTAAAATTTTTTATTTACTTATTTATTCACTTAATTGAATAAATTTATTGATTTAATTACAGACGGGTAGAAAATTAGCAGTTATGAATATAGGAGCACCTGCTTGTGGAGCCAATGCAGCTGTGAGGTCATTTGTCAGATTGGCACTAACACAGGGTTACCAAGTACTCGGTATCCATGACACGTTTGATGGTCTTATTTATGGTGAAGTAAGTACTTCTTTTATTGTTGTTCCCTTTGCCTTTGGACCCTTTCATTCAATGGATTGGTCCATAATCCCAAAGATGTGGATCATGCCATTGTAAATTAAGGTGAAACTATGTATGATTGTGATACAAATTCATAAGTGTTCATCTAGTGTTTATATATGTACAGTAAAACCTTGATTCATTGCCACACTTTATTTAGTCAGATTTTGGAATTATAAAGGAAAAGGGTTTGGCAATATTCTAGGGTGCCTTTTGAAGAAAAACATGACAAATGGATTTGGGGACTTCAAGATACTGCAGTAACAAGCAACAAATGGCAAAGTTATCAAGGGGCATTGTAACAGGGATTTACTGTATATAAAGTTACCTTAAACACATCATAATTGTATACCAGTAGTTAACAGTGTTCAGTAGTTATGTATTGAACCCACATAGTTATTTTACATGTTAAACAAATGCCTCAGAACATAATAGCATTATTTTTTTTCTCTTATTCTTTTGACTCCCAACAATATTCTAAAAATACAACTCTATCACGTCTATATCTATCTTTTTCTCTCTTTCTTTTTTACTTGTCTATTTCATGTATATCTCTTTTCTGGTTTTCTTTTTTTGTACTCTTGAGCTTCTTTCTTTCACTCTCAATATCTCTTATACATATTGAATATCTGGATATTTATGCATTTACAGCAAACTAATGTTGTGGAACCGGTAAGATTGTAGATTATATTATAACTGTATAGCTTAGCATCCTGCTTATAAATACCAAATTATCTATCTTTATATTGTATTCTCTTCCTTTGTAATATCTATGGTTGAATTTGATATGTTAACTTTGGTTACTCAAGTAGCAAACCTGATTCTGATGGTTTAATGTCAGGGTTCGTATTTGGCACTGGCATACTGGCAAAATGCCAGTGGTTTTCACAAAGTCCTAGTTGAAAATCTACTGAAATGCAAAAAAAGCGAGTACCTTTTTTTCCATGAAAAAAATGCATCTCATCAAAAAATATTTGTTTGAACTTCAAATTCCAAAGCATCCTGGCCAATGTCAACAAGTATACATGAAACAAGTATATATATATATTTATATTAACTATAGAAAACATTTTTAGCATGAAAAAAATAAAATTGGCAATTAAAAACTAAGAATGCCAGTAGAAAAATTTTGTACTGGCAAACGTTTGCCAGTGGGCTCCTGAATTTGTTAATTTGGGGTATTCAGGTTGCAAACTGAAACTGTACAGAATGTCAACTTTAGTTCCATAAATAAAATCAGAATCAGAAATAATTTTGATTTTTTTTGATCTCTTAAAATTTTGATATTTTAGATAGAAATTTTTTTTCAGAATACAATGTACATGTACTTTCACATATTTGCACTTACTTACATTGCTAATGTCACAGCTTTTCCTTACATTTTGATATTTAAATAATAATCTTGATAGAGGCATTATTTTAATTTTAACAATTCACCAAACTTCTTGAGCACAGGATGAACAAACAAATATAAAATTCAACTGGAAATGTTCTCATCTGCAATCTTCTTTAACATATTGGTTTTCCAATCATTGGGAATGTGGAAATAAGACAAGATGGATATTTTGAATCCTGGGAAAAATTGTGAAAAATATGAGTTTAATTTGTGTGACTAGAAATCCGAGAAACCCTTGTTAAATTCATCCTTACCCTTTATTATTAAAATGTTGTATTCAGTTTGAGACTAGAGTAACTTGAGCAACCTTTGGTAACAGATTGAATTCATCCTTTACCTTCTAATAGTAAAAAAGGTTGCATTGAGTTTGTAACTAGAGTAGCCTTTTGTTAACAAATTGAATTCATACTTTGGGGGAAGGGGGGGGGGGTGTCTGGTAATAAAAAGGTTGCAATCAGTTTGTTACTAGAGTAACTTGAGCAGCCTTTGATAACAAATTGAGTTCTTCCTTTGGGTATCTAGTTAGTAAAATCATTCGTTTTAGTTTGTTGCTTGAGCAACCCTTGGTAACAAATTTAATTCATCCTTTGACTTTAAACTCCAATTTACAATCTATTCAATAAATTTTGGTTAGCAACAAAACTAGCATTTCTAAAGCAATGTACTCTTTATTATGAGTAAGCTTCTTCATTACTATCAAGACCTTATTTTTTCTATAAGCCTAAATATTTAATTAGCACCATCTTGGCTGTAGTTAAGTAGGAGGATAACTTTAAACTGCCTTATCATTGCATTTTTAAAACTGCGTAATCACTAATTATTATGATCTTGTAGACATTCAGCACTGTAATATCATTGAACTGTTAGGCCACTAAAGTAGCTCATTTGGTAAAGTGCTCACTGACTGGATCTGACATAGACCTGAAAAAGGTAGTGACTGCTCTTTCCCGAAGCATTTAGAAATGAAAGACATGGGGTCCTACAGAAGCGAACTTAACAACCTATGCCCGAGTCACAGTAGGTGTGGAATGCTAAAGAACCCTCCTTGCACATTGCACTGAGCACTTTGCAAAGGTAGAAATTTCTTCCACTTTAACTGGGACATAAAACACCATTCAATCAATTAAACTATTGCCAATTATCCCTGTCTGTCAGAAAACATTCCAATTTTATAATTAAAAAAAAATTACCGTAGTGACATAAATTTTTTCAGAGTCATAAATAAACTGAGTCAAGTGCTGCTGATTTGCTAAAATTTCCTTATACAATAGCAATACATGTAGTTTGAACCCCGACCAGGTCTGACCCAAGACTTGAATGTGGGGAGTGACTGTTCTTGCGCCAATCACTCTGCATTATGAAATGAAAGTCACGGTTCTTTTGGATGGGAACTTAAAATAAACGAGGTCCCATGTAACGATAGGCTTGGCACGATAAAGACCCCTGCTGTATAATGCCATCAGCCCAATGCACAGGTAAAATTTCTACACCTTCGTCTTTAGCTGGCAATGTCTTGATATACATAAAATATTCTTGACTGGGATGTTAAACACCATTTCTCAACTCATCTCTTAAACACAATAGTAATGCATGTAGTAATCTAATATTGAATCAGATTTTCATATCACATAGTTACATAATATTATAGAACTATTTGACAAAAATGTGCTGTCATGAAGTTGAAGGAAAGTTTGGACTGTGAACAAAGGAAAGATTGTAAAAATGGAACTTTTTTGCTGAAACTTTAAATAACTTATACTTAACAAACAACTAAGAAATATTTTATGCTATTATAATCTATTTTGTTTACTAGAATGATTTTTTACATTGTTTTTACTTTAAATTTTAATATTGTCACAAATTAATTGTTGTTTTGTAGTCTGGATATTTTCAAGTCTTGCAGAATTTTCTTTGTGGATTTCTTTTTTCTTTTCTTTTTTTTTTTTTTAATTAAAAGTCTTGTCATTTTAGTTTGCTTGTGAAAAGTTTAAAGGAAAGTGTAGTAATGTTGTTTACATTCCAATCTAGCTTTTTTCACTTGTACCCAGTTAGTAAATTCTAAAGATAGTAGGGAAAACTGGAGTACCATGAGAAAACCATAGACCAACAACAAGCTAACTAACAAATTTCTTACACTATGACACAGAAGGAAAAGAACCTAGACAGTGAAAGGATCTTTTATTCATACTCTAACACAGAATTAAGGAACATAGCTCCTAGTACAGCCTTGGTTCAAATCCTTTTTATTCAGATGTTATTATGAGAAAGCTAGTCTTTTCACTTTGCAGAATCAGTAGTTTTCTAAGGTCACTTCAGATTTCTCTATGATCCTAGAAATGACCATCTTAATTATAATAGAATATAATGTGCTGCTGTGTCAGATGATTCAGGCCTTACTTTGACAATCTTGCAATTTAGTAGTCTTGAACTACCAGATTTTATGCCTGTATACATTCACTATTCGTGGAAGTCCTTGGAACAACCTTGAAATCCTTTAAACTATATAGCAAAACCTGTTATAGCAATCACCTCTATGTATGGACCATCTGTCTATACAATAAAACTGCAATAGTAGCAAACTTTCTTACAGTAAAACTTGGTATAGTGACCACCTCTATGTAAAGTCCACCTTTCCATACAGTATAACATGTGGTCACCTCTATAATAAGAACACCTGTCTATATAGAAAAGACTGCTATAGTAACCACCTCTATATAAAGTCCACCTATATAGTATAACATGTGGTCACCTCTATAATAAGAACACCTGTCTATATAGAAAAGCCTGCTATAGTAACCACCTCTATATAAAGTCCACCTCTCTATACAGTAATACCTGCTATATCAACCACCTGTCTATACTGTAAAACCTACAATAGTGACCACCTCTAGATAATTTGGCAAAAATACTAGTACATAAATCGGTATATAGCAGTTCATTGCATCATGGACTCGGTATTGAGAGCAATTTGTGGAAAATAGTTTTTAGTAAAATGCATTGCAGACTTTATGTGATATGTAGTTAGGTTTAGTGTACAGCTGAACCTTTTTAATTTAGCACCATCCAGACTAGGACTTAGACGTAGGCTTGCCATGCTACGATATATATTGCATATTTCAACACACTGTTCATAATGAATCATATTGACCACCAGAGGTCAGGAAACGGTCATATTTGCCGGACATTTTTTGTTTTTGGACATTTTCAATTTTACAACAGGAATATTAAATGGACAAACTACCGCTAGTCTGTCTGTCGGTCTTTTAAACTCTACCTGACTTCATTAAGTGTATTGTCCTTACCACGTGTTTACCTGTCAACAACAGTAAGATCTAATAATCAGGTGATTGTTTATTAATCAGTAAATACCTGTGGACTTAAGTAGTCGCGTGTCTTACTGTCTATTTCTTTTGTTTCCCAGTCCGAATCATAATAACTTTCTTTAAACATGGTTTGTGTAATAATAAGTGCATGGTTGCACGACCGCCCTGTGCATACAATGACCTTTTTTTTTTTTTTTTTTTTTTTGCTTGTACAAAAATTTTCCGATGGGCAGGACCAAAGGCCCTGTTGACTACATATTAATGATACATCACATTAACCCACATGTTCACAATGAATCACATTAGCCACATGTTGACAATGAATCACATTAACTATATGTTCACAATGAATCACATTAGCCGCATGTTGACAATGAATCACATTTAAACTATATGTTCACAATGAATCACATTAGCCGCATGTTGACAATGAATCACATTTAAACTATATGTTCACAATGAATCACATTAACTATATGTTCACAATGAATCACATTAACCCACATGTTCACAATGAATCACATTAGCCACATGTTGACAATGAATCACATTAACTATATGTTCACAATGAATCACATTAACTATATGTTCACAATGAATCACATTAGCCACATGTTGACAATGAATCACATTAACCACATGTTCACAATGAATCACATTAACCACATGTTCACAAAGAATCACATTAACCACATGTTCACAATGAATCACATTAACCACATGTTGACAATGAATCACATTAACCACATGTTCACAAAGAATCACATTAACCACATGTTCACAATGAATCACATTAACCACATGTTCACAATGAATCACATTAACCACATGTTCACAATGAATCACATTAACCACATGTTCACAATGAATCACATTAACCACATGTTCACAAAGAATCACATTAACCACATGTTCACAATGAATCACATTAACCACATGTTCACAAAGAATCACATTAACCACATGTTCATGATGAATCACATTAACCACATGTTCACAATGAATCACATTAACTATATGTTCACAATGAATCACATTAACCACATGTTGACAATGAATCACATTAACCACATGTTCACAAAGAATCACATTAACCACATGTTCACAATGAATCACATTAACCACATGTTCACAATGAATCACATTAACTACATGTTCACAATGAATCACATTAACTACATGTTCACAAAGAATCACATTAACCACATGTTCACAAAGAATCACATTAACCACATGTTCACAATGAATCACATTAACCACATGTTCACAATGAATCACATTAACTACATGTTCACAATGAATCACATTAACTACATGTACATGATGAATCACATTAACCACATGTTCACAAAGAATCACATTAACCACATTTTCACAATGAATCACATTAACCACATGTTCACAATGAATCACATTAACTACATGTTCACAATGAATCACATTAACTACATGTACATGATGAATCACATTAACCACATGTTCACAAAGAATCACATTAACCACATGTTCACAATGAATCACATTAACCACATGTTCACAATGAATCACATTAACTACATGTTCACAATGAATCACATTAACTACATGTACATGATGAATCACATTAACCACATGTTCACAAAGAATCACATTAACCACATGTTCACAAAGAATCACATTAACCACATGTTCACAAAGAATCACATTAACCACATGTTCACAATGAATCACATTAACCACATGTTCACAAAGAATCACATTAACCACATGTTCATGATGAATCACATTAACCACATGTACATGATGAATCACATTAACCACATGTTCACAAAGAATCACATTAACTATATGTTCACAATGAATCACATTAACTATATGTTCACAATGAATCACATTAACTATATGTTCACAAAGAATCACATTAACCACATGTTCACAATGAATCACATTAACTATATGTTCACAATGAATCACATTAACTATATGTTCACAATGAATCACATTAACTATATGTTCACAATGAATCACATTAACCACATGTTCACAATGAATCACATTAACTATATGTTCACAATGAATCACATTAACTATATGTTCACAATGAATCACATTAACCACATGTTCACAATGAATCACATTAACTATATGTTGACAATGAATCACATTAGCCACATGTTCACAATGAATCACATTAACCACATGTTCACAATGAATCACATTAACTACATGTTCACAATGAATCACATTAACTATATGTTCACAATGAATCACATTAACCACATGTTGACAATGAATCACATTAACTATATGTTCACAATGAATCACATTAGCCACATGTTCACAATGAATCACATTAACTATATGTTCACAATGAATCACATTAACCACATGTTGACAATGAATCACATTAACTATATGTTCACAATGAATCACATTAACTATATGTTCACAATGAATCACATTAACTATATGTTCACAATGAATCACATTAACCACATGTTCACAATGAATCACATTAACTATATGTTCACAATGAATCACATTAACTATATGTTCACAATGAATCACATTAACTATATGTTGACAATGAATCACATTCACTATATGTTCACAATGAATCACATTAACCACATGTTGACAATGAATCACATTAACTATATGTTCACAATGAATCACATTAACCACATGTTCACAATGAATCACATTAACTATATGTTCACAATGAATCACATTAACCACATGTTCACAATGAATCACATTAACTATATGTTCACAATGAATCACATTAACTATATGTTCACAATGAATCACATTAACTATATGTTGACAATGAATCACATTAACCACATGTTCACAATGAATCACATTAACTATATGTTCACAATGAATCACATTAACCACATGTTCACAATGAATCACATTAACTATATGTTCACAATGAATCACATTAGCCACATGTTGACAATGAATCACATTTAAACTATATGTTCACAAAGAATCACATTAACCACATGTTGACAATGAATCACATTAACTATATGTTCACAATGAATCACATTAGCCACATGTTGACAATGAATCACATTAACTATATGTTCACAATGAATCACATTAGCCACATGTTGACAATGAATCACATTTAAACTATATGTTCACAATGAATCACATTAGCCACATGTTGACAATGAATCACATTAACCACATGTTGACAATGAATCACATTAACCACATGTTCACAAAGAATCACATTAACCACATGTTGACAATGAATCACATTAACCACATGTTCACAAAGAATCACATTAGCCACATGTTCACAAAGAATCACATTAACCACATGTTGACAATGAATCACATTAACTATATGTTCACAATGAATCACATTAGCCACATGTTGACAATGAATCACATTAACTATATGTTCACAATGAATCACATTAGCCACATGTTGACAATGAATCACATTAACCACATGTTGACAATGAATCACATTTAAACTATATGTTCACAAAGAATCACATTAACCACATGTTGACAATGAATCACATTAACTATATGTTCACAATGAATCACATTAGCCACATGTTCACGAGGAATCATATTACCAGTAACCACATTTCTCAAAGTTGTTGTTGCCTGTCACATTTTCATGGCTTCTATAAAAGTCGAACCAAATGCCAGATATTTTGATACTTATGCACTATATGTTGTGACTCTAACTATCAATGATAGTTAATTATTAATGCTGGTATATCACCCTTCTCCTAAAAGTAGATTGGTTTTGACATGTTTTTGGTTTTCTTAAATTTGGTTATGGTTTTTAATGTAGAAACTTTTCTGTAAATTCCAATATACAGGTTTCTATTCATGGCAATAGGAATTGACCACTGGATATATAGTCCGTCAGCGATATTGTGGCAGAGTGTTTATAAACATGGAAAAGTCTATATAATGTAGATAGCCTAAAAATGGGCTATATAAAGGTTGAGTTGACAAATGAAGGTGTGAATATATAATATACATGTACATATAGGATAACATGGTATTAATAACTACCGGTACTGGCATATAAAAAACTCGCCCAAGTTTATAAACACTGCCACAATATCGCTAACGGACTATAGAATGTTTTTCTTATTTTTATTCAATCTGTGGTGATTAGATTACATATCTTGGTGACTGCATGTTATAAATGGGGTTTACCCCTATACTTCGTAATGTTTCCTACTGTAAACCAACTTTTATTTGTGTGTCATAAACTTTTGCGTGTTTCACCAAGACAAAGATAATGAAGAGAGTTAATTGATGCAGACTTGTTGCAAAAATGGTAATACAGTTGAACCTGCCTTAAAGGCCACCTCTATATATAAAGGCCACCTGCTTATAAAGGCCTGTAGAATTGTATCCCAACTGCTCTTTATTCATATTTTTTGAACTTGTATATGAAGGCCACCTGCCCATAAAGGCCACTTTTCCTGGTTCCCTTGAGTGGCCTTTATAGACAGGTTTGACTGTACTATTATGATATTCGGCTATAATACATATTGCAAAAGTAGTTTTTGTAAGAGAATCATGAAAGTTGATAGCAGCAAACAAAAGTTGGTTTATAGTAATGTTTGTGCTGTACTGTAATTTTCATTTGATATAGAGTTGTAAATTTGATTGTTTTCTCATAAAAACAAAAACAAACATACCAATCTATGTCCAAATCACAATCCCAAAAGCAAAGTAAAAAATTTCAAACTGGAAATTTCACCAAGGAAGTGAGGCCAGGTGCTCTAGAACAGTAAGGACATCCTATGACACCATATCAGGAATTAATGGTCTTAATTTTTTCAATAATAATAGATCTACACAGACCTAATTATATGTTTGTACTGTTTGTGTCACTGCATTTGTAACAGTATATTTTGGAAAATTTTCAAATTCATGAAATATGCAATTCATTCTTAAATTTCCTATTTTGGTGTACAATAAAATCTTGATTCTTCACTACTACTGTATTTTAGTTAAATATTTTAATTATAAAGGGTTTAGCTATGAATCAAGAGAGTCATCTCAAGAAAAAATATACTGGTAGAAAATATTGATTTTTGGACTTGAAAATAGTGTGGTGATTATGGAGATGACAAGGTTATCTAGGGTCATTAAAACAAGGTTTAAGCTTACAACTTAATTAAGAATTGTACATTTGCTATTTTTCATATCATATCTGATATATCAGCCATGCTTATTGCTGTTTTTTTTCATATTAAGCCTTTCTTTTACTTTCTGTCATTCAATATCTTTATCATGTATTTAAGCTTTTTACTTTTTGTCAATCCATATGTATTGTGTATTTTAAAGGGGGAAATTTTGGGGTGGGTAAAATTTAAGCTTATTTCTCGCTAAAACATTACCGCGAAAAATTTTACCTACGTGAAAATGTCTACCATACAGGTTAATATATCATAATATATAGAATATACACCCATTTATATTGATTATGCAAAAATTACACCCATGCAAAATGACAAATTTAAGAAATTGCGGCATTTTGAGTGATCCCTAGAAATAATCCCCTTTACATTATGTTACTTTTGAAGTTTATCAAAAAAAAAATTATACCTCAACTAAAATTTTAGTTTTGACGGAAAAAAGTTTATAAATAATGGAATTATGCCGTTTTGAACATTACATTATGTGATACAAATTATTTCCAAAATTTTATAATGCAAAATAAGACTAACACATATTGAGACCACTAATCTGCTGATTTTAAGGCCTAATCCAATTGTCTTCTAGAAGCAACTGTGGCCTAATAGATAAAATGTCAATCTACAAATCCAGAGTCTCTCAATGCTGTGAGTTCAAGTTCTGCTCAAAGCACTTGTGGGAAAGTGAATTTTCCTTGCCATTGGCCTTCACTGGTTCACCTGGTATCAGTATAATGTGACTGGGGGAGTGGTAGGCTTGTCTGCGGTGTACTGACTTGGTGAGCTAGCACCTTAAAGTCGCCCTGAGTGTGCTGGTACAATGCAAACCATAAAATACATTTGCACTTCTTATGCATACACAAACTTGTTCATAGATTAATTTATAGAGATTAATAAAGTAGTTCTCACGAATATCTGAAAAAATACTGATGCGATGTTAAAACAACTTTTAACAACAACTACAATTGTCTTGTATGGCCCAAACCATCCCACCTCTAAGTCTATTTGACGTCACAGACTTTGATAGCCAAGTGGTCTAAAGCACATGCTTATGTATCACAGTACAGCTCACCGTCAAAGTTCAAATCTACTAGGACTGATCTGAGTGTGAGAAAATGGGGTTCGCCGCTGTACCACGTGATACCTTCTAACGTGTCTGTGAAACGCTTGTTTCCAATGGACATGGAATCACACAATATGACGCTTTCCTGTAAAAACGACGTTATTCCGGGAATTTGTAACATTGACGTTTTCCAAAATGTTCCGCACAAACATTAAGAGGTATTGATCACGTGGTACGGCGGCGAACCCCATTTGTCAGTTTGTTTGTCAAAGGTCAATGGTTTTCTCCAGTTATTCTGGTTTCCTTCATCTTTTCAGAGCAGACCACCTACCTTGATATAAATAAAATAATCTTGACTGGGGCATAAAAGACCATTACTCCACTCTATCCCACCCTGTGTAATGTAGAACTTTTTTAAATTTGAGATGAGGTTTTGGATATAAATTAAAGAGTGGTCAATATTGTGTCTGGTTACCTCAGTTATCTCTCTTAATCCAAAACTGACCACTTTGATAAAAGTGAAAGAATCTTGACTGGGGCCTAAAAAAGACTGATTTATTCCACTCTATTTAACGTAAAACCTATTTACATTTAGGACAGGGATGTGGTTATAAATCAAAGAGTTTGTAATATTGTTCCAGTGGTAGGTTGTCTTTAATATGAGGGAAATTTATTCTTGGGTTTAAAAATTCATTAATTTTGAGCTGATAAAGCTCAGGCTCCATTTCTCAGCTAAGGTTTTCCTTTACTTAAATCTGTCAAATTTGAAATCTGAATAATTTGGTTAATTTTCAAGGTATAAATGAATTTAAGGTGTCATTTTGAAGATCATTCTGAGCTGATTCAGTCGAAATTTTTTAATTTTAGTTAGATAGAAGATTGTCAAAATTTGCCAGTTTTAAGTTAAGGAAAATTTTAGTGAAGAAATTATTGTGAAACTGGACCAGGGTGTACATATTTAGAATTAGAAGTGTTGTTCATTTCAGTATGAGAGATATTTTTCTTTGGTTTAAAATTATTTATTTTGAGCTGTTTAAGCTCAGGTGTTAATTTTAAGAGGTTGTCTGTAAAATTAGAATTGTGGTAGGTTGTGTTCAACATGAGGGGTATTTTTTCTTTTGTTTAAGAATTAGTTATTTTTGAGCTAATAAAGCTCAAGCCCTGGTTTCACAATCATTACTTACTTAATATTTTAAATACTTAAATGAAACAAATTTTGTTAATTTTTTTAACTACTTTTAAATAATTTTGGACAAAACTAAAAACAGGGGCAAGTTGTTCCTAGCTTGATTAATTTAATCAGTTTTGTCAAAATTTGAATCTTGCATTTTTTTCATATATATTGTGAAATTAAAGTTAAAACTTTTAAAAATGGATAGAATTTCACAAAATTAAAGCAAATTGCAATGAAAATATTAATTTAATAATGATATGTTGATTTTTATTGATATTTCAAATTTTTGTTAATCATTGATTAAACTAATCAAACTTTGAGCAACTGGGCCCTGATGTGTTAAGCTGGAAGGTGATCTTCAGAATGACGCCTTACTATCCTGAATATATTAAAAATTAACAAAATTAAATTATAAATATTTGAAATTTTGTCAGATTTAAGTTAAGAAAAATCTTAGTTAAGGAATGATTGTGAAACTGGAACCATGGTGTACATATTTAGAGGTTACCTGTAAAATTAGAAGTTACCTGTAATAAACTTACTGTAAACATATTAATTTTAGCTGGGGACTAATTTTGGCAATTTTTTGTGATAATATATTAGCTCAACCAAATTTAAATCCATTGTCAAATTAAATATGATAATAGTGAACAAGGTGATGTAAGAAATTTACACTAATTCAACTTCGTGTGAATATACTCAAATTATAATTTACGACAGGGCTCCACAAATTGCCGAAATCAGCTAAAAATCACCAAATTTTACACTAAAATACATACACACTAATATGAATACATATACAGTATTCAAACATTACTTAATAAATTTATCCTGGACTGGAGACAAAGTGTAGAATAAGGGTTCATAGGTATAAATGACTATATGAAAACAAAGATATTTGTTTTAACCCAGAAGCCAGCATAGTATAGCATGGTCCATTCCACCAATAGTAAAATTTACCGCAGGTGACTAAGGGTTAGAATGTTCATTTAGATTTATTAGTCCCTTGCCTTTCTAGCTGTCCATCTTCTGTCCATCCCACTGTGTGGTATATCACCCACAGTCTGTCTGTCTTGTCTATTGTATATTGTAAACAGGGAAATTTTGGCATTGATATATTAACCTGCATGGTAGACATTTTCGTGTGGGTAAAATTTTTGCATTAATTTCTTTAACACAAAATAAGCAAAAATTTTACCCACACGAAAATGTCTACCATGCAGGTTAATATATCATAGTATATAGAATATACACCCCTATATAATATATACTAGTATATGTGTGTGTGTGTGTGTGTGTGTGTGTGTGTGTGTGTGTGTGTGTGAAGTGAAAATTACACCCACATGAAATGCCAGATTTCAGAAATCATATAATTTTCACTCCACGAAAATAATCCCCTTCACTGTAGTTAATTCTGTCCGTCTGTACATCTGTCTATCTGTCCATCTGTCTTTCCAAATGGCTGTGCTATATAATATTCTATACTGTCTTTTCTACAGTTAATTTTGTCTGTCTGTCCATCTGTCCGTTTGTCATTCTGTCTGTAGTATAACTCACCGTCTTCCTGTGGCAGTTACTGGGATGGGATTATTGGTCTCTTTCAGACAATTTTTAGTTTTATGTTAAGCAAGTCAGTTATTATGCATCCAATGGTGGTGGATAACTTGTATTTCTGTTTTATCTAATATTATTAACTTGCTTGGAAATTTTACACATTTATAATTTTAGTGACAAAGTAATTAAATTTCATACTGGCTGCATTTTGCAAAATTACAAATTTATGAGAGATTAAATCCCCTTGTAATTAATTTTTTGTGTTTGTGGATATGTTTACATATGTGATGTTTTGTTTTAATGAAGTTTTATGCTGTGTGTTTAATAATTAATGGGAACCACTGCAATAGCTCAGTTGGTAGAATGCTTGCTCCGTAAGTGGGAGGTCGTGGTTGGAAACCCACCAGGTCATGACTGTTCTTTCACCAAGCACAATAAAGTCACAGTTCTTTCAGATGGGAACTTAAAATAAATGAGGTCCCATGTCACAATGGGCTTGGCACAATAAAGAACCCTGTTGTATAATGCCATCAGCACAATGCACAGGCTAAATTTCTGCAATTTCGCTTATAGCTGGCAACGTCTCAATGTAAGTGAAATATTCTTGACTGGGACGTTAAACACCATTACTCAACTCAACTCATAATTGATGAAGGAGGTGGGGCACCATGGCTGAGAAATCCAAAGCACACACTTACAGATCTCAGTGCCTCTCATCACATAGTTTTACTAGGGTCAAATCCCACTCAAATAGACCCTAGTGTGTTTAAGTTTGTCAGTTTGCTTGCCAAAGATTATTATTTTATGCAATTTTTGTTGGTCAAATTTTGGTGTAAAAAAGGGGTTCTCAATAAATTGAGGGAAAAAAGCAGAGAAGAGAATGGATTTTGGGACTTCAAAATTGGGGCAATAAAGAAGGTGGCAAAGGTAAAGAGGACATTATAACAAGGCTTTTCTGTAAACTCCTTTCAATATGCTTATATCATGATTTATACTCAGATATGATGGAACATTAAACATCGTCTTTTGTTTATTTATTTTAATTTATTAGTATTTAAGTCACTAAAATAAGTTTTTAGCTCACCTGTATCAAGGTCTGACAAGATGGAGGTGTAACATCCAGTTTTTTTTAGCTCACCTGGCCAAATTTTTCTTAGCTCACCTGGCCAAATTTTTCTTAGCTCACCTGGCCAAACGTCTTTATAGTGTGATTGCTTGTCTGTATTAATAATAGTTTTTCTCAATAAATAGGTCAAACCAATGAGTTGGATGGAAGTTAGAGGATGGTCTGGTAAAGGAGGTTGTCTACTGGGAACTAAAAAGTGAGTATAAGAAAATTTTTACACTGATGTACTTTGGACTTTTATTTTGACTGTAGGTTAGAGGATGTTCTGGTAAACATACATGATGCCATTAACTCTGGTTACTGGGAACTAAAAAGTGAATACAGTATAACCTCCGAAAACCGATTGTCCTCCGGACCGGAAAAAAAATCCGGTTTTGACAGGTTTCGGTTTATAGAGGTTCTTATCCAGAGTTATTTGCCCCTAATAATAATGAAGGAATTATAGAAGTTAGCTCCCTTGGAATGTATCTCGTTAGTATGTTGGGTATAAAATATACAATTGTATATGAACCGGACTTCTTATTGTGAAAAGTAAAAATTTCAATAAAATTAAAAAGTTTTTTGTTGTTTTTGAGTCTACATACAACATGAAAAGGTACGGCACCACGTGCAATCACATGCCGTGACGCACATGATTTTTCTTCAGGCAGGTCTCGGGAGAAACATTTGTCAAATTGATGATGTTTACAAGAGTGATATCAACTACAAGTAATAAAAATCCATGTGAGTGCAATAAATTAGTTTTTACACATTGCATTTCTCCTGTGTCATTTCATACACGGTGACCTATATATTCAACTAGCCTTCAAAAGTTGTTCGGTTGACAAATCAATGTTTTTCGGGATTTGCCGATTTTTATGTTGGGACATCTGTTGCATTTTTTTATTGTACTTTTTGGTTTCCCAATCAATAAATTAAATATTTTTTTTTTAAATTGGAAGCAGATCATTTTCCTACACTGCTGAAGGTTAAATAAACGTTAGATATTCTTGATTGGAATAAAGCCAAGTGAAAATAATCTTGAATAGGTTACCAATGAAATAATCTTGACTGGGTTATTGAAACACTTTCAATGATAATGTTCTTGTAATCCAATTTCATGAATCACAATTGAATGATAACCTAACTTATTTTACGATTAAAAATAAAATAATCCGGTAAAGCTCTCCAATAAAGTCCAGTCTCATCACAATTGAAAATGTCCTTTGAATCGTAGCCATTTATAATGTCCGGAATACGTGTTTTAAAATCATCAACTACATTTTGATCTACGCCGGCACTTTCACCAGAAACTTTAAATCCACGCACTGAATATCTAGATTTCCAACTCTCTAACCATCCGTTGGATGCTTTAAATTCAATAAATCCAAGTTCTGAAGCAAATTTAACGGCCTGTCCTTGGATCAACGGTCCAGATATTGGAATGTTTTTGGATCGAGCACCAGTAAACCAACGCCATGTTAATTCATTAATTTCTTCATATTTGCACGCATTGTTAAATCACAATTTATCAGCATTTGCATTTTTTTCAAATTCATCTAAATACACTTGCTTCCGCTTTAAAATATCCGAAACAGTAGATGCCCCAATTCCATATTTTTTCCCTAACTCTTTCTGGGTTATCTTTGGAGATGACAAATTAGCATCTTTAATCAAATCAATCTTGCCCTTTAACGACAATTCTGTTCGTCTCTGTTTAGCAGGAGGTTGTTTAGACATAACTTTAAATTATTTTTCACAGTTAACCACAAGAAACACAAAAAGAATATGATTTGAAAAATTTATTGTATCAAATTTTATAACACAAATATAAAGCCATACAATTTCTCAGTCTGTGATCGAAACGTAAGAAAAACATCATGTTTATTTATTGTTTATTTGAAGTTCCCTTTTGAAATTCACTTTGTTTTCACAAAAATGTAATGTTTCTATGATCATAAATGATCCGTAGCGTTTTTGTGTAACGAAGCCTCAAGAGTGCTTTGATCTTTCAAATGTTTAAATACACAACCGAACATACAGCTGACCTGAAAAAAAAACAGATTTAACCAGTTCCATTACCGACACCTGTCTGACCACGCTGTATTGTTTGATGATTGGTAATTACGATCTCTATTGCTTTGATTAGACATTATTCCTGAATGTCCAGTAACTTCAAACAAATAAACAACAAAGAGAAATAGAATATAGGTCGTTGTACAAACTTTAATTATAACACAATTATCTTAATAAATAAATGTATGCTTGTCCGATTTCCGGAGAAAAAATAAACCGAATTCTATAACATATAAAATTATCGAATTTGCATTTAAAAAAATGCAATTTTGAAAAAAAGATCGGTTTTCAAAGGTTAAATATTAAACACCGGACGTTTTTTTCCCAAAAAAATTGGCCGGTATTCAGAATACACAGGGTTCGGTTTATCAAGGTTTTTATAACATGAAAAATAAAGAGGAAAATTCGGGACCGGCAGACTCGGCCGGTTTTGACAGGATTTCGGTTTTCTCAGGGGCCGGTTTCCGGAGGTTGCACTGTATAACCATTGTAGTTCTCCAGCATACCAGTACATGATCAATACCCCTTAAGTTTTGTGTCAAATGTTTTGGAAAATGTTTACATCAGTAATTACGGAATAACATAAATTTTATGGGAAAAAACTGAAGCGATTCCATCTCCTTATTGGAGTTTGAAATAATTGTTCCACAGAAACATTATGTTTGCACTTGCGAAACTCATTTTGATAACTTGATTACCTTGGACTTTTATTTTGACTAGAGGTTAGTGAATTTTCCGATTTGCATATAGAAGTCTGTTTACTGGGAACTTAAAAAGACTATAGGCAGTATTGGAGATGGAAGGGGGTATTTGTCTAAAGAAGATTGTTCTGGTTGACTTTTTAAAAAAAAGTTTTTGTTAATGTGAAAAAAGAATAGGGAAAAAATAAGACTCGTTATTTCATGTTGTTTCTTCGTTTGTTACAGAATCACAGCAGACAAATATGGCTTAGACAAAATAGCAGAGAAGTTAAAACACTATGATATCAGTGGTTTAGTAATTATTGGTGGATTTGAGGTAAGTTTGAATTAAGCTGTATGCAATAACAAGTTTAACTTGTCATATATTCACTATTGATATATGCATTTTTATTCCCAGCCTTTTGAAGAAGGGTGGGGGGGGGTATTAAAGTTGAATTTCTGTACTTCTATCTATTCCTCTGTCCATCCAACCAGCCACTTCTTGTCTAGAGTAATTCTCATAAATTATGGAAATTTTTTTAAGGAAATTTGGTGCAAAGCATCACCATCTAAGAAGATGCACATATCATTAACCTGAGATTGATTGCTCATTTTGCTGGGAGTTAAGTCCCTTTGAATATAAGTGCAAATCACTAAAAAGTAGGTAGGAATCCTAATTTACTGAATTTGCTTTTTAGATAACACCATTACTATATTGCTTGAGTTATTGTCTAGTCTGATAAGCTAACTCATATTACACCTCTGGTTTAGAACATTTGAATCGCTTTTTTAGTGACAAAACTACCTAAGGCTTCAGAAAAAGTCTTGGCCCATTTTCATTTCAGTTTTAAGACATTGTTGACCTCTGCTTGCCCCCATGATATTGAATTTCTTTTTATCCTAGCATTTTGAATTATTTCAATCAATTACTAGTTTGAATCTAGTTGAACAATCAGGGATATTCAAATTATGAAATATAAAGGATATAAGAAAAAAGTCATGAAATCTTTGGTATTCAAATGTTTTACTGTAATTTTCAGGCATACCATAGTGCGTTACAGTTAGCAGAAGCCAGGGAACAGTTTGACGCTTTCTGTATACCCATAGTAGTTATACCATGTACCATAAGTAACAATGTACCAGGTACAGACTTCAGTTTAGGTGCTGATACTGCATTAAATGAAATTACTGATGTAAGTTGTATGTTATATTGTAAACATGGATACTTTCGCTGATCACTAATTTCATGATTTTGTTCCGAACCACTGCTGTAACTCAGTTGGTAGAGTGCTTGCTCCGTAAGTTGGAGGTTGTGAGGTCTGACCAAACTTGACCAAACTTGGCAAGATTTGAAAGTGGGTAGTGACTATTCTTTTGCCAAGCACTTGGCATTACAAAACGAAAGTAACTAGAGTGCTCGCTCCGTAGGTGAGAGGTTGTGGGTTTGAACCCCGACCGGGTCTGACCCAAGACTTCAAAGTGGGTAGTGACTGTTTTTTCGTCAAGCACTTGGTATTACGAAATGAAAGTCATGGTTCTTTTGGATGGCGACTTAAAATAAATGAGGTCCCGTGTCACGGTAGGCATGGCATGATAAAGAACTATGCTGTATAATGCCATCAGAGCAATGCACAGGTAAAACTTTTGCATCTTCGCCTGTACCTGGTGATGTCTTGATATAAGTGAAATATTCTTGAGTGGGATGTTAAACACCATAATACTCAACTCAAATCATTTCAATTTTTGGATTTGCCATGTGTACTAGCTTGGATTTTAAACCCCTGCTGATATTAAATATGTTTACTTTATTGTTTTGATTTAGATTTAAAACCCAAAACCAAAGTTACTGGTCAAAGATTTACTAGTCTAAGTCCAAAGACACTGGTTCAGGGCCAAAGTTACTGGTCCAAAACATTGTGACAAAATTAGATTTTTCAATCCCTATTAGGGATAACAACAAGTTTTCGAGTACTTGAGTACTCAATCGAAAAAAAAGAAAAAAAAAAAACAAAAAAACAAGTAAACAAAACAAGTAACCTGTTAGCTATTTTGTCTTATTTGATATACCCTTTAAAATTTTGTATCTTGTTTTATTTTAGATTTGTGACAGAATTAAGCAGTCTGCTACAGGAACAAAACGTAGGATTTTTGTCGTGGAGACAATGGGTGGTTACTGTGGTTACCTAGCAACCATGAGTGGTTTAGCTGGAGGTGCTGATGCTGCTTATATTTATGAAGAAGACTTTAGTGTTACACAATTAAGAGTAAGAGCTTAATTACTGTAAATTGGGAAATTTTTGTGCCAGTTAATTTTTATTTTTTAGCTCAACTGGCTATATCTGTGTGGTCATGCATAAACATTGATCTTCTCTTAAACCACTTGGCTAATTAAAACTAAATTTGGTGTTGAAGGTCCCTAGGTGGGGTTGATCAAAATTTGTACAAGGCGACCCTGTTGAAAACCAAGATGGCTGTAAGTACCATAAATAGCAAAATTACTAAAGTGGCCATTGTGGATTCAATTTTCTGCTGATTTGATTCAAATTTAAGATATAGAAAGCAGGTACCTGGCCATTTAACATATGCAACAGGCTTTTTTCTGAGACATTTTTCATCGACCTAAATTTAGGAAAATATGCAAATAGGTATCCATATTTCATCCACTTGGTAGCTAAGCCTAGACTCCATTTCATACCTCATTGTTTAACTTTGGACAGATCTGTTCTGTATACTAATAGATATTTCTGTTGTTCTGTTTATAGGATGATGTATTCCATTTAAAAGACAAAATAATAAATCTTGGTGTACAGAGAGGATTAATCCTAAGGTAAATCTGTGTTTCAGTTGGTTCATTATACCTTGTTAAATGTCAACCCACCAGTGTCGGTACAATTTCCTTTGGTCATGCCTTTCCATTTATCCAGTGTCAGTACCAATCAGTCATGCCTACCAGTATATGTAGCATCTGTTAATAAGTAAAAAATATGAAATGTCCATTCTCTGCATCCTTTTCATTCCAGTCAGTGTCATAGCAAGAGTTTGCCATAAGATAGCTCCATTTTATGCTACTCTTGCCCTTCTTCTTCACCCTCTTAGTCTCATTTATTCCATGTGATTCTTAGCTCTGTAAATTTTGTCCACTTTGTTAGTTCATATTTGGTCTAGTTACTTTTTGCCTTTGGTGTCAATGAAAAAGCTCTGGCTTTATTTCAAAAGTGTCAGTTGTAGCTAGACAAGAGGTGTTTACCCTTCTGTAGCACCCTACCCTCTAGTGGAAGTTTGGCTATATGCCAGTTTTCAAAGTGTTTACATTGCTGTTGGGATTGTAATTTAAACATGGACCAGCATATTTGTGGTTGCTTTGGTAACATGGCTTAGCAAACTTTAATCTTCTACAAATAGAGTTGATCTACATGTAGTTGTGAAAATACATTGAAAAAATAGTAAAAAATCATTGCATCTTAATAACTTGTTTTTATTATATTTTCAGAAATGAAAATGCCAATTCCAATTATTCCACAGAATTTATTCATAATTTATTTTCTGAAGAGGGAAAAGGTGTTTTTACATGTAGGTCTAATGTTCTGGGCCACATGCAACAAGGTGGAGTTCCCTCCCCTTTTGATCGTAACTACGGTACCAAAATGGCTGCCAAAGCAGTGGACTTCATTGTGCATCAAGTTGAAGAGAATTTAAGACCAGATGGTGAGTTTTCCTAAGAAATTTTAAAGGCAGTTGAATTTTGTGTTGGGGGTTTTATATACATTGCTCTAAGGGAAAATTTTAGATTCCTTTTCAAACAAATTATTTGAAAACTTTGACTTATGATTTACTTCATATAAGTTGCATGAAAGGAATAAATTGTCTTACTTTCTGATTATATCCCTGCATAATTAGTTTATGGGGCTATATACAAATCACCATGTCTGTCTGTCTGTCCATGTAAAATCATGTCCACTCCATAACTTTTTACTTTGGATGGATTTTGATCTATGTTGACACAAATGTATACCAGCACAAGACATTTGACCACATTTAGGTGTGCAGGTCATAGATCAAGACCTTGCGGGATGGAGAGTATTTGGCTCTGAAGAGAGACAGTTCTAGTTAGGTACTGTATATGCAAACATTCCCGAATCAGCTGCATTACTGAGACTTTTCATCCAAAATTTTTTGTTTGAAGGCCTTGACCTTTGACCTATAGGGTATAATTGAATAACTAATATTGTTTTGTATTATTTTAGGTACTGTATACGCAAAAAAGCCAGAATCTGCTGCATTACTCGTATGATGAAACGACAGTTATTATTTAGTCCTTTAATAGAACTCAAGAAAATAACAAACTTCAGGTAATGTGTCACACACACACACACACACACACACACACACACACACATTTTCTTTCATAAGCCATAAGTTAATCCATAATTTCTTTCATAAGTCTGAGTTAATTTATTTTTATAAAAATGTATAATACCTCTTTGATGTAATCTCTCTACGTTTTTTATTATTAATTTATTATTATTAATATCATTATCATTATTATTATATTTTCTATCATTATTATTATATTTTCTATCATTATCATTATTATTATTTTCTATCATTATCATTATTATTATATTTTCTATCATTATCATTATTATTATATTTTCTGGATGTAATATCTTCAAGAGTGAAGGGATCTTTACTGAAAATAATCCTAAAGTCGCTGTGGAATGCAGCTGAAACTTTAATATATACAGTCCAACCTGCCTTAAAGTCCACCTCTATATAAGGGCCACCTGCTTATAAAGGCCAGTAGAATTGTATCCCAATTGTTCTTTATACATATTATTTGAACCTGTGTATAAAGGCCACCTGCTCATAAAGGCCACTTTTACTGGTACCTTTGGGTGGCCTTTATATACAGGTTTTACTGTAGATGTCTAATTTTGGAATGTATCAAAATTTTAAGTTAAAATCTCAAAGTAACTTTCAAGTCAAACTGATTTTAAACAATTACTATATAAGAAGAAACAATTGCAAGAAAAAAAAATCACGATTTTGACGGTGACTTTTCTATTGCAAATATATCTGCTCGGCGAAAATTTCTGATTTCCTTGGTTGACCTTTCCTACATTCAAAACTGTGTGGTATACTTACATCCAAATAATTGAGAAGATCAAAACCGTGACAGTTTCCCACCGTTAATACTTCTTCTTGTACAGTATTTATACACTGGCTAGAGAGAGGGAACAAGCTATTTTTCCAATGTAAATAGATGTACTAGATATCGGCATTCTACTTCAGATTTGTAGATTGCCACTCAATCCAGGTTTTTTGTGAAATGTTAATTTCAAATTTCAAGTTTAATCTCCCCCTACTGTTGATTGTTTTTATACCTTGTTTTCCCAATAAGGAATAATTTTATTTAAGAAAAACCAAAAAAAAGCCTTAAGGTACTTAAGGTTTTTTTTTTTAATTAAATGTACACTTACTATTTAATTTGCGGTATATATTTACATTTTCATACTGAAATTAAAATGCTATTTTTATTTCATAATTACACATTTAATATTTAAATTAAAAATAAATCTTAAGATTATTTTTTTTTTTAATGTACTCTGACTATTTACAAATTTGTTTATATATTTATTTTCATACTAAAGTTAAAATGCTATTTTTATTTCATATTTAAACATCTGATGTATAAATTGCTACTGCTAAATATTAACAAATTTGTAATATATATTTATATTAAATCATTTCATGCTTTGCATTTACATGTCATTTATACTTCATATTTACTAATCTGATGTAAATGTATATGCTAATGCTAAACAATCCAAGTCTAGTAAGGAAAAATCTATTATTGTTACTCATCTGCTGTATAAAAAAGCTTTGCATTTACATGCCTATGTAAATTTACAGCTTCATTTTTCATATTTTTTCATATTTACCCATGTACTGGATATAATATACATTTCATGATCTTGGGGCTTGGATATTAAGACATTGAATATTTACACATCTGCTGTACAAACATTTTTCCATGTTCTGCATTTACATGCCTATGTAAATTTACAACTTCATTTTTTATATTTTTTCATACTTACCCATGTACTGGATATAATATACATTTCATGATCTTGAGCCTATATATTCAGACATTGAATATTTACACATCTGCTTTACAAACATTTCTCTCCATGCTCTGCATTTACATGCCAATTAAATTTACAACTTTGTAGTTCATATTTACACATTTACTGGATGTAATACCAGTATACTGGTACATCTTCTTAATCTTGAGCCATGTATATTCAGACATTGAATATTTACACATCTGCTGTACAAACATTTCTTAATGCTCAGCATTTACATGCCAATATGTATTTACATTTTTAGCTCACCTGAGCCAAAGGCTCAGATGAGCTATTGCAATCTATCACCATCCGTCGTGCGTCGTCCGTCGTCCGTCATGCATCGTGCGTCGTGTATAAACTTTACATTTTAATCTTCTCCTCCAAAACTACTGGGCCATATTTGATGAAACTTAGTGATTATCATGCCTAGGTAACAGCCTTTCAAAATTGTGTTTGGGGTATGGCCACGCCCAACAAGATGGCCGCTGTTACTAAAAATAGCAAAAAGACAAAAAAATCTTCTTCTCTGAAACGAAAAGGTGCAGGCAAATTTTGATTGGATATTTGGATTCAGCATACCTGGGAACATTAAAATTGTGTTTTTCATGAAAATTGAACGAAAAATAGGTAACGCGTTTTTTGCATAAAGTTACGTAATTTTTAAAATGAGACATTTATTGTTATAACTTCATAACGGCTGAAGATAATTGTATGGAGTTTTCACTGTTGATCTTGTCTTGCAATTTTCTTCCAATTGATGTCAAGGTCGAAAGTCAAGGTCATGTCCCAGTTTTTGACCTTTGATAAAAAAATGCTATTTTTTTAACATTTTTTGTGATAATGGCGTAGGATTTTCAGTTATTTGTAGGTTTTGACATGACGATCATTTTGATATATAGATCAAGGTCATGGGTTCAAAGGTCAAGGTCACAGATGTCCAAGAATACCAAAATAGTTAATTATCTGCAAAACTATGAATTTTTTGTATAGGCATGTATATCAGAATATTGTAGGTAATGGCACAATGGTCATTTTGATATATGAATAAAGGTCATTGGTTCAAAGGTCAAGGTCACAGATGTAAACAAGTACTGAAATGGTTAATTATCTCAAAAACTATAATTTTTTTGTATAAGCATGTATATTGGAATATTGTAGGTATTGGCCTAACGACCATTTTGATATATGAATGAAGGTCATAGGTTCAAAGGTCAAGGTCAAAGACGCGAACGAATACTTAAATGGTTAATTATCTCAAAAACTATAAACTTTTTGTATAGGCATGTAGATTGGAATATTGTAGGTATTGGCCTAATGATCATTTTGATATATGAATGAAGGTCATAGGTTCAAAGGTCAAGGTCATAGAATTGAACGAATACTTAAATGGTTAATTATCTCAAAAACTATAAACTTTTTGTATAAGCATGTATATTGGAATATTGTAGGTATTGGCCTAACGATCATTTTGATATATGAATAAAGGTCATAGGTTCAAAGGTCAAGGTCATAGCTGCGAACAAATATTTAAATGGTTAATTATCTCAAAAACTATAAACTTTTTGTATTGGCATGTATATTGGAATATTGTAGGTATTGGCCTAATGCACATTTTAATATACAGATGTTTTAGCTGTTTATAAATAATATATTGTAGCTAGACTTTAAATATGTTATATATAGCATACTTATATAATAATTATTATAATTAATTTGCAAAAATACTTGCATATTATTGGCCCTTACTGCTAAAAATTTAATATTCTCTTTTATTAATGTCATTGACCATTGAACCTCTGCATAAGATATGTACTCTTCCTCAGGTGAGCGTTAAGGCCCATGGGCCTTTTGTTTATCTTATATTTACATATATTTGTATATTAGATTTGCATGACATTGTAGATGTAGATTTTATATTTGGTTTTGCATATTTTCTCTATATACAATTTAATCAAATTTGAGTCCTGGTAAATGTTATATATAATGTATAGTTGTTTAATTCTGAGGGGATAATATTTCTGGAACTGGAACTTATTGACTGGTATAAAATATCATGCTGCAGTAGACAATGTAAACAATTTTGTGTACAGATTATCTAAATTTAATGAATACTACATGGAAATATTCATTTGGTATTTATTTTGGGCTATAAAGTAAATATAGTGAAATTTAATCCCTATTGAATAAAAGCAACTATACAGTATATGTTCCAGACAGAGAATTTGTATTTAATTATTTACACATCCTGGTTGTTGAAAGCTTTGTTTAATAGCTAAAACAAGTTAACTATTTGGTCAGCAAAATTTTTATTTTGTGTTTTAGGCAGTATTTCTGAAATTTTTTATCAAATAAAGGCAATTAAAGTGAAATCTGTATTTTTATTTCAAATATTTTCAATTTTATTAACATTTTGACAGAGCTTCAAACAACCTTGCCCTGCGGTATAAAAATGTATAGGTTGGGCAATTTGTATTTCAAATTTACACATATGCTGTATCTGTTTTTTCACATACCTCACAGTGTTATTCTGTTAGATGCTAGAGGCTGGCATATGTTGCTCTGAACCCATGTTTGACACAAGCTACACATGCTGATGTGATGTTGTACATAGTTTTTGATGGACACTGAATCAGGCAAATGTCACAAATGATTTCTGATTGTGATGTCATTTATAATAAAGCATATAAGAATCCATTATGAGTATCCATGTAGAATAGGGAAAACTCACCCGAGGGGTTGAACATTTCAGTCAGAGACGAGGCTTGCCGAGTCTCTGACCAGAAATGTTCAACTCCGAGGGTGAGATTTCCCTATCCTACATGGATAAACTCATAATGGATTGTTTTTCTCCCATTTAAATGACAGTATTTGGCTTCAAATTCAATTTACATAGACATCAATGCCATGATGGAAAACTTAACTTTGTTATTCAACATTCTACTTTAAAATAAAAATCACCATCAAAAAGAATGTACCTGATTTTAGTTTACATAAAATGTATAAACTACAAAACAAAGTTATTCATTGTAAACATTTGAAAAGCACTCAAAATTTCTAAATTTTGAAGACTTGGGTGTCCTTTTCCCACAAAATGACGTCATGTTCCCCACAGGATGGCGTCATGCAATTGTCTTTTGATTATGACGCCACCAGTGCTAATTTGCACGCGTGACCCATAGAGAATAAAAATATCCACCATGAGTATCTTCAATGGAATATTTCTATATTACATGACCTGTCATGGGAGAAAAAAACATCTCTTTCTATGCATATCATATGTATTGTTAAGGCTATCAAGCAAATGCATTAAACTAGGATTACCCTGCCAGTAGGGACATTTTTTTGATCTGCACTCATATTCAAAGGGCCATAACTCTCAGAAAAATAAGCAACTATACTCAGGTTAATGATAAGTGCGTCACCTATCAATGTTGATGATTTGTAACAAATTTTTTTGTAAATTAATGCTTTATAGTTTTGGAGAATTACTCTTGACAAAAAATGTCTGGACTGACATAAAGGCAGAAGTCAAATTTTATATCCTCCTTTTTCTTTGAAATTATATTTCACACTTAGTATGTGAAAAAATTAATCAATCATCATCTGTTGTGTGAAAAAACTGAACTTCTAGTTTAATTATTATTAAAGGTTTATCTATGTCACACTTACAACAAGAGGTGATAGATTCTCTTAGAGTTGCCCAGAGTACATATATGGATGGGTTAGAATCTTAGAGTTGCCCAGAGTACATATATGGTTGGGTTAGAATCTTAGAGTTGCCCAGATTACATTTTTGGATGGGTTAGAATCTTAGAGTTGCCCAAATTACATATTTGGATGGGTTAGAATGTTAGAGTTGCCTTGGTTACATATTTGGATGGGTTATTATATTATATTGTCATCTTGTGTGGTCAGATGGGTAATGATCTTGTAATCCTGATTCTTCATAATACTTTTCTTTAATTGGTTGTAGCAGGTGAAAGTTTACATTTTGTATCATTGTAGATATAATATTTATATGTATTTAATAATTGTAAAAATTGCTCTGCTTGGGCTTATACATCTGATATATATATTTACCTACTTAGTCTTATTTCTGTCTGTATATATCATTTGTATCTACAGTGGAACCTGCTAAAACAGAACTCCTGAGTAAAAGAACTGTCAAATATCAGAACTGAAAAACCTTGAGAAAAAGTACTGCCAAGTAAAAGTACTGAAAAAACTGTCTAAAGGACCTTAATTAATGCTATAAGTCAAACCATAGCTATTGCTTAATTTTATAAACCAAAAACTGTCTAAATTGATCTAATTTTCAGGACAAACCATTCATGTTGTTTGTTAAATGACTTGTCTCCCCTGGTGGAAGTTCACATGCCTAACCTGACTTGTCAGTTCCAAAGTTTTTACTTTGCTTCTGGATTGTGATTCGGACATGGATTAGTATGTTTGTTTTTGATTGTCATTGTCTAAATGAATCTAATTTTAGGAAAAAACTATATATTTGTTTGTTGAAGTATTCATGTAAGCCAAAAATCTTACAAAATTGAATTTAATTTTAGGACAGACCATAAATATTGTTTGTTAAATGACTTGTATTAACTGAAAAAGATTGAATTGAAACAAAATCTATGCTTTAGGTGTTTTAATTATTGATAGGTTCCACTGTATTTCATATGATAAGCATGATACTTTTTGTGTAAAACTATATACCTTATTATTTATATATTTACATATCTTTGTATCAACTATCAATCTCTGTGTTAATCATTTACAGTAAAACCTGCTATAGAGACCACTCATAACAAAAAAAAACCCACCGCCTAGTTATAAATTGAAATCATTGTTAAAGGCGTTTCTGCTTGTTTGCTCAAAATAACAGTTACCTATCAATAAATTGAACTCATTGTTTTAAGGTCTTATAAGTTAAACATTGCAACCACCTGTGTATATAAGCCATTGTTTTAAAATCTATTTGTGTGATAGTTCAAAGAAACACAATGAAAAAGTGTTACCCAAAACCTTGATTCATTGCCATCACTTGTTCAGTCAAATTTTTCGTGTCATAAATTGAGGGATATTATGATGAAAAAACATTGAAGAAATTAAGTTTGGGACTTTCAAATTACTGTGGCAATAAGAGAGGTGGGAAAACCCATAAGGGGCACTACAACAAGGTCTTACAGTATTTAAATTTTTTTTACTTTAATAGGTGGTCTTTATATACAGGCTTAACTGTTTTTCTGGGTTTTAGATATATGTTTACAAATGTCTGTATAGGATTTAGGAAGTATTCATCATAAACATTTCACTTATCTCGGCCTGAACCAGACTTTCTTCCAGGTACTCTGGTTTCCTCCACTTATCTTAAATTCTTAGTTAATATTCAATTCATTATCCATCTTTCTGGTCGGTTAAACATTTTTCAGAACATTTTTATCAAGTTGGTCAATTCTGGGATGGTTGAGGCAACTGGAGTACTTGAACAATTTAACCATGTTCCTTTAGCAACTTGTAGGATTTGTAATAAATAAATTCTGTCTACTTTTTAGAAATTTCATTATTATATTGATTTATTTTATTTTGATTGCTTTCTTTATGTTGAAATATCTGAATTTTGTTTAATATTTTATGTTTTTCAGAAATATTAACATTTTCGCATGTTCCTGCCATTCAATTTTGCTTCTGGTTTCACACCTATAAAAACTTGTTTGTACAAATGTCTGCGTCAGTAAAAGTCAGATTCCATGGTTACAGGTTTTAATGGATTAGATGTGAAGACTAGCCCACCATATATGAGTGTAAGGAGAACACACAGGAAATGTTTGATTAGACATGTTCGACATGAAAGTGTTCCCCACAGTTTAACATCTGAGAACAGAAGTCACTGTTCTTTAAGTAAAATGAACTACTGTTTACTGAAGTCATTTCACACAGTTTCTAAGACTAGCATACCAGATATGAGTGTGTTCCATGCAAAGCAGAACACACAGGAAATTTTTGATTTGGCATGTTTGACATGAAAGTGTTCCCCATAATTTAATACAACCACTGCGGTAGCTCAGTTGGTAGAGTGCTCACTCCATAAGTGGGAAGTCATGGGTTCAAACCCTGACCAGATCTGACCCAAGACTTGAAAGTGGGTAGTGACTGTTCTTTTGCCAAGCACTCGGCATTACGAAAAGAAAGTCACGGTTCTTTCGGATCGGAACTTAAAATAAACAAGGTCCCATGTCACAATATAGGCTTGGCATGCTTAAGAACCCTGCTGTATAATGCCATCAGTGCAATGCACAGGCAAAATATCTGCAACTTCGCCTATAGCTGGCAACGTCTCGATATAAGTGAAATACTCTTGACTGGGACATAAATCTCCATTATTCAACTCAACCCATAATTTAACATTGAAAAACAGAAGTCACTGTCCTTTACGTCAAATGATCCAGTGTTTATTGAAGTCATTTCACAAAGTTTTCTAATCACAACCCAATGTTCTTTACCTGTGCGTCTAAAAAATCATGCTGGTCACATGACACAACTTAAGGACTGACCAGATAGTGTGAAGAGGTTAAAACTTTTAAGTTTTGAAATGGCAAGAATAACTTTGAATTTTAAAAATGTTGGGACTTTGAATTTTTAAATGGCAGGAACATGTTTATGTGTGGCATTTGTATAACTGTTTTTATTTTGCTTTTATTTTTTATTTATTTTTTCATTTTCTGAGTTTTAACATACTTGCCATATCTTACTGGGAATATAAAAGCCCTTTGCCAGTGTGGACCTTAGCCCACTTGGACCTTTTAATTTTAATCAAGTCTTCACAATTTTTCCAATTGGCCATTTATAAAACACAAATTATTTGCAGTGCCCAAAAATAGAAACTTTAACCAGCCATTATTTTCAAAATGTCCACGTTTTCTCTTGAAAAATACGTCAAGAAGAAATTAACAAAATACTGTAAACACATTAATTTTCACAGTTTACTAGTTTTTGCTTATTTTGCAGTTGTTGTTTTTGTGGGAAAATCAATATCAAGCTAAAATTAAATTACACTTATTGTGTTAAAGTGTCTTTTTAAAAAATCACAAAAATTCAGCTACGTGGATATGTCTAAATTTATATACCTGGAAAATAAATACGTTTGAAATTGAATATGTTTACAGTAATACAAGTCTGATTGAAAAGTAACTTGTCTCTGGCCTATAAAAAATTATAAAATTCAAGTGATTAAGAGTATGCTGGTCTACATTTTTGTTCATAGAACCTTTCTGGAAAATTTGAAACTTAGACCATTGAGAAAATAATTTGGGTATTGTTGTACCATCAAATTAATAGAATAAAACCTTCATGTTGAGAACAATTTTTAAGTTTTCATCAAAAAAAAAAAATAATAAATAAATAACAAAATAAAAAAATTGTAATGAAATTAGTGATTTACAGTAAACTGGTCACCATTTTGTTCATAGAAAAAAAATTATTCGGTATCTGTTTATGAATAAAAGATATGGCAAGTATGTTATTCTGTGATTTTTATTTGCTTTTTTTTATTTAATGTTTGGTTATCTCCCTTGTAGCAAACGGATCCCAATGGATCAATGGTATTTAAATCTGCGACCACTATTAAGGATTTTGGCTAAGCATAAAGAAGCAAAGTATCTTACGGAACACGTTGTCCGTGGATTTGACGAAGATGACGACAAATCATGAGTTTTGGTCAGAAACCAATTCACTTGTCTATACCTACCTATCTGTAAAACAAACAGTTCTTTGTGAAACTTTTATGTGCATGACTGCAGCTACAAGCATGGTGGCTACAAAGCATTATCATCGTCATTTTACATTTAACATTCCATCCATACAGACAAGTGGTAGAATCCAAATACATCTCAACAGAGTGTACCATTATTATTCTGAGGGGTGATTTGGTTGAACATATTTTGACATTTTATCACATTTTTCATCATGTGTAAAACTTAGTCACTTGCATGCTATTAGAGTTTTTCCAATGTGTTACTTTGAAATTCATTTATATTTGTGTGTTATTGGTAGATAGTTTGCTATACTGTATAAGAAGAAAATTAGCAGTTAGAAACTTTCTCGCTGTTTTCACCTTTTAAACTAATTCTCGGTAAGAAAATTTCACAGGTTCCAACTTTTAGGAAATTGTATCAAGGGGCAAAAGAAATATTTGCTGAAAAGATATATTAGCGATTCAAGTTTAACTGTGAAAATTGTGAATATTTTTTCCACGTGAATGTTTCTTCTTATACAGTATATAAAAATTGGAAATTATTGAATATATTGATATGATTTATTTATATTTAGATGTGACAAGACAAAAAGGGGGCTTATGGATTTTCACCTTTTTCTTATGTAACTTGCAATTTTGAAAAAAAAACAACAACCCAGTTTTAATTAAGTAGATTTCTTTTCAAATTTACAAACACTGGGAGGCAAAATTGTGTCCTATTTCCTATTTTTAAAGTACCCTACTTTATAGTTTACTTACCAATAGTTGGCAGTTTCCTCTATCACCATGAATGGGATGCCTTGATATAAGTTAAAGAATCTTGACTTGGGCATAAAACACCATTACTGCACTTCACTTCCTACTTCATACGTTTTTATGATTAAACTCATCTACCTATTTGATCTTATAATTATTCCACCCTTTAAATTACAGTTACAATTATGTATGTATGCATTTCCGAAGGTAAAATAGCTCAATTTCTTAATTTCTGATGGGAAAGTTATGGGCCTTGGCCACTTTCTAAGAAAATGTAAAAAAAACTCCAATATGATCTTGGTGCTTTTTTTGGTATTAAAAACGTTAAAAATAAAATAATTCATCAGCCCATTTTGCTTTTCACATCTCATTTTATGTACATACATATTTTTCTTCTACTGCAATAGATTATAGAATACTGATAATTACAGTAATAATAAAATTGTATTTGATTATTTTTTTAAACAGCCAAAGAATACCAAAAGATCAGTGGTGGCTAAATTTAAGGCCCTTGTTACGAATTTTAGCAAAACACGGAGAATCAGCTTACCTTACTGAAGGTGTGTTAGCTGGTGTAGACGAAGTAGAAGATGAAGACAATGCTTGAAACTGTAATGGCTTCCCATCGTCATGGTGACATGTGAATGATAGATTAATTATCTGACAGAGATGCCGAAAATGAACAAATGGAGAGTTGAATTTCTTTCCGTCAACATAATTTTCCACCACCAGACAGTATTTTTAGTTTTATCCATTTTTATCAGAATTTGCATTTTTTTTATTTATTACCTTGTTAAATCTTTTATTGTTACGTCAGTGTTCATTCTAGAAGGGGCCATAGGGGCATTGATCCTTCATTTTGCCAATTGACTTCATTTTAAAGGCCTCAGTGAGCCATATTTAATATAACATGAGTTCAAAATACTTCAGGCCCATGTTTCATGATCATCTTAACTAAGATTTTCCTTAACTTAAATTTAGCAAATTTTAGCAATATTTTTGGACATTATAATTAACATATTTAGCAAGACTAAAAGCAAATGTTTATAACTCTGAAGTGATTTTCAAAATGACATCTTAATTTAGATATTTAACAAATTAACAAAATTATTTAGTTTTCAAATTTTGTTGAATTAAGTTAAGAAAAGTCTTGGTTAAGAAATGACTAAGAAACTGGGGTGTGTTACGTTGTTATAGATGAAAGTTTTTGAAAATGGCTTGCTCTGAAAAATCCTAGATTGAACATTGTTACCTGCAACAAAAGATCATAGATAGTAGCTTGTAAAAATAGGTAATGTATACAAGAAGAATCAGCATTAGCATCACCCCTATGGAGTTTTGGAATGATCCAAAAGTCAAAGAATATAAATGTGCCATTGTAAATGTAAAGGTGAAAGAAGTAACTTCCCTGTACATGTTTTTTTGTTTGTTTCACCATTTTGTTCAAGATCAAGGACTAGAACTTTACACCTACTTCATGATATGTATAAAAGTGCGTGATTACTTTTGAATACAGTAAAATCTCGTTGTAATGCCCCTCGATAACTTTGCCACCTTGTTTATTGCCCAAAATCCATTGTGTTAGTTTTTTATCTGTTTCTTCCAATCTATCACCAATCCCCTTTATAATGCCAAAATTTGCCTGAAAAAATGGTGATGATGAATCAAGGTTTTACTGTACTGTAAAAAAATTGTGCATCCCCATCTCATTCAGAGGAAGAAACTTTATAACCTTCTCTTGGAAAACTTTAAACTGAAGTACACTCTCTCTTTCCCTCTCTTTTTGAAAAAGGAACCTTTAAAGACCCAACACTTTTCTGTATGAAAACCTTCAAATTATCTCTCCTTATTTCTATGAAGCACTCTTTTTCTCTGAAGAACACACACACTCATTCTCTCTGAGAATAAAACCTCTCCTTTCCTTCTAAGAATATTCAGAATTGCTTCTAAGTACTTTCTGTCATTTTTGAACAGACAGGAATGTAAATGACTTAAAATATGTAAGTTGTATGTCTTAATTTCTTAAACATAGGTGTAAAGTTTGAACCCTTGTTCCATGGATGAATTTTTCTTTTTTTTTTTTTAGAATTTTATACCCAAGTATTTAATTTTTAAGTAATTTTGTTCGATTATTTGTATGATATAGATATATTTTTGTGTTTTATCTATTTAAATAAATTTTAAATCCTTGCTTTATGCCATGTAAAATCATTATACATTTGTACATGTATATTGCATAATATATATAATTGTTAGTACTAAATTGTTACCAAGAGAGTTGTGTTCCATTTGTTTTTTACTGTTTGAATGTATGTGTGCTTAATTTTCCATGGCAGTAATGTATAATTTACCTGGGTGGTAATGTGAAATTTACCTGGGTGGCAGTGTGAAATTTACCTGTAATGTTACATTTACCCGTGTGGCAATGTGATATTTACCTGTAATGTGACATTTACCTGAGTGGCAATGTGAAATTTACCTGTAATGTGATGTTTACCTGAGTGAGAATTTGAAATTTACCTGGGTGGCAATATGAAATTGGCCTGGATGATAATGTGAATTTTGTCTGCATGTTAATCTGATTTTTTTCTACAAAAATTAAACTTGGTTTCTCTACAAGATTGTCATTATTTATTTTTATTTTTTAATATTGCTTGGTCATTAGGTCTTAAAAATTTATTTTGTATTCTATTTGTTAATATTGGAGCAAGGTTATATTAAAAATATAACTGACATACACGGGGAAGAAATGTAATGGAAAAGGGTGAAAAAATTGGGCATGGCAGAGATGAACATTTCATTTATTAATACTGCTTGGTCAATAGGTTTTAAAAATGTTTTATATTCAATTTGTTAATATTGGACCAGGGTTATATTAAAAAATATTATAAGCCATACACAGAAATGAAATGTAATGGAAAAGGGTGAAAAAACCAGGGCCTGGCCAAGATAGATCACTAGCCAAGAGCTGCAAAATAACCCCAAAAATATTGAAGGAAGCAAAATTCTCTATTTTGATATGAATGAAAACTATTTTTTGATTAATTGCATTGATTTTCATTTCTATATAGTTACCTTTTTTCAGAATATTTTACTCTTTATTTATTCTTTTATTTATTTATTTTTTTACAGTGATAAATGCCAAAAGTTTGCATGCTTAACATTTAACCTTACTGTTTTTGTTTCACCTGAAAAAAGTTACAGATTTTCACTGTATTAGCCTGAACATTATAATGTTTTAATCCTCAAAGATTATGGATTCAAAGTGCTGTGTGATATTATAAACTTGGTCATACTATTAAAATGGTTAAGAACTTTGTTTAGATTGTATGCAGGTATCCAAAAATTTCAGTCCCAAAAAACAAAAATTAAGATCTGCATTCAAAAACATGTTTATTATTAAGTTTTGTTTGTTTCAAAGTTGCTTTCAACAATTAAAAGCAAGGTGTTGAATATATGTTGTTTGTTTATTGTTATATTATTATAATTATATTTGGAAATTGCCCTGGATATATTTGACATCCCATGTTGCTTGTTCCTTTAACACAATTTTGAATACACACGTGGCGGGTGTAGCTAACTAAACAGGACGTTCTTACCCTTCCAGAGCACCCGACCTCACTTCCCTCAATTCCCTGGTGGAAGTTCATGTGCCTTTCCTAACTTGTCAGTTCAAAAATTTTTATTTTACTTCTAGATTCGGACATGGATGAGTATGTTTGTTTTTGATTGCAATATAACATCATATCACTCCTGCCATATACATGTATCATTTGCATCAACATTTCTCAGAATTAAGTAAAAAAGGATTTCTATTTGCCAAATTCTGAGAAGAAAAATTTTCTGAAAAATACTTTTCATGAAACAAACCCATAAAGCATTGTTTTTCATGGCAATTACCAGGTAAAAGAAGCAGTCATAATGCAAAATATTGAATTTGCAATGGAAGAAAACATCCATGAACAAAACACAGCAAGAGACCAATGCACATATTCATATTATCATAAAACTTATTTGATCTTGTAAAATTCAAACACACATACCAATCCAGATTTTCATTAATTTAAGTTAGTAATCATATTGAAACTGGATTCGTGTCTAAATCAAAACCCAATGGAAAAGCAAAAACTTTGAAAACTGGCAAATTAAGTTGAAAATATGACCACCTGGGAACTGACGTTCCGATGCTCAGGAAGGGTTAGTGCGTCATGTCTAGCTGGCTTCATCCGCAACAGTTTAATCAAAATTAAGAATGAAATTAACATGAGCTACGGGGCGTCAAATATATTTAGAATAATCTTGGGGTAGAGAAATCATAATTATCAACAATATTGAGATGATAGCCATACAACTGTTTGAGAACCTTGAGCCATACAACTGTTTGAGAACCTTGATAAGAAAAGGCTTGAAATATGCAGCAGTTTATTTTAAGCAGCTTGAATCATTTTATGAAGTTGCTTTAGTGGAAACAAGATCTAGCATATTAACTGTGAAATAAATACACCATAAGCAGGAGAAGCAAGCGCATTGCTGCAAGAAATAGAAATTGGACAATAAGAATGGAAGCCATCAATGATCATGTTTGTCATAACATCAAATGTAGCCTTTCGTGGATGTCATAATTTAGATATAAGTTCAAATATGAATATGTAAAGAATAAATCCAAAACGCAAATACATTGGTGCAAGGAAAATGGAATTGGACAAAAAATGGAATCCATCACGTTTGTCATTACGTCAAATGTAGTCTTTCGTGAGTGTCTTTATTAGATACAAGTCCAAATATGAAGTGCCAATTACAAGTAAAGTGTTATTAGTGAGTTGAGTTATGGAGTTTAACGCCGAAGTAAAGAACCAATACTTTGGCTAGAATTATGTCAATATCATATTTATCCTTTAAGTTTGCTTACCCTTACGGATCACCCAAACTCACTTCTCTGATTGATGTTCACATGTTTAACTTAATTTGCCGGTTTCAAAGTTTTAAATTTCTTTTAAGATTGTGATTTGGACATGGATTGTTATGTTTGTTTTTATTTCGTCTTGTAAAAAGGTAACAAGGGTATATTTCACATCCCATAAAATTATGTGTATATAATTCAAAATGTGTAAAAAAAAAATTCCCTTTTTCTGAGGGAGGCCGTGGCGCAATATTAAGACGTTAGTCTATAAATCCAGGTCTCCCACCGCTGTGAGTTCGAGCCCCGCCCAGACCACATGTGATAAAGTGAATTTTCCTTGCCGTTGATCTTTACTGGTTCACCTGGTATCAGTGTAATGTGACGGGGCAGTGGTACGCTTGTCTGCGGCGTACTGACATTGTGAGCTAGCACGTTAAAAGTCTCTGAGTGTGCGCTATTACAATGTAGACCATACTTTACACTCACATTTCACATGCATGTATACGAGTGAGGTATATATATATTCTAAAACATAACTACTGAATTTGTTCTTTGTAAGACATCTTTCACTGTTGTGTATGGTTAAATGTTATCAAAAGGAATGGCAACAAAAATTTGTCCACCACTCTGGAATGGATTAGAATTCTATGAATACAATAGTTTATGGCTGATAGATATAATAAAAAACAAACATACTAATCCATGACCGAATCGCAACCCAGAAACAATAAAAAGTTTGGATCCTACAAGTTAGGTTGGACACGTGAACTTCCACCAGGGAAGTGAGGCCGAGTGTTCCGGAAGGGTAAGAACCTCCTGTTTAGCTAGTTACACCCGTCACTGTGTAATCAAAATTATGTGAAAGGAACATGGAACTATGGGACGTCAAATATATCCATGGCAATCCTGGACACAGAGACAACACTGTGATGACGGCCATAAATCTTTTGAGGGCATTGAAAAGCCTCGGCTTGCAATAATCCTGGGTCAAGAACGTATTTGCAAGCAGCCTTCTTAATTGTACAAAGTCTTCGTAGCGGGACCAATCTCTAAAACAGCGTATTGATTGACAAAATAATCTCCCCCAGTATTCAGAAAACTCTACCCAACCATTTATTTTCTACTCCGCCTCCTTTTATAATACAAATTGCTGTTTGATTTTTTAGTGATTGTCAGAGGAACGTATGGATATACTTTTAAGGTGATGTGTACATCAACACCAACAATTTAGACATACTAATCTATGTGCGAATCACAATCTAGAAGCAAAGTAAAAACTGACAAGTTAGGTCAGACACGTGAACATCCGCTTGGGAAGTGAGGCTGGGTGCTCCAGAAGGGTAAGCACTTCCTGTTTACCTAGCTACACCCGCCCTGTGTGTAATTTAAAATTGTGTGAAAGGAACATGAAACTATGGGACGTCAAATATATCCAGAGCAATCATTGAAACAGAGATACAAACTTAACAATACTGTGACGACGACCATAAAACTTTTTGAGAGCAAATGATGTCGCATTTCGTTTTAGAAGTGATATCGCAAATTAAAGTAAACAATTGTAACTGTTTTCAAGGCCGATTTTTCGTAAAGGGTTAGTGAAAGACCAATGATTATATTGTTTATGATAAATCAAACATAAACTAATTAAAATATTTCTTTTTTATCCGATGATTAAAAAGCTCAATATATCTTTGATGTAGTTTTGGCGCACAAGCATGTAACATATTTGTGTACCAATCAATAATTGAAAAAGATCGATCCTAAACTAGGATGAGATGAAAAATTGTATAAAGCGTGTTTACTAGGTTATGAAAAATTTATTACAAAAAAAATTAATAAAAATGAGCTCGAGTGATTACAAATCATTTTCCGTTTAACTAATTACATCACATTTTAAATTTAAAATTTCTGTGGAACGCATCTGATAAGTAATAATTCATGTAAATAATCAATAAAAATTGTATATTTCAAAAACCTACCATCCCATATTACAGAAATTTGACATTTGAAATATTTGAAATTGTATGAATAATAAAAATTTAACAAATTTTCCTGAACTTGTTCAAGAACCAGCATTTTAAAAATCACAAGAGCAATTTACACTATCTACACATGCATTCCCAACGGTCATAATCGTTATGGTACAAATCATGTCTGTTTTAATTATTAATGTTATTTAGTAAACTGACATTTTCAATATGTGGTGCTTTGAATTAATAATCAAAAACAACCATGTCCAAATTACAATCCAGAAGCAAACTAAAAACTTAAGAACTGACATGCTAGGTTAGACACGTGAACTCCCACCAAGGAAGTGAGGCCAGGTGCTCCGGAAGGGTAAGAACCTCCTGTTTAGCTAGCTTTACCCGCTGCGTGTGTAATCTAAATTTTGTGAAAGGAACATGGAACTATGGGACGTCAAATATATCCAGGGCAATCCTGGACTCAGAGACATCAAACTTATCCCTAATACTGTGATGACGGTCATAAAATTTTTGAGGGCCTTGATAAGCCTAGGCTTGCAATATCCCTGGGTCAACAACTTATTTGCAAGCAGGCAGTTGTAGAAAGTCCCCGTAATGGGAACACGCTCTACCATAGCGTATTAATTTGGAAACAAATACACCATAAGTAGGAGAAACAGTAGAAAAAAAAAATTTTGCAATTAAAAAAATTTAATGTAAAAAAGAAAATGTTTAAATTGTAATTAATACGATAAATAGAAGTAGAAGATGTTTAACTTAAGTTACACGTTTTAAAGTGTTTCCTTTGCTTTGATATTGTGAGTTGAACATTGATTAGTATATTCGTTTTTACTTTGCATTGACAGTATGATTTTGAAATCGATTGGTATGTTTGTTTTTACTTTGCTTTTACAGTGTGATTTGGACGTTGATTGGTATGTTTGTTATTGTTATACGGTCCAGACATTGAAGTTTTTGTCAACATTGCCAACATAATCTACATTAAAAACTTTGTATTTGAAAAACCTTTAAAAGATAAAAAATATGCGAGATATTAATATTTGGTGACTTTGACTAAAGGTCATATTCCAAACACGGCAAACCTTTAACGCTTTTTAACACATACCAATTTCATCTAGATGGTAACTAAATGATAAAGCGTATGCTTAAACCATTACAATTTTGACATAAGTTACCAGAAATAGGTTTTCAAACCTATCGGAACGAACTAATTGGTCTGTAAACGTATTTAATTTCGCCTGTATTTATTATCGCAGTATAGCAAATTTAAACATATCTGCGGAGTTAAATTTATGCATTTTTTGAAATATGCACTATAACACAATAAACATAAAATAATTTTCGCTTGTAATTCATTTTCGCACAACAAACCAACCTTGATATAAGCGAAAATTAGTACACCGCGATAATAAATACGTTTACAGTATCATACCTCTTGGCATCTATTTAACGGTTTTACAGACTGTCTTTCAAACAAACGTTTATGCGAATAATACGCATATAGAGGAGGTTACATTTATATCATTCTAAGAATGCCAGTTCTCAGGATTATGAAACTTTCGCACCTTTTTAAATAAACCACCAGAAATAGGTTTGAAAAAAGGCCGTATCGCAACGAACTGATTGGCGACTTATTACGCCTCGACCTTCTAAAGTCGAGTTTATATAATATATGCATATTATATCCCGCAAATAATCTAATTAACTGCCTTAAAACAAAAAAATAAATAAATAAAATAGTTGATTTTTTTATTTGACACAGAAAATGTAATATAGTTACATAAAACATTGTAAATCAACAGAACAAAAATACATGAATACATGACATAAAGACACCGTACACGTATTTATAATATAGGATATGTGTAGTGTAATGATATAGTGTATATAATATATATGTCTCTAATCATAAGTGTTATTAAAAATATTACATGTACTTTGAAAGGTGTTCAAATATGTCCGCAATGTGTGCATTATAAACCTACATGCATTCAATTTCATTATAAAACGCATTTGTTGATATACAGACTTCATATCCACACATGCATATGTGTATATACACACCAAGATATCATTTGAATTGATAAACAAGTATGGTCATCCCATAACACTAAAAACAGACAAACAACGTATATATCACTTACATAGCATTAAGCAATGGAGATAATAAAACAAGCATTATAATGTGTAGAGTATACAAAGTCAACAGTATCATGTTGGTATTCGTTCGCACAACTATGATTACGTTAAACGTCATACGAATTACAATTGTGATCGAAAAAAACAAGAATGAACAAGCTAAATAAGCTTAATTTTTAGATGAATTAGTACTTCGAAAAATTAGTAAAGCGTTCGAATGAATTTATATTTTTAGATCGCCTATATGTGCCGCCTTAGTTTTGAAAATATTTAACACAAAAGTATTTTGCAATTATCGATCCAATATTTGACCTTTAATTTCGTATTCACATTTAAAAAGAAAGTTACGGACGCATTTGAAGACATATGTCCATCAAACGCTCATAGCCTGTGAAATAAAATAAAATAATTTGTCTTCATTGTTTACATATTTGCATCTATTTGTATGACGCAATAAAATCTGAACCCCGGCCTCAGTTTTTTGGATGACGCATTGCATCTGAAGAATTTTAGATCTCGAATTTTTATCCATGGAAACATTCACATGCGCACAAATATTTACAATTAATTTGAACTTATTTTCCAGACGATTTGAGTCGCAAACAGGCAAGGTATCAAAAAAAAAAAAAAAAAAAAAAAAAAAAAAAAAAAAACCGAACATATTAATCCATATCCAAATCACAACCCAGAATGAAAGTAAAAACTATGTAAGTGACAAATAAGGTTTAATATCCGAACTTCCACCACGGAAGTTGGACCGATTTATCCGAAAAGGTAAGCAACTCCTGTTTAGCCTGCAACACCCGCCACGTGTGACATTGAGTGAAAGGAACATAGAACTTTGGGACGTCAAAAATATTCAGGGCAATTCAGAACACAGAGAAATAATAAATATTGTAATGACAGCCATAATACTATTTGAAGGCTTTCATAAGCCTACTGTCGGAGCCGGTCTGTTTGTGACAGCGAAGTCACGCTTTTTCCCATAGAAAGAAAATCAAATAAATTTAAATAAAAATTGCTATTATTTACTTACTTGTACCTACTCGTAACAGGAAACCTGTATCGATATGTGATCAGAAATACTATATGTAAGGTGCACGTTTTCTTTATACAATGTATAATTCATGGATTCAAAATAAACTAAAAAATTAAACTACTTTAATTTCTAGCGTAACCAAACGTGTAAAGTTAGATGAATTATTAAAAAATGGCTTTGACATCAAATTCTTTCTGGGATGGTTTTATGAATTATTTAATCAATGACAGCTGATTAAAACATGGAACGATAAGTGATCTGAAGAGCGGGTTGATGAATATTGATGTCGTTTTATCTCAACCTTGGAAAAATTCATCTGGGAGAAGCCTGCCATTTCGCATTTTTTATAGTATGTTTTTATTATTTGAAAAGAAAAGACCATACAGCAACGAACTATTATAGGCAATCCTTGATTGAGCCTGTAAATTATTAGAACAATCAGCGGATGTGTAAATTTCAAGTAGGGGGATTCTACCGTTTTACTGTTTAGCTGTAAAGCTCAATCCACAAAGAAACGTCACCCCATACAATAAAATTAAAAATAGAATTACAAATACATTTCATTTATAAGTGATTTACTTAAAATCAGTATTTTTGTTTGGTATCAACACAAGCTAGTATTACAGCTTAAAGCTAGTGTTTTGTAGAAGCACGTCTTGCTTGAATAACAGCTCTAACTCAGTGAGTTGTTCTTCGATACACATTTTGATATTTGATTTCTTGATCTGATATAAGTGTTTTTACTGACTTGCCGAAGTTCTGTTGACCATTTCAGACTTTCTTTTTAATGCACGTGTTGTCTTTTTCTTATTGAGGTTTCATTGTATACAGACTCTAAAGTACGTTTTTCATTGTTTATCAAAATCATTTCGCCGTTCCTTTGGTGGTTTAATACGTAAAGTTTAACTTTGCTTCTGGATTATGATTGAGACATGGATTAGTATGTTAATTTTTTGGTATATGTTTTTACGACTGTCTACCAGTTTATCCAGAAAAAAATACACTCTTTATTCAATGGACTTTGTATACATTATTTATGTGCACTGTATGCTTTGCCCACCTTAACATCAATAGAATTTTTAAATAATCTTTTTGGAAGTTTTTTATTATATGAGTTATTAGTTACGCACCTGTCTTTGTAGACGATTCTTAGAATTTTTATTGAATAAAAATGTTATACAATATTATTATTGAGTATGATGTATCTATGTTGAAAATGATCCTGAATATGTTTGGCACAACTTTTTCCATTTTGCTGTACTATTAAATTTTGGAATCAACTGCGACGGGTGAAGCTAGCTATATAGGAGGGGCTTAACCTTCAAAAACATCAGCCTACTTCCTTCGAAGAATTGACTTAAATTTCTAGATTTAAATGCGCGGTATATTTATATTTGTATTGCAATAAGTATTCGCCTTTTCAACAACATATATATATATATATATATATATATATATATATATATATATATATATGGACATATAATTCGATGGCCTTTATATACAGAAGTACTCAATGTATTTATAGATATACATTGTATGTCATATATCAATACCATTTGTTTTGTGTCACTTAAACGTGCAATAGGAAAAATAAAAATTCCATCCTACTGTTCTAAGAGCTAAACCATTCTTCATGAAGCTGTACCTTTCCTGAACGTGAATTGAAAATGACTAATCCCAATTTGATTGATACACAAGACTTTGGAATATCAAATACAAAAATAACAATTCATGTTAAAAAAACATCCATAAGCAAAGTATAATTTTTGAAGACAGATTTAATTAAGCACGTGAAATTTTACTAAGGAATTGAGGCCAGGTGCTTTTCTGTATAAAGTTCTCTCAGTAGGAACATGATCTACTATACCTTATTTACTGTGAAGGAAATACAACATAAGCTCACTAAGATGCATAAACAAATGTAAAATATGAACCAAAGCAAACATCCTAATCCATTTTAAATCACATTCCAAAACTTCTTTTATATTTAAAAAAATAAAAAGATACTTATCTCCCATTTCATTTCTACCTTATCAGTTGCCATTTCAATAATATCATTTGCATATCATCAGTAAAATTATTCATTGAAATTATCAGCCTCTTAAATTTTAAACTTTCAAAAACTAAGCTATGCTTAAACGTTCAATCTAATGTAAAATGTTGATACTTCAATTATTCTCATTGCAACACCTTATAAACCTTTTGATTTCCATAGTTCTCGATAGAGTACTTCTGATCATGATTTTTTTATTCCCAAACAACAGTCAACTGCTGTAAAATTAAAACAGGTTAACAAATAATAAATAGCAAAATTCTCTAAAAGTCCTTGTAGACGTGACACTTAAAAGAATCCTCGTTGCCACATTGCCCTGATCGCACTGCAAAGGTAAAAATGTGTCACTTCATTTCGTCTCAATAGGAGAGAAAAATCTTAACATGGACGTAAGAGGTCATTCAACCAATCTATCAATCGACTAGTGGAAGTTCACGGCATATTTTTGTTTTATCAATCAAAAGCAAACTTATTTAACCCGTTACCAAATCAAAATCCATAAACAAAGTTGAGAAATCAGCTTAGCACTCGAACTTCCGCCAGCAAAGTGAATCTGGGTGCTCCGGAAGGGTAAGCAACCCCGTTTATTTAGTTATACCCAGCAAATGTGTATTCAAAATTGAGTGAATGTGCATGGAACTATGGAACGTAAAATATATCTAGAGACATCATATTATCGACAATACTGTGAAGGCTACCGATATTATAGGGTTATTGAACTGATATTGTGAAATATTGTCCCAAGTTGACTAGACATTTGCAATAACCTTTTTATTATATAGCAAAAAAATGTTTACTTTCGTCAAGTATTTTATCTAAAATACCGTTTTGTCGTACAATACATAAATATTACACTAGTTTTTGTAAATGGATATTAAACTAGTGCAATATGACAACAACACAGCGATGACGTCTTCAACCATGAAACAACAATCGTACGACGTCAAAAACAACAGCGCCATGTGACAAAGCGTGTAATAGGAAAATGTTGATTCGGGAAACCTCGGACTGGAACAAAGTTTACGTGCAAATATCGATATTTATTTCACGCTAACATCTAGGCATTTATCGTTTAATTTCTATGAGAAGTATATATTGATATATGATAATAAAACTTATTCAATGTAACCTTTATTATGTTTCAAGAAATTTAAGTATACGACTCTCTCTCTCTTCTCTCTCTCTCTCTCTCTCTCTCTCTCTCTCCTCTCTCTCTCTATATATATATATATATATATATATAGTATCCTATGAAATCTTGTTTTAATTTTGATTTTCATGACAAAACCTGCTAAAGTTATGCACGTGCACTCCCTCTTTTCTGCAAAGTAAAGGTTAAAATGCTGGTATGTCGGAACATAAACCATAACAATGTCTTCACCATTCGCACTCTTATTGTTAAGTTTATCAGAAACTAATTAACTAGAGCACAGCCTATAAGGTCGAATCGAAAACAAGCAAAGACATAGTATGTTACTGGGACAATCCTTAAGTACTTCGTCTTCACAGGAATAGATAAATTATTTGTTACTTTGGTGTTAGAATCGCTATTTCCAATGTAGTCCTGAAAAGAAAACAAACGAAATATTCAAACAAAAGAATAAACAAAATCCCAAACAAATTAGGTCACTCAGTAAGTTTGTAATCTGCTGTTCGAATAACATTATTATTTCTTAATTTAGATAACAAAAAATACGGATGTTGCTAGCTGATCAGGAGATGTGTACCCTTTGGAGCACCCAACCTAATTTGACAACCTTAAAATATTTACTCGTACTTTGCTTTTGGATTGTGGTTTGTGAGTTGGTATGTTTTTGATTTGCGATTTGTATTATATTAAAAGTTTTGCCAAAAGAAGTGTCAATAATTTTAATTTAAATATACATATTACATTTTTTTTTATTGAAAATATGAATGTCCATTTTAACTTTATATCATAATAAGGAAGGAATATAAAATGTTTATAATGTAATGTCTTAAAATATAGAAAACTTTGATAAAACGAAATTTGAAAAAAGATTGAACAAAACTGCAGTTAATACAATTCAAACATAAATCTACACGTCCATGTTGAAATCTATATCCCAAAATGCAAAGTAAAAACATAAAAAAACATGAAATTGTTAAACACTTCAGATTGCACTCGGGAAGTCAGGCCGGATGCTCCGGAACGAGAAACAGCGCCTGATATTTAGCCTCCCGTTTAGTTAAGTTGAGCTAAGTAATTGTGTTTAACGTCCGAGTCCAAATAATTCCACTTATATTGAAACGTCGCCAGCTATAGGCGAATGTGAAGAAATTTTGGCTGTAATTTGCGCTGATGAATTAATACACCTACCATGACACGGAATCTTGTTTATTTTAAGGTTCCCATCCGAAAGAACCATGCCTGGTGATTGACAAAAGAACAGTCATTACCCAATTTCAAGTCTTGGGTCAGACCTATCTGACTTTATATTTAAAACAAACATACCAATCCACGCCCAATCACAATCTCAAGGCAAGAAAACACCTAGAAACTGGCAATTCAGTTAAAAACGAAAAAAAACCTTGGTTGGTGCTTATTTTTTAAATTGTGTCTGACATGCTTGTCTTAAATTGTAATGTGTTATTTGCGCTTCTTGTAGATTTGATTGTACTTTGACTTACGTATCCTATCTGTGTCCATTGAACTGTATCAGTACTTGACAGAACCCTGTAGGATTTGATCTTTTGACCGTTGTCCTTGCGACCCTGTGTCACAACACCATGTACTTGATAAGGTTTATTGAACTGAAACTATAAAAGTATATTCATCAAATAACATTCTGGTACATATTCAAATCAAAATCGAGAAGCAAAGTCAAAACTGACAAATTATATGAAACACGAGAACATTTACCAAATGTAGATAACCCCATTTTAGCTTGCCTCTTACCATTCTGCTGACGTCATATTATTGTTCAACCTTAAGATAATTTCTCAGACTACTAGTTAAGTGTTTCATTTTAGATTCGTCAACAAATAAGATTTACATGCCAAGAAAATACATCTGATACGTCGAAAACTGAAATGTTATAGTCTGGCGTATCTGCCAATTAAGGGAAAAATCTACAAATTTACAGTTATCATGTTGTCTTAACACTAAATCCCATTTTAACCAAATGTTCCAAAACATGATTTTCACTGCTGAATCACGATGTACAGCGTATACTTGAAGCAGTTTATCCACTTTAAAATAATATGTCCCTATTGTTTTTTTAATCAAAAAACTTCAAAACTTTTAAAACTACAAACTTTTTTGGGTGGCGATTTTTATTCATGAATTTATCTAAATCAATGTCAATAATTACAAATATCGTTTTTAATTTTGCATCACTACACGACCGTTGCAGAAAAAATTTGTCATTATTAGTGCGTTGACGAAAATTTTGTTTATCAAGAGGATGAATTAATATACCTAAAGGACAAAATATATTTACCTAAATTTTGCTAAGGAAATACTTTCCATGAGGGAGCAAACCGTAGTATTTGAGGATTTTAAGATTTATTTTTACTGGCAAGAAATTAAGAAAGTAGTATTAAAATATTTACCTGGACATATTCTGATGTAACTGATGTAAGTGATTCAACACACCATGCTGATGGTCCATCGAGACCTTGGACGTTAAGCTCAGCGCTATAGTTACTGGATGCATGTACCGTTATATCTACATTGTTTTCCCAATCAAGTCTGTTGGTAATATCACACCAAAACTCTACAATGTAAAATAAAACATATAATATTAAAGAAATTGATAAAAGACAATTTTCGCTTCTTGAAACGAAACAAGATAATATGATAACATTTTGATTGTGATTTGGAATTTTACAGATTATTAACACAATTTCTTTTACCGTTTTTACTGGACAATCGTTTACCACAAGTAGTCATCTGATAGCTAATTACATTTTTATCAATTTTATTAATTACAAAGAACTTGGACTAAAAATTATATAAGAGGAATATATGGTCTGGTGCAATTCAGGAAAATGTCACAGATGCAAACGAATACATGTACTTAAATGGTTAATTATCTGAAAAACTACACCTTTTGTTTAGAGGTGTATATATGAATATTGTAGATATTGTTACAAATATCGTTTTGGAATATAGATGGAGGTCAAGGATTCAAAGGTCAAGGTCACATATGCGAACGCATATTGAAATAGGTAATCATCTGGAGAACTATAAACCTTGGAATAGCCATGCTATTAGACAATTGCACATATTGATACAATGATCATAAGATATAATATACTGATGAAGGTCAAGGGTTTACAGGTCAAGGTCCCAGATGCAAAACAATACCAAAATAGTTAATTATCTGGAAAACTATATTTTTTAATGGGAAGGTACATTGGAATATTATAGCTATTGATATGACAATCATTTCAATATTTATATGCAGATCACGGGTTGAAAGGTCAAGGTCAGAGATGAAAAAGAATACTGAAAAGGTTAATTATCTGGAAAACTAAAAAAATTTTGTATGGACATGCATATTAGAATAGTGTCGGTATTGATACACAATAATTTTGATACATACATGAGGTCATGTTTCAGAGGCCAAGTTTATAGATGCAAAAAATGCTGAAATGGTTAATTACCTCGGAAAGCTTTAAATTTTTACTATATGTAAAGATTTTAATATTTGTTCGTCAGTTTTTTTGGGTTTTAAAATAATTTAGCTAGCCATTATGTATCAGGTGAGCGTATTAGGCCCAATGCAAGGTCTTGTTAAAGTTTAAGATTTCCATTTTAATATGGGCTGACTTGTTAGTGTTTGATAAAGTTCTCCCTGAACTCACATTTCCTATCTAAAATAAGTAAAGTAATCAATAAAAAACCAATACGTATCCATGTCCAAATCACAATCCAGAAGCAAAGTAAAGTCCGGGTGCTTCGGAATGGTAAGCTTATCTTGTTTAGCTAGCTACACCCGCCACGTGTGTACCAGCAATTGTGTGAAAGGAACAAGTAACTATGGGGCGTCACATATATCAAAAGCAATTCTGGATATTATTTCTTGATGAACGATCTTGAATGCAAAATGCAAAGTAAAAGTAATTGAAAAGTAATTCAAAAACAAAATACTCTTAACTAATGTTTTTCACGGCGTCCGATTTTGGTACTTCTAAGAAAAAATAATTTTGTGATGTTAAGAATTGGTGGTAAGTACTGTATTTCCACAAATTCAGTGCACATGGAAACTGCAAGAATAAAGCCGTATTTTCCAACAAACTAACAAAAACTTTGTCAAAACTTAATACAAAATATATTGATCTAATTAGAAAAAAATATTTTTCATTCATCAAAAAGTGAACTTAATTCTGTATATAGAGCAATTTTTGAACTTTTTAACAAAACAACAAATATGACTATGTCAAAATTATCCCTTCTGTACCTTCTTACTTGGAACAGCTGTAATTATGTCATAATTGGAATATTCTTGATGATCACGCCTGGAAAAACCTGAACAACAATGACTTACCTTAAATGCCCTGATGTAACTTTGAATAAAGCCCAATTGATATATAAACTTGATTAAATTTCCAACATTTTCGCAAAATTTTTGTATGTACAGGAGAACTGAACACTTGTGGTTTAATTAAACATATAATTTGGTTAGGTCAGTGCATTATAAATGTAGTAGAGCAGATAAGTCACTTAATCGTTCAGATGGTGATACAAGCATGAAACTTGGCACAGTTATTGAGGATGGGTCACTGTTTGCAAAACTGTATCTAGCCAAATTGAATTCCAATATGGCGGCCATTTTCAAGATGGCTGCCAAAAGTGTGATATCGACAGTAGTATTGTAACATTATCCTCTAAATTAGGTAATAAAAATGAGGTTTGTATTTGTATTTGTATAACATCGGCTGCTAGACTACCCACCTAATCAAAGTGATCAAAATATTTGCTATTTTGATTTTTAAGATGGCGTCTTATATCCAAAATGGCCGCCAAATGCCATTAAAAAGAGATATTTGCATTACAACAATCATTCAGGTGATGACGCTAGTATTTGTTTCCTATTTTACTTCAGACTGTGAATTATTGTTGTTACTGTTGAAATGAATTGCCTACATGAAAAGAAAAATGGCCGTCATGTACCAAGATGGCGGTCAAAATGTTGAATATTCCAAAATGGCCCCCAAGTAGATTATAATAATGAATAAACATGGTTAAAGGTATTGAAATAAGAACTATGTTAACTTAATTACGATTGGCATGGGCAACTGCAAAGTTTAGTACATGCAAGGCTGAAAGAATAGCATTTGCATCTGCCAATGCATTCTCTTTTACAGTCACACTTTGTCAATTCCTGACAGCTTTTAGCTATTGGTACTAAACTAGACCAAAACACTTTCCAGGTGTTGTCCTCTTGTTTCATCCATCCCCAGTCTGAAGGGCTTTTGCTCTCAGGCTCCTTAATCAACGACTGCCCCCATATATGTCCCGCCTGAAATGCAGCGCGTTTAACATGTTCCTTAAGGGCCGCTACAGTTGGTGGTATCATGTCATATGGTTTTGTTTTCTAGCAAAAAGTTCAAGCCGGGCTTCATTCACAGATGGAGTTGGTAGTGCTCTATCGTACATCAATACAACAAATCTTTCCAATGTTGCCATATCCTCTGCTGTTACCTCTAATGGACTATCACTCAATCTGCCAAAGACAGTTGATGCTTCAGGGAACACATTCCAAGTTTGCCAGGCAGTCTTCTTTCCTTTTCCATGAAAAGCAGATACAACATCACATCCACTGAATGCATGGAAGAAAAGAATACTGCGAGTTTTCTTGTCCGATTATGGAAGCGACATCATGTACTGGAATCCACCGAAGTTTGCTTCCTTTCCCAAAGGTGACCCACAATTTTTCTAAACCCAACTGACTCAAATGTGGGATGAAACTTACCGCTATCACAACTATATCGGTATCATTAGCCTCAATAATTATAGATTTATATCCACATTCTACAGCATGGCGAGTATGTAAGAGGAGTGGGTGTCAGCCTCCTCATGTGTGCATGGTGTTATTTGATCCAGATTTGTAGATTCCTCATTGTTTTTACTTGTCATAGCTTGTTCTTCTTTTGTAACGACAACAGTATTGGCTGTAGATATTTCTGAAACTCTGTCAGCAAGAAAATTAAACAATTCTGTTTTATTGCTGTTATCTCGAAGAAAACTCCTCCAGTTTGATGGTGTCTTATTTGTACTTGTAACTCTTCTTCTAACAGCTTTACCCCTCCTGGACCTGGCTTCAGACTTCAGGCTACAGTCTCGATACACGTCAAAAACTAAGTCCGTTCTCTTGTATTCCGAGCTATATCTCTGTATCTTCGGAAGAATATCATCAGTTGCATATTTCTGAAATGTTTTAACACCACGAGGAGGGACTGAGTTTATAAGCGCCGAACCATCAATCATAATAGCGTCTGCCTCTGGCTTTGTTTCAGGCAACATGACTGTTTCTTGCAGAATACCAATTAAATCAGACTTCGAGCATGTTCGGAGTTTTCCGCCATCACTTAGTGAAGCTGGTACAGATTGATTTTCATGTTTGAAAAACTCTTTCAAGTCGCATTGTCTATTTTGACAGGAGATAAAAAGACGAGAAAAAAGTTGATAGTTGTCCTTTAGTAGTTTAACTTTGGATGTAATTTTTGAGTCAGATTTGGAACGCTGATCGAAGAATTTTATGCAGTTTTTCTTTATAGGAACATAGAAAGAAGAAGCATCCTTACAAAGATCTGACATAAATAAGTCAAATTGGGTTTTTCCTCTGTGATAATGTGTTTTCATTAACTGCGAAACACTAGCATCAGCGATGTCTTTTGTATCCAAAACAAGAAGATCCTCAGATTCTTCCTCAAAAGGATTACCCATCTCGCGCATAACAGTGGTAAGTTTCTGTGTTTTCTCAAAAAAGGTATGTTGGAATGTCTCCCCTTCTTCATGGTGACGGGTACTTTTTGTTGCATCTTTTGCACCACTGACTGTTTCATAGGTAGAGACAAGACGACTTACCTCAGGTCCAGCTACCATCCATCTCCTAAGAGCTTTTTCGTCTTCTGTAAGACCAACAGCTCCTCCGTCTCCTTTAATTATAGCATTGTTTTGCTCGTGAGCTTGGTCAATTGCAACAGCAGAGAAATTTCTGTCTGATTTATGAACAACGAAATTACCCCCATGGAACTGCCTGGCAACTTCTGGATGCTGATCGGCAAGACACAACATGTCCCTGAGATGAACAGATAGCCAACGTGCATACTTGACATTATTATTGGCAAATAGGTAAGGCATAAGTTCATAAAGGGATTCCTTATAAAGTTTGAAATCTGCCTCCCGGAATGATCTCACCAAGGTCATAATTATCAGCTCCATCTGTAGTACCATACACCAGAATTGGAATTGTGGACTCTGTTGTTCTCTTGAATTACGCCAATTTTCAAAGGTCAGTACGTGTTCATCAGTAGTTTGTTCCTCGTAGTTATCATACGCTTCCTTCAGGAGCTTGTACAAGGAGCATGCTGTGATTTGGTGTGCTTGCCGGGTTTTAGTTACACTTGATGCAGACAAGAAAGAGTCAGCTGTTCCAGCAGATGCAATATCAGCCTCAACTAGAGCACTTGTCCAGCCGCTATCTTCCAGCAAAGATCCTATGGACTTAAGTGCTGTCATTTCTATATGAAGCCCGCCAAACATAATAACTACTTTATCCTCTCCGTATTGATCTGGCCAGTGCCATTGGATTTGTTTGGCTAAGGCAAAAAGTGGCTGGTCAGCGGTAATGACAGGTGTTTGACCTGGATTAAGAAATGCCACACTGTCTTTGACCTTGTTCAAAACATGTTTTATTGTAGCAACGGAATGAGCTTGGTCTCGCAGGAGAGGAAGAAGCGATGTTATAGATATTTCAAAGTCTTGACTCCTTTTCTGGGATGCATGGAAGGCTGACCAAGATATATTTACTTCATCATTAATATTTTCAGCCAGATAAACAGTCTGAAGCCAGTCGTATTCTGGAATCAAAATATTAGCAAGTCTTGAAACTGGTTTAGGAACGTTTGCAATTTCTGATGGCTGTGGATTCTCTGTCTTGAAAAATGCAGGTGGCACATTGGAGAACGATTCAGGAAGCTCTGGAACTTGTTTTGATTTACTGTTTGTCACTGGAATAAATGGTCTAATCTCACCTTGAATTTCAAAAGTTGGATGTTGGAACAAAGATATACTTGTACCATGGAATGAGGTAGTTGCAGTCGTTGCTGATGGATTATGGTCTATGTTATCCATCGCCGCAGTAGTGAAAAGATATTTTCTCAGCACTGGAGGACATACAACTCCTTCTTCGAAATATTGATTTATGACCGATTCCCCTAATTGAGCAGATATTTCAAGTACTCTGTCATAGGATATGCAGATACCATGTTCATGAAGGATATCGATCAGCTGTTTCTTTCTTACCTTAGCAAACACTAAAAGTCCGATATAAACTGCAAATGGTGTTTCTCGATCTTTAGAGTGTCTGCAGTATTCAGAACCTGCTCTGTATTTAGCGTAACAGTTATATTGCAACAACTGTGCCATAGCAAAATCTGATGGTACTATGCCATTAGCAAGATGAGATTTGATATCCACGCCATGCTCAATGCTGCATACTAACTGAAGAAGTGTGGATGGTATTGATTCCTCTACAGATTCATTATTAAATTCATTTTCAAATTTAGATTTGTGATTCAACATTTCTTTCCGAATAATATGAGCTGCTTTAGCGAGATGGATAGCTTCACTGTATTTGTTGAGGTCTGACAACACAGAACTTACATCTTTCTTAAAAGCAAGTAGAATATCTCTGCCTTTTTGGTATGATTCAAGCTCTGGAATACGTGACAATATTTGCTCCTTAAGTCTTGTAGAATTAACTTCTGGTGAGAGAACACCAAGTTGTTGTAGTCGTTCTTTATAAAGTGATACTAAATCTGCAAGTCTGAATACTATGGGATTTGTTTCTTCATTGGCAACTTTCATATCCATGATGTATATTATAAGCTCTGAAAAAGCCAGAGGATAAAACTTATCAAGGGAGTCAGTGGAGGATTGTTCACTCTGTAGAATACGCATATGTGCTCTCTCCCTATTATAAAGAGCTGTAAGACAGGCGGGATTCAATTCTTGTGCAACTACATCACCAGCACTAAGTTTTGCAAGAAGTTTGCCATCTTCAAGAGTTGTCGCACACCGGTTCAACCTTTCATTCAGTTTCATTGTCATTGCCTGCCTAAGTGTAGATGAGGAATCGTGTTTCTCGCAAAAAAACAAATGGTCAGCGATTTGAAATCTTGTGACATCCGACGTACTTTTGTGGGAATTTCCTCGCAGCTTTCAACTGATGATGGTTTTCTTTTTTGGACTCTGTCTAATTTGGTGTTGTTGAACAAAAGCCTACAGCTGTTATGATATTTTGCATTATTTGTGTTCAGTGTTTCCTCAATACCTTCTCCTTCATTTAATCTAGCAGGGTTCAGAGGTATTGGTAGAGCATTAATGGCATGGAAGAGTGGAATGTTTTGAGCTATATTAAAATATCCAGCTTTAGTAGAAATAAGTTTCTCAGACGAGTCTGTCTGACAAAGACAGCATTTGTCCCAATTTGTATGTGAGGTAGACTGTGACATTTTTCAAAACACTATTTACCGTATGGTGGAAGGCCGAGGGTTTATCCTTTTACCGCCTTTTACCAAAATGTTGAGCGCTATTCACAATACCTATGCACTTTGAGGTATGGGATACGACTAGGTTCGTACCATGAGTCCTACACCTAGCCCGATCGTTCATCCAATGTCATAAATCCCGTGCGATCTGTACACCATCCAAGTAGCTATAGCCCCGCTACTTTTGGTTCGGCTCTCCCGCGCTGGCACATCCTGTCAATTCAGGTGCGGCTATCTAATCATAAATGGGGCGGATTAGATAACATTTGGGATACTAATTGTAATTAGCTGACACTGAACCCCATGCTGAGTTAAACAGCAGTGAAATATCACCAGTGTGCCCTGGTAGTGCATGATATCCACTCTATTCGCAAAATAAACTGTATCATAATATATGTGAAGTATGGGTAAAAATTAGAATAATGCTTTTTATTTGAAAATGGAAAGTGGTTAAAACACTAAAATATCTTAAAAAGCCATTGCAATAGTAAAAAAATCAAACATTATATGATGAAATTTGAAAAATTGAGATTTGTAACACCGGTTGGCGGCCATGTTGGATTTTGGCCGCCATATTGGATTTTTCGAGTGGCTAGACAGTGTTTGTTAATGGTTACCCTTGGGCAATATGTACACCAAGTTTCATGCTTGTATCACAAACTGAACGATTTGGCCAAAAAAATGGACTTATCTGCTCTACTAATGTATTTTATTGATAGTTTAATGGAAACATTTTCAATTAAAAGAAATAAATAATAAAAATCATGTGCCCATAATTTATGGAAATACAGTAGTTTCCGTTTAAGATAATATAATAAAATATTTGTAAAACATTCCATTTCGTTGGCATGTAAATTGTGAGGAAGGTTTTTCATGAAAAGAACTAAATTTGAATTCCAATGAAAATAATGAATTTAGATTAAGACAAATAATTTTCTCAGCACATCCTTTAACGTTTACTGTAAATTACTTTGAATTTAGATTAGAGTATATGAAAATGCGAGACAACAGTCTATGAAAATATTAAATTTCGCAATCATAAGGCATGTTATTTGTTAAATGTTATTTTTCCTTAAACGTTTTGTCGTGTCATATATAACTCCCACGGCCATAACCGATTGCCGGCATGTTTTGCATTCTGACCATTTTTCTTTTCGCGATTCTAGGAATTTTCGCGGGATATATTTTTTTTGCGACAGAGATTCCTCTAGAAATTTCTCCTAATAAATCTCTAGCGATAAAAAAGTAATCTATAGTATATTCTGATATAAAAACTGCCCTGGATATATTTGACGTCTCATAGTTCCATGTTCCTTTCACACAATTTTGATTACACACGTGGTGAGTGTAGCTAGGTAAACAGGAGGTGCTTACCCTTCCGGAGCACCCAGCCTCACTTCCCTGGTGGAAGTTCACATGTCTAACCTAAGTTTTTAACTTTGCTTCTGGATTATGATTCGGACATGGATTTGTATGTTTGTTTTTGATATCTACAAAATACACAAACATATCTCCTCTTGATACATGCCTTGAAAACACCGACTTTTACCGTCATGCATCTTCAGTAGCACGTTGTGATCTGGACAATCCACAGAAGCTGGAAAATACTATAATTAAACAGAAAATTATTACTTTTGTTTAAATCAATGCATTAAATCGTTTTTCTCGAAATTTAACATCAAATAAACATACAATCGTTTGATACCGAAAAGTTACAGTTTTTAATTTTTCTATTGTCCTATTTTCTATTTCTATATAGCTATATGCATGTTTCTACTGATTTCACTACGCTACAGAAGAGCTTACTCCAACTAAGCAACTTGTAACAATGAAGCAATTTGATTACTCAAGAATATAACAAACTTATTCTTATCTAAGTCCTCAAAGAGTTTTATGGCTATGATCACAATATTTTTTTTCAAGTTTGATGTCTATTTATCTATTTATCAAGGAGGCCAATTGCTTCTTTGTCTAATTATAATATTAATTTATATACAGTATAACGTGCTATAAATTCCAACTCTAATAAAGTCCACCTCTCTCTCTCTCTCTCTCTCTCTCTCTCTCTCTCTCTCTCTCTCTCTCTCTCTCTATATATATATATATATATATATATATATATATATATATATATATAAATTTCTAAGATAGAGTTTAAGCAAACGTTTTCGTCCCTTTTGGGATTTTTCAAGCTATGACTTTAATTATTTACGTTTTCTATGTTACAAGTTGTTTATGACGTCATAATCTTTATGCAAGGGAGATAACCTTGTGTGCATTATCATAAAGGGACGGGGTTTATTTACCGCCCATTTCTATATATGAATATGAGAAAGTTTGCTAAAATTCTATTGGACTTCAACAACATGAAGTCATTAAACATCATTACTTAACTCACCCAATCTACTCTGTTTGATGTCTACTAATAAAGGTAAGAAAAAGTTATTTATGCAAAAAATCATTAATTTGCATTTTAAAGAAGCTCATTCATTATATGTAAAATAATGTTTTCAAACTAGCAATTGATAATAATGATAGAATAGCGATTGTGGTTTTATTGTAATATTTCAGTGGTAAAATTTTATACATGCGACAAACAAATCTAACCGATATGTTTGATATGCTTACTGTAGAGGAATTTTATTTCAAAACGGCCATCTGGTGCTGAAAAATTGAAACTGGTTTAGTAATAAATACGAAAATTTGAGGAAAATATGTTTTTATTTTTACCTTTGCCATATAACTTCTGTCTACGTAGATAAAATCAGAATCTTGCACAAGTTGTCTCTCTCTGTTGTCATCGTAACTTAAGGTACAAGTAAATTTTGATTTAGAAAAATTAATAGATCGACAATCCTTTTCAGCATAACACACTTTTGAGCACTGTTTTATCCCAATTCCATGTAGTTTTTTAAAATACCGTGAGTTTAAGTAAGCACCATCTTGTTTCAAACAAAATGTTATCTGAATAAAAGCTTTAATGATGAAAATGATGAGAAAATCTTTATGATAATTATAAACCATATTTTCAAATTAAAAATCCAATTTCCTTTTTAAAATACAATGGTTTACAAATTCATTAAATGTTAATATAATTATGTCCGATATAATGTATTTCCAAATTAAAAATTCCGAATTGTTTATCAGAATACAATGTCTCACAAATTCATATAATATTTTATGTGACTATGTCCGATATTTCCAAATTTATGATCTGAATTTTCATGAAAATACAACGTCTCACAAATTTACTTAATATGTAATATAACTATGTCCGAATTATTCTTAAAATACAATGTTTTACCGATATTTCCAAAATAAAAATCCAAATGTTAATTAGGATACACTGATTTACAAATTCATTAAATGTTGTTTTTGTTAATTCCGTTATCCATAGTGCTGTAGTAAATATCAAATACACAACCAGAACAAAATAGACGATAAGTAAATTTTTTCATTTGTATATTATAAGCATTTTGATTGGATAATGGAAAGAGAGAAAGAGAGGCGGAGTTTAATTTCGACAGTTTTTAGTGCAATCCGATATAGTTCAATGAGACTGTATTAACTCTAGAAGACTACGAATACAAACATATCGGGAGAAATTACGAGCAGTTTCTTGAACATAAACAATTTCAACTTTGAACATTTCAACATAAAATATTTTAATTTATCTATTTATTCCGTTCAAGTTCAACATAGATTGATCTGTTTAGAAATAATTAATTTAAAATCGTTTCCTTTTTTAAGAAATTTTCATGTTGATAATGAATACTTTGTTGACGCGTTAGGATTTTTTCTATACACAAACCATCTGAAGTACGAACCTGGTCTGACTGGGAAATTTTATAAACTACGCGCGGAAACTCAACTGTTTTGTGCAGATATTTGAAATTTCAATCAATCTGGTCTGTAAAGTTCTGCTCCTAAATTTGAACGACCGCTGTATATTTTACGACCAAATGGATGTAGTTAGATTTTTAAACTATCGACTTATGTTACTAAAAGATACAGGGAGAAGGTTTGTTCTTTGGAATTTAGAAAAAAAAATTAAGTTCTGAATTTGAAAATTTGTAGGAGTGTATGTATGCCCTTAGATCCACCACATGCAGACATTGCTTTATTAAAGGACCTTTCATATATCAAATTACATCATATTTAGTATAAGAGGCCCTTTACTAAAACAAATGAATATATTTGCTACCCATTTGAAGCGCATTGCTCTGAAATGAAATAACTTTACATCAGAACAAAATATAAAGCATCTATATGTACAAACGCATGATATAGTTGCTTTTAATTTATGTATGTGACTTTTGACTCCTTTTGACTCCTAATCACGTGTCCTCTCTTGCTATCATTAGAAAGAGCAATTTTTACCTTTGACCTTTTGGTTGCCATGGGAATTGAGTGTTGAAAAAAGCATCAGGGGTTTCTCAATACTCATTCTGGTCGATCATCTATAAGTCATCTGGTCTTGTCCTGTAATAAAGGACAAATAAGCAGCAAGACAGAGCTTTTTTCTCTTAAAATCTTGATTTAATTTGACATTTGACCCAAGGCCACGTGACCTTTTTTCCTATCATTAGAACGACTGAATTCGGCATAAAAGTGTCCTGAAACTCAACCTTCATTCTCTACATAAGACTATTATATTACAGTTGATATAGGTTTTAGTTGACAGGTAACTTTATGTTGATTATAACACTTTTTGATGTACATCAAACCAATTATCAATTATTCAATCAATCAATTGATTAATTTAAATACATTGTATAGAAATCCCTTTAATCGTAGATTTATTATTTTCAAAATAAATATTGTTTTGTTGTGATAACATGCAGTTTAGGTACAGACATTTCCAATCATAGATAATTATACTTTCCTTCTGTTCTAATCGATGTGATCAGTAATATTGTATTTTAAGTGCGCTTGCTTTGTGTTGATGCAATGTTTAGTTCACGAATCCAATATAAGCTAAAATCAAACTACTCTTATTTCTAGCGTAACCAAACATGTACAGTTAAATTATTTAAATACATGATAACAATTTTGTTCTGGGATGGTTTTATATTTTGTATACTCGAATAATGGCTGAATAACAAAGTATTGGGTTCTTATTTATTTTTTATAAAAACGACTAAATAGTTTTCATAATTATAGTGCAAAGCAAGTACAAACCATAGAATGCACGAGTGATTTAAAAAGCGGGTTGATTAATATTGATAACGCCTAACAAAATGTGTATTTCAATGTCTTTGAAGTCATTTATATATTGTCTTTAATATGCCATTTTTTTTATAAGTTTCATGTGTTTTTTTCTGGTTTGACTCATTTGATTCAATGTCTATATAATAAAATTACAAGAAGTAAAGTATTAGAGATTTCATGAAAACGCATTTCACAACTTACTGTAATCTGAAAAGTTCAAATGTTCTTATCAAATCACCAAACACTCTAGATAATATGGCTGTATAATTACACTGTAATGAGGCGGAAGATCAAAGAAACGATTTTGTTTTCTTTAAAACACTTATGGGCAAGTATGGCCCGAAAAGTGAATTTTAACCTTTTTCATATTTTTGGAGTAAGGGAAACATTAATTTAATACGACATAAAGAGACCGTGCTTCCGCATTTGTGAAACACTAGTTTTAGCAGGACTACCAGGGCTTTATAAAAATATAGAGTTTGTCAATTTTAACGCATAAATAAGAAAATAATCGAAAGGCGGAAGATTCGATTAAAACGCATATTTCAGCAATATTTTCATCACTTATATTTAACTTTTCACACATAATCGCAAAACTGCCAAGATGTTTTGCATTTTAATCTATGATTTGTCCATAATGAAAAAAAACATAAACATTTTTGTGTTGTTTTTGCCACAGAATACTTCACATTTTGAATTTTTTCCCAAAAATAAGAAATTTGCCCAGATTTTTCTACAAAAAACTGTTTCTAATTGACAAATCGTAAACGAATTGACGCTTAAGAAATTGGTTTTCAATAACTAAAGACATTTTCCTAAAAGAATCAAACGTCAGATTTATTGGCGTCGTTCATCCGGATTTAAGTGAACTATTTTGTAGTACAGACTTTTTGTCTGTCATAATTTAGATATAAAAATATGACACAGAATCTGATGAATCGTATTATTATTTCAATCTCAAAAGGACAGAAATCATATCCATAATCTCCGAATTTACAAAGTAGAATGTCATCAATACTCCCAATATTAGATGATATCGATTTTCTTCAGATAAAACAAAGTTTTGCATGAATGCAGCTCTGTTTGTGTCCATTGGTGTACCGATTGTTTACTGTGTTGGCATAATATACAAACTATATAAATATGAGAACTGTTTTTTAGAGAGCGCTAATGTGCAAATGATGGTTCTGAAGATTAAAAATTCAAAAATCTGTACCCCGTGTGGTGGTACATGTTTAACTTATAGGAGCAGATCTTTTGCAAACTTAAGTAATAAAAAACAAACATATCAATCCATGTCCGAATCACAGTCCAAAAGCAAAGTAAAAACTTTGGAACTGACAAGTTACGTTAGACACGTGGACTTCCACCAGGGAAGTGAGGCCGGGTGCTCCAGAAGGGTAAGCAGCGCCTGTTAAGCTAGCTACACCCGCCACGTGTATAATCAAAATTGTGTGAAAGGAACATGGAACTATGAGACGTCAAATATACCAAGGACAATCCTGGACACAGAGATATGACTTATCAACAATACACTGATGATTTTTAAGGGCCTTGATAAGCTTAGAGCTTCAATATTCTTGAGTCAACAAATTATTTGCTAGCAGCCTAATTCGTTGTACAAAGTCCCTTGAGTTGAAACAAGCTCTACCATAGTGTATTAATTAGGAAACAAATACACCATAAGCAGGAGAAGCAGGTATATTGCTGCATAGAAAAGGAAAGTTGACAATAGAAAAATTAAGTCATCTTGTTTCTCATAAATTTTCAAATGTAGCTTTTCGTTGGCGTTATAAATCAGGTATAAGTCTAAATATGAAGCAGAACTTGAGGAATCAGTCGTGTTTTTTATATCAAGTTCACTAGGATAGATGACATTCAGATAATCCCCAAATTTAGGATTGATAAGAGACAGAACGTCATGTATATATCTGTGTGTTGAGGTGAATGATTTGGCTACAGTCTTCTCTCCAGATTAACAAGTTTGTACCCATTGGTATACTGATCGTTTGCTGAAAAACTATATTACCAAACACAACAGATATGTTATCTATCACAAACTCCAACATTTTGTTGATGGTATCTTCAGTATATCTTTGTTTGGAATGTTTGGATGCTTGACAAAATAACCAGAATCCCTGTTCATCACCAGATATTTGTATCTTGGCTTACCGTTTTTGTAAAAGAATGACAAATGAATAATTTCTTTAACAAATAAAATTTATTATAATGTCTTTGGTTTTAACATTCGTAGTGTATGACATACAATTAATCGTTCTTTTTATTTACAATGTTCGCTCTGGAACAACAAATAACACACATTTTACAAAACATAAACAGAAAAACTATTGCTGATGAGAAATTGTATTCCGAAAAAGGTCGTTAAGTGCTGCAAAATTTTTATCAGAATTGGCATATTTTATTTATTACCTTCTTAGATCTTTTATTGTAACCTCAGTGTTCATTCTAGAAGGGGCCATAGGGCCATTGATCCCTGATTTTGCTAAATAACCCTGTTTTTAAGGCCTCAGTGAGCCATATTGAACATAACATGAGTTCAAAATACTTCAGGCCCATGTTTCACAATCATTTCTTAACTAAGATTTTCCTTCGCTTAAATTTAGCAAATTTTGACAATATTTTTCGACACTATAAATAACATATTTGGAAAAACTAAAATCAAATGTTTATAACTCTGAAGTGATTTCTAAATGACAACTTAATTTCATAGATGTTTAGAAAATAATAAAATTATTCATTTTTCAAATTTTGTCGATTTAAGTTAAGGGGAAATCTAAGGTAAATGATTGTGAAACATGGGCCAGTTTTGTTGTTTTAGATGAAATTATTTGAAAATAGTTCACTCAGTAAGCAGCGCCTGTTAAGCTAGCTACACCCGCCACGTGTCTTATCAACAATACACTGATGATTTTTAAGGGCCTTGATAAGCTTAGGGCTTCAATATTCTTGAGTCAACAAATTATTTGCAAGCAGCCTACTTCGTTGTACAAAGTCCCTTGAGTTGAAACAAGCTCTACCATAGTGTATTAATTAGGAAACAAATACACCATAAGCAGGAGAAGCAGGTATATTGCTGCATAGAAAAGGAAAGTTGACAATAGAAAAATTAAGTCATCTCGTTTCTCATAAATTTTCAAATGTAGCTTTTCGTTGGCGTTATAAATCAGGTATAAGTCTAAATATGAAGCAGAACTTGAGGAATCAGTCGTGTTTTTTATATCAAGTTCACTAGGATAGATGACATTCAGATAATCCCCAAATTTAGGATTGATAAGAGACAGAACGTCATGTATATATCTGTGTGTTGAGGTGAATGATTTGGCTACAGTCTTCTCTCCAGATTTAACAAGTTTGTACCCATTGGTATACTGATCGTTTGCTGAAACACTATATTACCAAACACAACAGATATGTTATCTATCACAAACTCCAACATTTTGTTGATGGCATCTTCAGTATATCTTTGTTTGGAATCGGTAGGATGCTTGACAAAATAACGAGAATCCTTGTTCATCACCAGATATTTGTATCTTGGCTTACCGTTTTTGTAAAAGAATGACAAATGAATAATTTCTTTAACAAATAAAATTTATTATAAGGTCTTTGGTTTTAACATTCGTAGTGTATGACATACAATTAATCGTTCTTTTTATTTACAATGTTTGCTCTGGAACAACAAATAACACACATTTTACAAAACATAAACAGAAAAACTATTGCTGATGAGAAATTGTATTCCGAAAAAGGTCGTTAAGTGCTGCAAAATTTTTATCAGAATTGGCATATTTTATTTATTACCTTCCTAGATCTTTTATTGTAACCTCAGTGTTCATTCTAGAAGGGGCCATAGGGCCATTGATCCCTGATTTTGCTAAATGACCCTGTTTAAAGGCTTCAGTGAGCCATATTGAAATAACATGAGTTCAAAATACTTCAGGCCCATGTTTCACAATCATTTTTTAACTAAGATTTTCCTTCACTTAAATTTAGCAAATTTTGACAATATTTTTCGACACTATAAATATCATATTTGGAAAAACTAAAATCAAAATGTTTATAACTCTGAAGTGATTTCTAAATGACACCTTAATTTCATAGATGTTTAGAAAATAATAAAATTATTCATTTTTCAAATTTTGTCGATTTAAGTTAAGGGGAAATCTAAGGTAAATGATTGTAAAACATGGGCCAGTTTTGTTGTTTTAGATGAAATTATTTGAAAATAGTTCACTCAGAAATATCTTAAATTGAACACTGTTAGCTGCAGCAAAACATTATAGATAGTAGCTTAAAAAATTGAAATGTATACCAAATGAATCAGCGTTAGCATCACCCCTATGGAGTTTTGGAATGATCCAAAAGTCAAAGAATATAAATGTGTCATTGTAAATGTAAAGGTGACAGAAGTAACTTTCCTGTATATGTTTTTTTGTTTGTTTCACCTTTTTCTTCAAGGATTAGACCTTTACACCTACTTTGTATTTGTACAAGAGGAGTGCTTGATTACTTTTAAATGCTGTAAAATATTTTACATTCCCATATCATTCAGAAGAAGAAAACTTTATACCCCTCATTTGCAAAACTTTAATCTGAAGTAAGAATCCACCTCTTTTCTGTCTTAAAATCTTCAAATTGTCTTTCCTTATTTCTATGAAGTACTCTCTCTGAAGAACACACACACACGCACACACACACACACACACACACACACACACACACACACACACAACACACACACACACACACACACACACACACACTCTCTCTCTCTCTCGCTCTCTCTCCTTCTCTCTCTCTCACAGAATAAAACCTCTCTTTTCCTTCTAAAATCAGTCCTAAGTACTTTCTCCCTTTTATGAATAGACAAAATGTTCTGACACTGGCAGCCATAAAGGTACCAAAACAGCAACATGGCAACAAATGATGTACTATTGTCAGTGGCGTCACTAAATGACACAATTTTGGCCGAGTTTTCATTCTTCTTGTGTGTAATTTAAGCATGTCAGGCCTTTGTTGGAACATTGTGGGCGTGGTCGGCGATCCGTCAATTGGGCTGAAATTTAGGAAAAATTTGCATGAAATAATGCGTGTCATAGAACTAAACGTGGGTGTAAAGTTTGAACCTTTGTTCCAAGGATAAATTGTTCTAGGCCAATTGTTTATACCCAAGTATTTAATTTTTAATTAATTTTGTTTGAGTATTTGTATGATATAGATAAATTTATGTGTTCCAATTGTTTTTTACTGTTTGAATGTATTTGTGCTTTATTTCTCATGGCGGTAATGTGTAATTTACCTGGGTGGTATATGAAACTGGCCTGAATGGTAATGTGAAATTTGCTTGCATGCTATTGTGATTTTTTTTCTACAAAATTAAACTCAGTTTCTCTACAAGATTTTCATTATTTATTTTCATTTTTTGAAAATATTGCTTGGTCAATAGGTCTTAAATATAAAATTGGCCTGGTTGGTAATGTGCAATTTTTTCTTACAAAAACTAAACTTAGTTTTTCTACAAGATTGTCATTATTTATTTTCATTTTTTTAATATTGCTTGGTCATTAGGTCTTAAAAAATTTATTTTGTATTCTATTTGCTAATATTGGACCAGGGTTTTTCATTATGCGAATGTCCATTTGAATTTTAAGGCACAATGAGGAAAACAATATAAAGTGTTTCTAATCGAATATCATAAAAGATAAAAAACAGATAAAATGGTCAAACATTTCTACTAGGAAAGTGAGACCGTTTGCTCTGAAACAGTAAGCAACGCCTGTAATGTTAAAAATCTCAAGATTGGTTCCAATACAAATGCATGTGTCATAGAAATTTTAAACAACCGAAGTCGACGTTAACCCTCCAGTTTATTTTAATGGATTCAGACTAAAAAATAATTTCTCAGAACATGAATGTAAACTGATGATTTCTTTAAATTTGCGAACACAACATATCACGTTTTGACAAATAAGCTATAATTTGGTTGGTGTATATGTAAATTCACGACCTTGTAAATATAAAAAATTTGTGATTGATAAGCAATTATTTTTCTTTCCCGAGACATTTTGTCGTGTTATATATAACTTCTGAAAACGATTACCGGTAAGTTTTACATTTTGACTTTTCTTTTTTCGCGATCCTATGAATATTCGCATAATACTGAGTATATAAATTCGCGATCTACCGTCCTCATGACATTTCGCCTTAATTAATCTCTCGCGATAAAAAGGCAATCTACAGTATGACCTGATTATATATCACAAAAACATCTAATCTGAATACATGCCTTGGAAACATTGACTTCTGTCGTCATGCATCTTCAGAAGCTGGAAAATACTATAATTAAGCATAAATTTATTACTTTTGTTCAAATTCATACAACCGATCGCTTTTTATACAAGTTTTTTTAATAAAAAAACCCTTTCAGTTGACATAAAAATATACCAGATTTGAACAACTTTATTTCTACTATTGTACATTTCCCTTTTCTATAACAGCAAAATATCTGTTTCTACTGCTTATGATGCATTTGTTTCACAGTTTTTTACGCTATAGAAATATGGAAGAGCATGCTTCAACTATGGGAACTTGTAGCAATCAGGCAATCTATTTAAGGAATGACATTACTTTGACTGTACTGCATGGAGTTATGCAGTAGAATGGACTGTCTCAAATTAAATGAAAGCCGAAGGCTTTCATGGTTATTTGCGACAGTCCATTCTACTGCATAACTCCATGCAGTACAGTCAAAGTAAATGTCATTCCTTATATTTACAATCATTTGTAACTTTTTCAAATAAACACAAAATATAAACTGACATTTTAGCACTTTTCATAAAAGACAAACAACTATAACTACCTCGTTAAAAATTGACTGTTCCAACTGTCGGCATCATTGACGTATCGCTGGCCACGCCCATTATGTTCCGACAAAGGCTGACATTACGGTACCAAAGCAGCGTCACGGCAACTAATGATGTACTAGTATCAGTGACGTCATTAAATGGTACAATGCAGGCCGAGTTTTCATTCCTTTTGCGTGTATTTAAAGCATGCCAGCCTTTGTCGGAACATTATGGGCGTGGTCAGCGATTAAAGAATAAACTCGCGTGCTCCATTCAACTGCATCAAGTAATGAAGTAGAATCGAGGTCAAACACTGCATTGAAGCAAAAACAATGTGATTGTAAATATTTACAATTAAATGCTAACGAAATAACAAACATATGCTCTTCAAGGTCCTTAAAAAGTTTCATGGCTATCATCACAATATTTTTTCAAGTGTGATGTCTCTTTATCTCTTTATCAAAGATGAGTATTTCTAAGCAAATATTAGAAACATACCGATATACAGTATAACCTATTAAGTTCACTTCTATAAAAAGCTCACGTGTCTAAAGCAACCGGTCTGAAATATCCCAATTAACTTTAGTATATGATGACCCTTTTCTGAATATAAAGTTCACCTTCCTAATGTGAAGTCCCGAAAGACTCCTTAACCTGTCTAAGTCTTAAGTCTAAGTCCACTATTTTAACCTAGTAATTCTTATATTCTTAACACATAATTATACCATTTTGATCAGTGTCCACTACCAAATGGCCGATAAGTATATAAGGTACAGACAAACAACATTGACCTGTCCGTGTGACCTATAATTTAAATAATAATCATGAATCATTTTATTTATGTGTAGAAAACGCAGGCGTTCATTTTGTCTACTACATCAGGAGTGATATTAAGTTAATTGAGTAGGCACATGCACTATGTTATTTTAACTTGAATCATAACATAATCTATTCATTGGATGGGTCATTCAATATGAATATTCACAATAAAAGGTCAAGCGAACAGGTAAATGTTGTTTATCTGTAATTGATTTTACAAATCAAAGACAAAAATATCGGAAGGTCCGGTGAACGACAGACTTATGGATATCAGAATAGTTTTTCTGTTTCCTATATACTGTAGATCAGGAAATAATAAAAAACAAACATACTAATCCATTTCCGAATCACAATCCAGAAGCAAAGTAAAAACTTTGGAACTGACAAGTTAGGTTAGACACGTGAACTTCCTCCAGGGAAGTGAGGCCGGGTGCTCCGGAAGGGTAAGCAGCTCCTGTTTAGCTAGCTACAACCGCCACGTGTGTAATCAAAATTGTGTGAAAGGAACATGGAACTATGGAGGTCAAATATATCCAAGGCAATCCTGGACACAGAGACATCAAACTTATCAACAATACTGTGATGACGGCCATAAAACTTTTTGAGGGCCTTGATAAGCCTAGGCTTGCAATATCCCCGAGTCAACAATTAACCTATTAATTACTTCAATTAATCTCCGCGATATAGTCGCTAGCTTTTATTTTCGCGTCTGTGACTGTGATCAAAACGAATGTAAATGATTTATATCTGTAAAAGTGAAACGAATAATCTGTTATTTAAAGGTCACCGGTCACCAAAAACCGATTTTTTTAGTACTATTTTCCGAAAGATTACATCATAAAAAGTCGAATTAGCCACAAATAACATTTTTTAATCATTTCTGTCCTTTTCTAAAGCGTAAATTAAAGTCCTGAAACTGTTGAAAAACTATGTTATCTCCCTTTGGTAGTAAAAGGGCACAAAACCGGAAGTGACGCAGAAGGTGTTATCCCAGCTATTTAGTAAATGAAGCTTGTATAGTGAACTGCATTTATTACCAAGATTTATCGGAAATAACTTCTATTGTTTTTATATAATTATTTATTTATTTTTTAGCATTGGGTATTTCAGTTTCCTTCAGCAGAAAAAAATAAATAAAATATAAACATAATAATGAGAATTAAAGAAATAAAAAAACTATATTTGTGTTTGCTCTAGTATGATATACTATTGACTAATACTTTTACAAAACATAATTTTACATTTCTTTTGAAATTTATTTATTTATTTATTTATTTATCACAACAAATAATAAAAGAACCCTAATTTTCTTTTTTAATTTGAAATATTGTTCATATTAATTTTCATTAATATTTAATATCATTTTAATCTTTACATATCTCTGAGTTATTTATTTATTTATTTATTTATTTATTTATTTATTTATTTATTTATTTATTTCACAACAAATAATAAAAGAACCCAGATTTTTGTTTTTTTTTAAAATATTGTTCACATTAATTTTTATTAATGTTTAATATTATTTTAATTATTTTTCCATATCTCTGATTAATTAATTAACCCAAATTTTTGTTTTTTATTTTAAAAAAATCTTTTCTTCTCTCTAGTACAGCTATATTATGACCTCAAATTGTTTTTTAATTCATATTTGTTTTAGAAAATGTCCCATTGTTAATCCCTTTTTAGATTAAAATCAAAGATTTATTATTAATTATTATTATTTACCCATGTAATGAAAAAAAAAAACGTTTTCGGGTAGAATCTGGGTCTAAGACCTGTAGTTTTTTGTACAACGAAAATATCAAAATAAAGGTTTAAAAAATAATGTCTTATTGTCTCTCAAATAAAATATTTCACCCCAGTATTACTTAAATATGAAAACAATTTCAATTCAATAGCTTCCTATTCCTTATTTGCAGTAAGTTTAATCATCATCATCATCATCATCATCATCATCGTTTCCATGATAAAATAAAAAATAATCATTAAGCTTAATTTTATGGGATGAAAAGAACGTAATCAAAATGAGATACCAGTGGGATTACGCTCGACTAACTAAGGACTCAAAACTCGAGTGAACTTTTTTTCATTTATTATTCACAATAAATTAATATTCTATCAAAGTGTGATTTACACCCTCTCACATACCAGTAATTAAGAGATTATCAATATGCTACATTGGGAAACATCCTGTTTAGAAGTAGACATCTACCACCTGTAATTAACAGAGTTTATCTGACAATATGCAACATTAATTGACACGTGCGTATATCTCTATGATATACCCGGTGAATGTTATTTGTCATTTTTATGGATTCTGAAAATCGAATACATTAAAGTTAGATTAGTTAATTTGAACAAGACATATGTCTCTGTTAGAAAGTGTGAATTGGTAAACTGATTGAATAATAGAATAAAATTAATTTTGAAAATTAAAATCGTTTAAAATCTATATATTTGAATTCATTCATAATAATTTGAATTGTCTTCAATGATTATTCCGCTCTTATTTCCCGGACTTATCTCGTAATATTTAATCTCATTACACTCAAAACAATTAAAAAGCTGCATGAAGGACTTGTGTAAATCTGGCTTTAATTTGTTCTGAATTTTGTTGAAAAAACATGTTCATCAGTCATTGTGATTTTATGATATCCAAACTTCACAAAATATATCATTTTGACTTGAAATCAAACTTTAAAAGCCTTCAAAACACCACACAAACCCACATGTAATATATGGATACATATATAGGTTATGTGTCTTTCCTCAGCAGCTTAACACCATGTACGTCATCAATTAGATCGCCGGAAAGTTACGAGCGGTGTCGGAAACTACCGAGAATTAGCAGTTCGTTTAGGTAAGGTTTTAGTGTATTACAGGTAAATGTAAGGCGTGGGAAACCGTCAGACACATCAATAGTGACTATTCTACCCATAGGAATGCAAAATACAAAATTGATTAATTTGGTGACCGGTGACCTTTAAACCCCTAAGCAGGTACCCCTGCTGGTGGCTGGTTTTCCGAGTATATCACAAACTCAGTAGGCAAGAATTGTGTATTATTGTCAGAAATATACTATTGTCTAAATTTGCTGCTAGGTAAAATTTGAAATTATCAAAAATGAAGGTATACTCCCTCATGCAAAGTAGGTAAATTTGGTAAAATATATTTTGACCCTTTAGTAATTTTTTTAACATCTTGAAAACAAATTTGGTTTGATAATTTTGGCCTATGCACTACTGATGAGGAATTGTATTCCTAATAGGTCGTCTAGTGATGTAAAATTAAAACTGGTATAATATGTAAATTATATCAAAATGATTTTTTTCGCATGTTGTTACTGTCGCAAAAAAGGCGTAAATATACATGAATTTTCCCCGATGACAGTATAATATGGCTGTAAAATAATGACTTTAGCTATTTCACATATTAAGTTTAATACCTTTTCATCCTAGTTGAAACAAAGAAACGCATTATATTGTTGCAAAAATTAAATGATTTTACGAGCACTTACTCTTAAAAAATATGTCAATAGAAATTTTTCACCGGTTTGTTGGTTAATTGTTTAAATTATTCAATTCTTTATAATTTCGCTCATTTTGAAATTAAATCAATTTAAATCAAATTTTATTTCACTCAAAATAATTGGAGATGGTTTATGAGGTTTAAAACAATACCTTTGTGTTAAAAAATTAAAAAGCATCCAAATGCATATTTATTAATCCAACAAAGAGAACGAAAACTTTTTTTTGAAAATGGCAAATGCTTATCTAGTATAATGCATGTTTAAGTACTGTTGATTTCTTTTTTATCACGAGAGATTTATTGATGTGTATAGGCTCTCGATCACGAATTCGTATATCACACAATATTCAAAGAATCTCAAAATTTAAATAGCCAAGTTTAAAAAAGTGTCTGTAATCGACTATGACCCTGGGTTTAGCATTGCCTATCGATCGCGAATTGTAATATTTATAGGGATTGTGGTAGCGAAATTACATATTTGCGAAATATCGCATAGGGTTCTGCATGCAAAATGCGATTTTACAAACCATGACGTCAGTCATTTCATGTATTTACCTTCTCTTGACAGGAAATCGCATATAGTGCGTCAAATTTGATCTGGCCGATTGACCTTTTATATAAATATTAAAACAAACATATCCATTGTGCAATTTAGGGACTATCGTCCCAGAGCTCATACAGGTTTATTTGACTTTTATTTGCCAAAAGGTCTGTTTGTTTCTGAAACGCAATTATAAGTATAATATGAAAATGCATTTCTTACATGATCCGGTCTGGACATTTTTTTGTAAATTCCGGATTTTTTAAGAGCACCTGAACGTATTTTTCAAATACACGCTTTTGAGGTAGGGGAAGGGAATTGTGATTATTTAACGCCTAAATAAATAGATATCCATTAAATTTGGTATCATTCTAAAGGTTATTGATAATTCTTTATTATATGATAAAATATTTTGCAATATGATGTCACTAGGTACAGATATCATGTCATAAACTATTTTTTAAAAATCAAAAATAGTGAAAGGGCTATTTGATCGGATACAATTTTGTTTTAGAATAATTAATACCCTCTGCCATTGATATTCTATAACTTCGATGTGTAATTATTTGAGCATTATAATATTTTCAATCGAAAAAAAATGTACCAATTTCTACTGAAGAAATCATTTTTGGGGGTAGGGGAACACTATCATGATTTAACATCATAAATATATATATTAGCCGAAATTTCCTGCAAATTAAAATTTGAAATTTCTCAAAAACTAAGGTATACTTCCTCATACAAAGTATTTCCTTAGCTTAATTTGGTAAAATATATTTTGGTCCTTTAGGTAGCTTTTCAACATCTTCAAAATAATTTTGGTTTCATAATTTTGGTCCAAGCACTACTGATGAGGAATTGTATTGCGAAACGACCGTCTAGTGCTGTAAAATCAAAACTGGTATACTATGTGATTTGAAGAATTTTCTGTATACGTAAAATCGCTCTATCATATGTATATACGACCACTGCGGTAACTCAGTTGGTAGAGTGCTCGCTCCGTAGCGGAGGTCGTGGGTTCGATCCCTGGCCGGGTCTGACTCAAGACTTGAAAATGGGTAGTGACTGTTCTTTCGCCAAGCACTCGGCAGTACGAAATGAAAGTCACGGTTCTTTCGGATGTGAACTTAAAATAAACGAGGTCTCGTGTCCCGGTAAGCTTGGCACGCTAAAAAACCCTGCTGTATAATGCCATCAGCGCAACGCACAGGCAAAAATTTCTGCACCTTCGCCTATAGCTGGCGACGTCTCGATATAGGTGAAATATTCTTGACTGGGACTTTAAACATCATTACTCAACTCATCTCTATGTATACATATATTTATATCATCCTATGAAATCTTTTTTTTATTTTGGATTTTTATGGCAAAATATAATTATCTCCTATGCCTTCTCTTTTCTGAAAGAAAAAACATTGAAATTATAAGTTATACAGGGCTTTTGCAGGTTACAGCCTGCGGCTCAGGGTACATAAATCTTTGACTGGATACATCGGGCCGGGTAACCTGACAAAGCCCTGTATAACGTTTTTGTCACCCTTGCGTACGTTGTCGCCATGTTTGTTTACTGTAACTAGACGTCAGCGATGTACGAGTTAATTCCCTTTTACCACCAAACGTCGCGTACGTTCATGTACCCCGACAGATTTCGGAACATAGTTCTATTTACCCCGGCAAGTTAACCAATCGTTATGCGAGAAATTTCTTTAAAGGGTGACAAATTAGTATTTCAAAACATAAACTATTTAACCGTTAATGTCGTTACCAGTCCCATACTCATTGTTTAGTTATTTACATTAGAAACTAATGTTTAGAATACAGCACAACCAATGAGGTCGAATCGAGCACAGGCAGAGCTATGATATGTTACTGGAACAATCCTTAAGTACTTCGTCATCACAGGAATAGAGAAATTATTTGTAACTTTGATGTAATTGTCACTATTTCCATTATAGTCCTGAAAAAAAACCAAGTGAAATATTTAATAAGAAATTACCAACCAATTAAACCACTCAGTAAGTTTGTGATCTGCTGTTCAAATGATATCATTGCTGTAAATTTCATTCGAAATTTTAATTACATGTAAAAGTGTTGCTAGCTGAACAGGAAGTCTTTACTCTTCTGGAGCAACCGGCCTCCCTTCCTTGGTGGAAGTTCAAATGTTTCACATAATTTACTAGTTTCTGTGATAGTGGTATGTGCATGAATCTGCATGTTTTTTATTTGTATTTTTTAAACCTTTTGCCAAAATGTATGTAATGGGTGTCTAATAAAAAACAAACATACTAATCCATGTGAGAATCACAACCAGAAGGAAAGTAAACAGTTTGGAACTGAAAGTTAGGTTAGACACGTGAACTTCCATCAGGGAAGTGAGGCCGGGTAGTGTTATTTCATTAATATTCACATTTTATGTTACTGAGAAAGTGAGACCGGATGATCTGGAATGGCAAGCAGCCCTGCATTGTTGATAACAAAACTTGATATATCCAGTTTGGATGGCAATGTAATCGTTGAACCCATGAAATCCCACTTACGAAGCGAGCACTCCGAGGAAATGAGTTACCGCAGTGGTCCGTTCCATTTTAGTTGTATTGTAAGTATAATAATAAATAAAAACAAGACACAATGTTTGACGGAGAAGTAATGCACGAACATATTTAAATGATTATATTAATGCACTCAAGTGCTAATCTGAGCTTCGTATCAAACACAAATCACCAATCCACCGCAAAAACACTATCTCAAAGCAAAATAAATATCTTGTACTTGCATGCAGTTAAACACTAAAAAAATCCTTGATTGATGCTTGTCTTTTAAACTGTGTCCAACATGCTTGTGTGAAATACAAATGTAATAGTGTTTAAACTCAGGGAAGGACCATTAATATAAACTGTTTTGAATGAATTAGAAGATTTATAAACCTGGCTTAATTATCCTTGTTGTTAAGTTTTCTAGTTTATACGTACTTCGAACGAGTACTCTACAAGCTAACCAACTTTAGTAGTGTTTGAGTGATATATGCGCTTCTTTGCTTTTTGTATATTTCAGTATATTTTGACTTCGTTTCTATCTGAGTCCATTTAACAGTGTCAGAACTTGACTGAACCTTATAGGATGTGATCCGCTATTACAGGTCTGACAACCCTGTGTCACGACACCATGCACTTGATACGGCTTACTGAACTGAAACTGTAAAAGTAGAAACAAACATACTGGTACATGTCCAAATCAAATCTATAACCAAAGGTTGAACACGTGAACTTGCACCAGAAAAATGAGGCCGGGCGGAAAGGTAAGCATCTTATGTTTAGCTAGCCTAATGAGTTTGACTTCATACTGAAAAGCATGTTCACCAATTTGCTGCCCCAGTTCTGCATTTCGTATAAGTTAATGCTTGAAAAGTAGCTTTAAGAACTTTCGATGTGTATATTTACACAAGTATTTAAAAAAATATAATACACCTTTCTTATGTATCCGAATCCCTCTCGTAAGAAAATGTTCAAAACGTTGTCTAAACTTTTTCTTTCCTTGTCTAAGAAACTTTGACAGCTTGCTGACATTCCGGTTTTGTACACTTTTCTTGAATTGACCTTCCCGTTTCAGTTAAAATCTTAACCTAAACGTAAAATTCCATTTACCACAAATCTAACGCAGTTGCACACCTCATTATATAATTTATTGGTAGTTAGCCAAGCAAAAAGAAAAATGTTTAAAGAGATCGAAAATCGAAGCTACCTAGTGACAATTTTTTCAAATTTATGTCAACTTTTACTTTTCTATGCAACAATGTACCTGCTTTTCCTGATGGTGAATTTGTTTTACAATAATAGCTATGGTAAAACTTGTTTCCTATTGAACTTAATACAAAAAGCAAACTGCTTACAAATAAATTGTGGAGGCAAAGTTATCGTAAACCTATCATTATCAAGACCTCAAAATTTCGGCAGTCATTACAGATATTTTTGATTAATATTACGTCTATATATATATATGTCCAAATCGCCCTTGATGTATGTTTTCATTCCAAATTTTGATTAAACACATGGCATGCGTAGCTAAGCAAACAGTAAGGTCTTACATTTCAAGAGCACCAGGCTTCACTTCTCTGGTGGAAGTGTTTGATCTAATTTACCAATTTCAAAGTTTTTAATTTGCTTTAGGATTATGGTTTGGACATGGATAGTATGTCTATATATGATTTTTATTTATAAATGTTTTGTTTACTTATATCGTTTTACGTGAAAATTTGAGATATTTACAAGAAAGAGAACATCACTATATTGCAAATTTGAAAAAAAATACATGGAACTAAGTCATTAGAAATTTTTTTTCAGTATATAGTATTTTTTCATTATTAAAAGTTTTACCTGAACATATTCTGATGTAAGTGACGCATATGATCCTACACACCATCCAGATGGTCCATCGAGACCTTGTACATTATTACCATAGATATTAAAGGCACTGGATGCATGTACTGATATATCTGCATTGTTTTCCCAATCAAGTCTAGTGGTAGTATCACACCAAAACTCTACAATATAATGTAGATAAATCAAAAAAGTCATTTAATACATGTTGCAATATTGCAGGCTTATCAAGGCCCTCAAACAATTTTATGGCCGTCATCAAAGTATTGTTGATAAGTTTGGTGTCTCTGTGTCCAGGATTGCACTGGATATATATGACGTCCCATTGTTTCACACAATTATGATTTCACATGTGACGGGTGTAGCTAGCTAAACAGGAGGTGCTTGCCCTCCCAGACCATCCGGCAGTATTTTCCTGCTGGAAGTTCACGTGTGTGACCTAACTATTCAGTTTTAAAGTTTTTACTTTGCTTTGAATTGTGATTCGGATTAGTATGTGTGTTTGTTTTTTAATAATAACGAAAATTCTCGTTTGTTAGAACCTTTTTAATGTTCTTTAGCGAGCACCTGGCCAATCTTACCTTCTTCACGCATTTTACAATATTCGTCAGTTTTTCACAATTTTACCTTTGCTTTTTTAGTGTGATTTAAATATGGACAGGTATGTTTATGTTCGATAAAAAACAAACAAACTTACTTACCAATGTCTGATTCATAATCCAGATGCAAAGTAAAAACTTTGGAACTGACAAGTTAGGTTAAAATCTTTTGATTTTAACATAGATCAGCATACTTTTTGTTTTGTTTTGGATTGTGATTTGAACATGGGAAGATATGTTTGTTTTTGATTTGTGATTTAAACATGGGACGGTATATTTGTGTTTCATTTGGATTGTGATTTGAACATGGGACGGTATATTTGTGTTTCATTTGGATTGTGATTTGAACATGGGACGGTATGTTTGTGTTTCATTTGGATTGTGATTTGAACATGGGACGGTATGTTTGTGTTTATTTGGATTGTGATTTGAACATGGGAGAGTATGTTTGTGTTTCATTTGGATTGTGATTTTAAGATGGGACAGTATATTTGTGTTTCATTTGGATTGTGATTTGAACATAGGGCGGTATGTTTGTGTTCATCTGGATTGTGATTTGAACATGGGACAGTATGTTTGTGTTTCATTTGGATTGTGATTTAAAGATGGGACAGTATATTTGTGTTTCATTTGGATTGTGATTTGAACATGGGACGGTATATTTGTGTTTCATTTGGATTGTGATTTGAACATGGGACGGTATGTTTGTGTTCATCTGGATTGTGATTTGAACATGGGACGGTATATAAGATGTTTTATTTGGATTTTGATTTTAATATGGGACGGTATATTTGTGTTTAATTTGGATTGTGATTTTAACATGGGACGATATGTTTGTGTTTCATTTGGATTGTGATTTTAACATAGTACGATATGTTTGTGTTTCATTTGGATTGTGATTGTAACATGAGACGGTATGTTTATGTTTCATTTTGATCGTGGTTTAATATGGGACGGTATATTTTGTGTTTCATTTGGATTGTGATTGTAACATGGTAAAATATGTTTGTGTTTCATTTGGATTGTGATTTGAACATGGGACGGTATATTTGTGTTTCATTTGGATTGTAATTTGAACATGGGACGGTATGTTTGTGTTCATCTGGATTGTGATTTGAACATGGGACGGTACGTTTGTGTTTATCTGGATTGTGATTTGAACATGGGACAGTATGTTTGTGTTTCATTTGGATTGTGATTTTAAGATGGGACAGTATATTTGTGTTTCATTTGGATTGTGATTTGAACATGGGACGGTATGTTTGTGTTCATCTGGATTGTGATTTGAACATGGGACAGTATGTTTGTGTTCATCTGAATTGTGATTTGAACATGGGACAGTATGTTTGTGTTTCATTTGGATTGTGATTTGAACATGGGACGGTATATTTGTGTTTCATTTGATTGTGATTTGAACATGGGACGGTATGTTTGTGTTCATCTGGATTGTGATTTGAACATGGGACGGTATATTTGTGTTTCATTTGGATTGTATTTGAACATGGGACGGTATGTTTGTGTTCATCTGGATTGTGATTTGAACATGGGACGGTACGTTTGTGTTTATTGGATTGTGATTTGAACATGGGACAGTATGTTTGTGTTTCATTTGGATTGTGATTTTAAGATAGGACGGTATATTTGTGTTTCATTTGGATTGTGATTTGAACATGGGACAGTATATTTGTGTTTCATTTGGATTGTGATTTTAAGATGGGACGGTATATTTGTGTTTCATTTGGATTGTGATTTGAACATGGGACGGTATATTTGTGTTTCATTGGATTGTGATTTGAACATGGGACGGTATGTTTGTGTTCATCTGGATTGTGATTTGAACATGGACGTATATAAGTGTTTTATTTGGATTTGATTTTAACATGGGACGATATGTTTGTGTTTCATTTGGATTGTGATTTTAACATAGTACGATATGTTTGTGTTTCATTTGGATTGTGATTGTAACATGAGACGGTATGTTTGTTTTTCATTTGGATTGTGATTTAATATGGGACGGTATATTTTGTGTTTCATTTGGATTGTGATTGTAACATGGTAAAATATGTTTGTGTTTCATTTGGATTGTGATTTGAACATGGGACGGTATATTTGTTTTCATTTGGATTGTAATTTGAACATGGGACGGTATGTTTGTGTTCATCTGGATTGTGATTTGAACATGGGACAGTATGTTTGTGTTTCATTTGGATTGTGATTTTAAGATGGGACAGTATATTTGTGTTTCATTTGGATTGTGATTTGAACATGGACGGTATGTTTGTGTTCATCTGGATTGTGATTTGAACATGGGACAGTATGTTTGTGTTTCATTTGGATTGTGGTTTTAAGATGGAACAGTATATTTGTGTTTCATTTGGATTGTGATTTGAACATGGGACGGTATATTTGTGTTTCATTTGATTGTGATTTGAACATGGGACGGTATGTGTGTTCATCTGGATTGTGATTTGAACATGGGACGGTATATTTGTGTTTCATTTGGATTGTAATTTGAACATGGGACGGTATGTTTGTGTTCATCTGGATTGTGATTTGAACATGGGACGGTACGTTTGTGTTTATCTGGATTGTGATTTGAACATGGGACAGTATGTTTGTGTTTCATTTGGATTGTGATTTTAAGATAGGACGGTATATTTGTGTTTCATTTGGATTGTGATTTGAACATGGGACGGTATGTTTGTGTTTCATTTGGATTGTGATTTGAACATGGGACGGTATGTTTGTGTTCATCTGGATTGTGATTTGAACATGGGACGGTATATTTGTGTTTCATTTGATTGTGATTTGAACATGGGACGGTATATTTGTGTTTCATTTGATTGTGATTTGAACATGGGACGGTATGTTTGTGTTCATCTGGATTGTGATTTGAACATGGGACGGTATATTTGTGTTTCATTTGGATTGTAATTTGAACATGGGACGGTATGTTTGTGTTCATCTGGATTGTGATTTGAACATGGGACGGTACGTTTGTGTTTATCTGGATTGTGATTTGAACATGGGACAGTATGTTTGTGTTTCATTTGGATTGTGATTTTAAGATAGGACGGTATATTTGTGTTTCATTTGGATTGTGATTTGAACATGGGACGGTATGTTTGTGTTCATCTGGATTGTGATTTGAACATGGGACGGTATATTTGTGTTTCATTTGGATTGTAATTTGAACATGGACGGTATGTTTGTGTTCATCTGGATTGTGATTTGAACATGGGACGGTACGTTTGTGTTTATCTGGATTGTGATTTGAACATGGGACAGTATGTTTGTGTTTCATTTGGATTGTGATTTTAAGATAGGACGGTATATGTGTTTCATTTGGATTGTGATTTGAACATGGGACAGTATATTTGTGTTTCATTTGGATTGTGATTTTAAGATGGGACGGTATATTTGTGTTTCATTTGGATTGTGATTTGAACATGGGACGGTATATTTGTGTTTCATTTGATTGTGATTTGAACATGGGACGGTATGTTTGTGTTCATCTGGATTGTGATTTGAACATGGGACGGTATATAAGGTGTTTTATTTGGATTTTGATTTTAATATGGGACGATATATTTGTGTTTCATTTGGATTGTGATTTTAACATAGTACGATATGTTTGTGTTTCATTTGGATTGTGATTGTAACATGAGACGGTATGTTTGTTTTTCATTTGGATTGTGATTTAATATGGGACGGTATATTTTGTGTTTCATTTGGATTGTGAGTAACATGGTAAAATATGTTTGTGTTTCATTTGGATTGTGATTTGAACATGGGACGGTATATTTGTGTTTCATTTGGATTGTAATTTGAACATGGGACGGTATGTTTGTGTTCATCTGGATTGTGATTTGAACATGGGACAGTATGTTTGTGTTTCATTTGGATTGTGATTTTAAGATGGGACAGTATATTTGTGTTTCATTTGGATTGTGATTTGAACATGGGACGGTATGTTTGTGTTCATCTGGATTGTGATTTGAACATGGGACAGTATGTTTGTGTTTCATTTGGATTGTGGTTTTAAGATGGAACAGTATATTTGTGTTTCATTTGGATTGTGATTTGAACATGGGACGGTATATTTGTGTTTCATTTGATTGTGATTTGAACATGGGACGGTATGTTTGTGTTCATCTGGATTGTGATTTGAACATGGGACGGTATATTTGTGTTTCATTTGGATTGTAATTTGAACATGGGACGGTATGTTTGTGTTCATCTGGATTGTGATTTGAACATGGGACGGTACGTTTGTGTTTATCTGGATTGTGATTTGAACATGGGACAGTATGTTTGTGTTTCATTTGGATTGTGATTTTAAGATAGGACGGTATATTTGTGTTTCATTTGGATTGTGATTTGAACATGGGACGGTATGTTTGTGTTTCATTTGGATTGTGATTTGAACATGGGACGGTATGTTTGTGTTCATCTGGATTGTGATTTGAACATGGGACGGTATTTGTGTTTCATTTGATTGTGATTTGAACATGGGACGGTATATTTGTGTTTCATTTGATTGTGATTTGAACATGGGACGGTATGTTGTGTTCATCTGGATTGTGATTTGAACATGGGACGGATATTTGTGTTTCATTTGGATTGTAATTTGAACATGGGACGGTATGTTTGTGTTCATCTGGATTGTGATTTGAACATGGGACGGTACGTTTGTGTTTATCTGGATTGTGATTTGAACATGGGACAGTATGTTTGTGTTTCATTTGGATTGTGATTTTAAGATAGGACGGTATATTTGTGTTTCATTTGGATTGTGATTTGAACATGGGACGGTATGTTTGTGTTCATCTGGATTGTGATTTGAACATGGGACGGTATATTTGTGTTTCATTGGATTGTAATTTGAACATGGGACGGTATGTTTGTGTTCATCTGGATTGTGATTTGAACATGGGACGGTACGTTTGTGTTTATCTGGATTGTGATTTGAACATGGGACAGTATGTTTGTGTTTCATTTGGATTGTGATTTTAAGATAGGACGGTATATTTGTGTTTCATTTGGATTGTGATTTGAACATGGGACGGTATATTTGTGTTTCATTTGATTGTGATTTGAACATGGGACGGTATGTTTGTGTTCATCTGGATTGTGATTTGAACATGGGACGGTATATAAGGTGTTTATTTGGATTTTGATTTTAATATGGGACGGTATATTTGTGTTTAATTTGGATTGTGATTTTAACATGGGACGATATATTTGTGTTTCATTTGGATTGTGATTTTAACATAGTACGATATGTTTGTGTTTCATTTGGATTGTGATTGTAACATGAGACGGTATGTTTGTGTTTCATTTGGATTGTGATTTAATATGGGACGGTATATTTTGTGTTTCATTTGGATTGTGATTGTAACATGGTAAAATATGTTTGTGTTTCATTTGGATTGTGATTTGAACATGGGACGGTATATTTGTGTTTCATTTGGATTGTAATTTGAACATGGGACGGTATGTTTGTGTTCATCTGGATTGTGATTTGAACATGGGACGGTACGTTTGTGTTTATCTGGATTGTGATTTGAACATGGGACAGTATGTTTGTGTTTCATTTGGATTGTTATTTTAAGATAGGACGGTATATTTGTGTTTCATTTGGATTGTGATTTGAACATGGGACGGTATATTTGTGTTTCATTTGATTGTGATTTGAACATGGGACGGTATGTTTGTGTTCATCTGGATTGTGATTTGAACATGGGACGGTATATAAGATGTTTTATTTGGATTTTGATTTTAATATGGGACGGTATATTTGTGTTTAATTTGGATTGTGATTTTAACATGGGACGATATATTTGTGTTTCATTTGGATTGTGATTTTAACATAGTACGATATGTTTGTGTTTCATTTGGATTGTGATTGTAACATGAGACGGTATGTTTGTGTTTCATCTGGATTGTGATTTAATATGGGACGGTATATTTTGTGTTTCATTTGGATTGTGATTGTAACATGGTAAAATATGTTTGTGTTTCATTTGGATTGTGATTTGAACATGGGACGGTATATTTGTGTTTCATTTGGATTGTAATTTGAACATGGGACGGTATGTTTGTGTTCATCTGGATTGTGATTTAAACATGGGACGGTATGTTTGTGTTTATCTGGATTGTGATTTGAACATGGGACAGTATGTTTGTGTTTCATTTGGATTGTGATTTTAAGATGGGACAGTATATTTGTGTTTCATTTGGATTGTGATTTGAACATGGGACGGTATGTTTGTGTTCATCTGGATTGTGATTTGAACATGGGACAGTATGTTTGTGTTTCATTTGGATTGTGGTTTTAAGATGGAACTGTATATTTGTGTTTCATTTGGATTGTGATTTGAACATGGGACGGTATATTTGTGTTTCATTTGATTGTGATTTGAACATGGGACGGTATGTTTGTGTTCATCTGGATTGTGATTTGAACATGGGACGGTATATTTGTGTTTCATTTGGATTGTAATTTGAACATGGGACGGTATGTTTGTGTTCATCTGGATTGTGATTTGAACATGGGACGGTACGTTTGTGTTTATCTGGATTGTGATTTGAACATGGGACAGTATGTTTGTGTTTCATTTGGATTGTGATTTGAACATGGGACGGTATGTTTGTGTTTCATTTGATTGTGATTTGAACATGGGACGGTATGTTTGTGTTCATCTAAATTGTGATTTGAACATGGGACGGTATATAAGGTGTTTTATTTGGATTTTGATTTTAATATGGGACGGTATATTTGTGTTTAATTTGGATTGTGATTTTAACATGGGACGATATATTTGTGTTTCATTTGGATTGTGATTTTAACATAGTACGATATATTTGTGTTTCATTTGGATTGTGATTTTAACATAGTACGATATGTTTGTGTTTCATTTGGATTGTGATTGTAACATGAGACGGTATGTTTGTGTTTCATTTGGATTGTGATTTAATATGGGACGGTATATTTTGTGTTTCATTTGGATTGTGATTGTAACATGGTAAAATATGTTTGTGTTTCATTTGGATTGTGATTTGAACATGGGACGGTATATTTGTGTTTCATTTGGATTGTAATTTGAACATGGGACGGTATGTTTGTGTTCATCTGGATTGTGATTTGAACATGGGACGGTATGTTTGTGTTTATCTGGATTGTGATTTGAACATGGGACAGTATGTTTGTGTTTCATTTGGATTGTGATTTTAAGATGGGACAGTATATTTGTGTTTCATTTGGATTGTGATTTGAACATGGGACGGTATGTTTGTGTTCATCTGGATTGTGATTTGAACATGGGACAGTATGTTTGTGTTTCATTTGGATTGTGGTTTTAAGATGGAACAGTATATTTGTGTTTCATTTGATTGTGATTTGAACATGGGACGGTATGTTTGTATTCATCTGGATTGTGATTTGAACACGGGACGGTATATAAGGTGTTTTATTTGGATTTTGATTTTAATATGGGACGGTATATTTGTGTTTAATTTGGATTGTGATTTTAACATGGGACGATATATTTGTGTTTCATTTGGATTGTGATTTAACATAGTACGATATGTTTGTGTTTCATTTGGATTGTGATTGTAACATGAGACGGTATGTTTGTGTTTCATTTTGTTTGTGATTTAAATGTGAGACGGTATATTTTGTGTTTCATTTGGATTGTGATTGTTACATGGTAAGATATGTTTGTGTTTCATTTGGATTGTTATTTTAACATGAGACGGCATAATTGGTGTTTCATTTGGATTGTTATTTGAACAAGGACAGGTATGTTTATATCGTTTGGATTGCGATTTGAATATGGATCAGTATGTTTGGTTTTAATTTATTTATTTTCTACGGTAACAGTGATTCATTGATTCCATAGAAAGTGCAGAGTAAAGAAAATGGCCTCTAAGTTGCTTAATTATTTTAATTATTTAGTAGTTTAAGTGGATTTCTGAGATAAAAATCATCAAAACTGAAATTATCGTAATCAAGACTTAACCGTGAAAGCAGAGGAATTTAGCTACTTTTCCTTTCAACTCTCATTACCACAACAGTATGTCAGTTGGTAGGTTGCTCGCTTCGTATATTGAAGGTCGTGGATTGAAAGACCGGTCGAGTCGGGTCTGATCAAATTTTGAAAAAGATAGTGACTGCTTTTCTGTCAAGGACTTGGTATTTGGAAATGAAACTCATGTCTCGTGTCATGGCAGGCGTATTACGGTAAAGATCACTCCTTTACATTGGTCTGAACACACTACAAAGGTAAAAATTTCAACCACTTCACTATAGCTGGTGACGTTTCAATATATATTCTTGACTGTGACGTAAAACTTAATGTTATCAGTCATAAATCCTTTCAACTCTCATCTATCTATATCGGACCAGGCATGGTTCGGTTAATCATATTTTACTATTAAAGAATATCTTATATTTCTGAAAAAATGCCTTCTATTGAGCAACCGGCCATGTTCGTGTGTTTAAACGTTATGTGTCAGTTTTTAAAGTGAGATTGTCATTTGAACATGGAGTGGCATGTTAGTTTTACATATTAAGACAGTGTTAATTATACAACACTAGACGGCAATTACGGAATGAAATTCTTCATCACTAGTGCTTGGGCCAACCCAAAAGAGAGGTTGAAAAAAAATAGCCAAAGGACAAAATTTAGCTAAAGAATTACTTTGCATGAGTGGGTATTCCTTAGTGTTTGCTAATTTTAGGAATTTTCTACTAGCAAATTGAGACAGTAGTTTATTTCTGACAATACAAAAGTATTGCCTACTGAGTTTATGATATCCTGGTGGATGCATTGTAACAGAAATATCGGCCCAGTTGTTACAGAGATACCGGCCCAGTTGTAACAAAGATACCGACCAAGTTGTAACAGAGATACTGGCTAAGTTGTAACAGAGATACCGTCCCAGCTGTAACAGAGATTTCGGCCCAGCTGTAACAGAGATTCCGGCCTAGTTGTAACAAAGATACCAGCCAAATGATTTCAATTACATATTATGCCAGTGTAGGTTTTACATCATTAGATTGTTGTTTTGTTTCAATACAAATCTCCGAAGAATTTAAATTTAAATTCTTATCCTAACTAAATGAATCAACGGTATTCTGACGATCGATCTTGAATGCATAATGCAAAGTCAAGCGGTCAGTTATATAAAGCGAAGCTAAATTGTAAATTAATGTAGTTTGGAAATAAAATACTATGGATTCATTAATTTTAACAGCGTCTAAATTTCATGGTGTTAAAAATTACACTGTAAGTGTTGAAAATTCCTGGTTTGTAGTATCCATTTAAAGGAAGTTTGTATTCTATTTCTATTTAGTTGGCATGTATATCGGTTGAGCAGGTAATCATCGAAAAGAAAACTAAGAAAAAGAATAAATTCGGAGAACAAATAAATTTTAAATTCTCAGGATATGATTTGACGTATATGATATGATCGTATGTCCACAAAAAACCACAAAAATATTTTATCTCTCGATACTTACTTTGGAAACACCGACTTCTGTCGTCATGCATCGTCAGTAGCACGTTGTGATCTGGACAATCCACAGAAGCTGGAAAATACTATAATTAAACAATAATTTAGTACTTGTGTTCAAATTCATATATCCAATACCTTTTCATTAAAGTTTTTATCAAATAAAAATCCAATCGATTAACACCAAAAACATATAGTCGAAGAGATCATGGCTAAAATCCGGGTAAACGAGACCAAAAGGTTTGAGGGTTGATTCTTGTAGGAAAATGCCCCTAGTTACTGAAAACCAATTTCTTACGCGTCAAATCGTTTCCGATGTTTTAATCAGAAACAGTTTTTGAAGAAAAGTCTCTGCAAATGTTAAATTTTGGTAAAAGTTTTTTTCCAGATCTTGAAGCATTTTGTGGCAAAAAGAACACAAAAATGTTCATTCTATCTTTCATTGTGGATACATAATAAATTAAAATGCAAAACATCTTGACAGTTTTCCGATTTTGTGTCAAAATTTTAAACTAAGCGATAAAATCGATGTTGTAAACTGCGGTTTTATCATATCTACCGTCTTTCGATTCTTGTAAATCCCTTGTTTTTGTATTAAATATGACAAACTATATATTTTTATAAAGTCTTGATAGTCCTGTAGAAAAAAAATGTTACAAAACTTCGAAAATATGGAACCTTAATACCGTAGCAAATTATTATGTTTCACCTACCGCAAAAATACGAAAATGTCAAAAATTCATTATTTTGGCCCATGATTGCCGATAAGTGTTTAAAACAAATCATTATTGTTTGCTACATCTCCCGTCTGTTCCCAACATATATATATAAAACAATTATATGTAGAGTGCTTGGTGATTTTATATGAAAATTTGCACTTTTCATACAACAATAGCTTGGAAAGAGAGTTTTCATTAAATCTTTTGTACTCTACTTCTTGTAATTTTGTTATATAGGCATTCAATCTCGAGATTTATATGTTTCTTATTGCCGTGGCACATTTGAGTCTGATAACATAAAAAAAAATCGGAAATACCGAAGTTTATAGACGAAACTGATAAATTTATTTCCCCTACCCCAAAATTAAAAAACATGTGAATATCCATTTTTATGCAATATATGCCGATTTGTGTTTCTAATGAAGATTTCGAGCAAAAGTACCCGCAACCATGATAAAAGAAGATTCGAGGATTTTAATATTTTGTGAAATGCTTTCGCTTAAGGACAGAATGGACTAACTAATATAATAAAATTGCTTATTTTATTCATTTGTATGTAAAATGTTATAAGAACAAAGGAGCTTCGCCTCTTGTATTTTTGTTATTTAGGCATTGAATCTCGACTGTTATCTATTGGCGTAATTTCTTGACATATAACAGTCTAATAACACCAACTGTCGGAAATAGCAAAGCTTGTAAATAAGGCCAATAAATTTATTTCCCCTACCCCAAAATTATGGGAAAAAAAACTTTTGAGGCCACGTATGCTTTTGGTAAAGGTTTCAAGCAAGTGTCCATACACAAAATATGTATCATTGTAGTTGATATACCTGTATCTTATTCAAATTACATTGTATGCTACACGGCGGTTAATTCTCTGATCTCTTAATTTATAATTTTGATCACAAACGTGGCGGTTGAAGCTAGCTAAAAAGTTTCCTTACCTTCCAGGCTCCGGTTTCACAATCATTCCTTAGCTAAGATTTTCCTTAACCTTGATTTAACCAATTTTGGTAATCAGTTTTTGTAAATACTGATAAATATTTTTGTCAAAATTGAATGCAAACGTTTTAATCTAGATGTGACCTTAAAAATGACACCTTTATTTCTTGAATGTCTTGAAAATTAGCAAAATTACAAAGTTTTGAAATTTTGCAAGATTCAAGTTAAGGAAAATCTTAGCTAAGGAATGATTGTGAAACTGGGGCCTGAATACCCTGCATCACTTCCTGTGTGAAATTTACTACAACTTAATTTACCAGTTTTCAAAGATTTTAATTTGCTTTGAGATGCGATTTGAACATGGACTGGGCAAAGTTTCTAAATCATTCCTTAACTAAAATCTGACAATATTTGACATTATTTTACAGTAATAAACAGCTTTTACTAAATAAAAACTGAAATGTAAAAATCTTTGATTGATTTTCAAAATTACACCTTAAAAGCATAACATTTAAATTTAAGTAAAGGGGAATCTTAAAGAAAATACTTTGCATGAGAAGAATGCCTTAGTTTTTGAAGATTTTCAATTTTGAACTAACCGGAAACTTAGACAAAAATATATTTATGACATTACAGATAAATAAATAAATAAATAAATAAATAATAAATAAAAAATAAATAAATAAATAAATAAATAATAAATAAATAAATAATAAATAAATAATTATATCATTAGCAAAGCAAGAAAAATTTACATATATAATATCAGTGTTGATTTTACAGCAATAAACGGCCGTTTTGGAATACAATTCCTCATCAGTAGAAAAATATAAAATAGGAAGTCTACTCTATTTAAACAAATATGAAATATTTGGGATAAAGCTCTAATAAAAATAAATCAATATTTTAAACAAAGTGCCCCTAAGAACAATTTTACACCAGAATCATTTTGCCACACTGCATTTAACAGTATGTTGAATAATAATTAAGAGAAAAGTTTATCTAATGCAATTTTCATGTACATTTCATTAAAAATTTAGAAAATGCATTCAAACAATGGCACGTGACAATACGTACTATTTGTACATGTATTTCATAAAACAAATCATAATTATATTATTAGTATATTTGTTTTCTGATATATTAAATAGTATATGTCAATTAATATCATTTGTTACAATATATTTAATGATTAAATTAAGTAAAATTTAGATGCCAACATTTTGTGTCCAATGGTGAATCAGAATTAAAAATAAAAAATAACGTCTTTGCTGTTTGTATAAGTGATTGTATAATAACATTTGCCAAAAAACCAAACAAAATTACAATTTAAACAAAACAAATTTTGAAAAGTTAAACGCGTAAACTTCCACCCGGGAAGTCAATCTAAAATAAATACCATTGTTGTCAAATAAAAGGATATCATTCTCTTAATAAAAAAACAAACATAATAATCCATGTTTTATTATTGAGTTTTCCTTTCAAGAAATAAAAGATACGACTGATTCCCCGATTTCTTCATCATATTTGAATATATATCTACATTATGACACCCACGAAAGGATACATTTGAATCTTTATGGCGAACAAGATGACGTCAATGTTTCTATTGTTAACTTTCCTTTTCTATGCAGCAATATACCTGCTACTCCTGGTTATGATGTATTTGTTTCCCAATTAATACGCCAATATAGAGCTATGGTACCACTACGGAGATATGGTACAACGAAACAGTCTGCTTGCAAATAAATTGTTGACTCAAGGGTATTGCAAGCCTAGGTTTTCAAGGCCCTCAAAAAGTTTTATGGCCGTCATCGCAGTATCGTTGATAAGTTTGGTGTCTCTGTCCAGGATTGCCCTGGCTATATTTGACGTCACATAGTTCCATGTTACTTTCACACAATTGTGATTACCCACGTCTCTGTGTAGCTAGCTGAAGAGAAGGTGCTTACCCTTCCGGAGCATCCATATTTACTTTCATGGTGGAAGTTTGCGTGTCTAACCTAACTTGTCAGTTCCAAAGCTTCTGGTTTGTGATTCGGACATGGATTAGTATGTTTGCTTTTTGCTTTTCATTTAACTAATTCATTGAAAAGCCATACATTTCAAAAGAAATGTAATATTGTAAATTTTGCAAAAATATCGTATTTTAGCAAACATCAAACGCGTTTACTTTCCTTTCTATGCAGCATATCTAAAAACAGTGAGACAGAAATGTTCAAGAAAAAGTACATCTACGGTGGTTAAATATCACCATGGGAACTGTTCATAGTTAAGAATAATGCCTTTTTAACGTCTTAGTCCGAAAATAAATTGAATAATTAAACACCCATTCTTCTTCCGTTTTTAATTTTACACGACCGATAATCAGTTAATTACCGTTCAACTTCACACGGGTAAGTGCTGTCTAGCTTGTATAGCGCAACCTAGGCAAGATCTAGTTTTGCAACTTTAAAATATCAAAGGAGAGTTTGCTAACGTTTTAAGGGTTCGATTTATGAAGAAGAAAAGAATTTATTAAACAAAAATCATTTGCCTGAAATAAAATCTTTTCTATGATAATAATATTAATAAAGAAGCGAGTTTATTGGTGACTCATGACCTTCAATAGGAAACTAGATGCATAACCTGTAAATGTTTCGGACCTTACTCAGGAAGGAAAAGCAAATGTTATTAACCTGCATTTCAAAGCATTTCATTGCCAGTAATGATTGAGAATGATGACAAAGTGGATTTTCGTTGTGTGATTGTAATACTTTGGTGGCAATAATTGATGGATCGCCGGTCACGCCCACAATTTTCCGACAAAGGCCCGGCATGATGAATTAGACGAAAAAAAATAAAAAATTGTCCTGAATTGTGCCGTGTAATGACGTCACTGACACTATAACGTCATTAGTTACTGCTGCTTTGATACCGTGATGGCGGCCAGTGTCCGAACATTGTGGGTGTGGTCGTCGATACGTCAATTAAGACAGTAACTTAACATAAAGGCTAACGGAGGTATTTGAAAAACTTTGGCCATCAAAGAAAGTGAATCAAAAGAAATAACAATACCGTTGAGGAATATCATACGAAAACGAACGTCTAGTGCTGCAAAATTAAAACTGCATGAGTATTAAATACCTTTGACATATATCTTCTGTCTACGTAAATAAAATCAGAATCTTGCACAAGTTTTCTCTCTCTGTTGTCAAAGTAACTTAAGGTACAAGTAAATTTTGGTTTAGAAAAATTAATAGATCGACAATCCTTTTCAGCATAACACACTTTTGAGCACTGTTTTATCCCAATTCCATGTAGTTCTTTAAAATACAGTGAATCTAAGTAGCACCATCTTGTTTCAAACACAATGTTATCTGAATAAAAGCTTTAATGATGAAAATGATAAGAAAATCTTTATGATAATTATATACCATATTTTCAAATTAAAATTCAATTTGCTTTTAAAAATACAATAGTTTACAAATTCATTAAATGTTATCATAATTATATCCGATACAATGTATTTCCAATTAAAAATCCGAATTGTTTATCAAAATACAATGTCTCACAAATTCATATAATATTTTATATGACTATGTCCGATATTTTCAAATTTATAATCTGAATTGTTCATGAAAATACAACGTCTCACAAATTTACTTAATATGTAATATAACTATGTCCGAATTATTCTTAAAATACAATGTTTTACCGATATTTCCAAAATAAAAATCCAAATTGTTAATTAAGATACAATGTTTTACAAATTCATTAAATGTTGTTTTTGTTAATTCCGTTATCCATAGTGCTGTAGTAAATATCAAATGCACGACCAGAATAAAATAGACGATAAGTAAATATTTTCATTTGTATATTATAAGCATTTTGATTGGATAATGGAAAGAGAGAAAGAGAGGCGGAGTTTAATTTCGACAAGTTTTCAGTGCAATCCGACATAGTTCAATGAATGGTATTAACTCTAGAAAACAACGAATACAAACATATCGGGAGAAATTAGCAGTTTCTTGAACATAAACAATTTCAACTTTGAACATTTCAACATAAAATATTTTAATTTATGTATTTATTCCGTTCAAGTTCAACATAGATTGATCTATTTAGAAATAATTAATTTAAAATCGTTTCCTTTCAGAAATTTTCATGTTGATAATGAATACTTTCTTGACGCGTTAGGAATTTTTCTATACACAAACCATCTGAAGTACGAACCTGGTCTGAGTAGGAAGTTTTATAAACTACGCGCGGAAAATCAACTGTTTTGTGCAGATATTTGAAATTTCAATCAATCTGGTCTGTAAAGTTCTGCTCCTAAATTTGAACGACCGCTGTATATTTTACGACCAAATGGATGTAGTTAGATTTTTAAACTATCGAGTTATGTTACTAAAAGATACAGGGAGAAAGTTTGTTCTTTGGAATTTAGGAAAAGGCAACATTAAGTTCTGAATTTCAAAATTTGTAGGAGTGTATGTATGCCCTTAGATCCACCACATGCAGACATTGCTTTAGTAAAGGACCTTTCATATATCAAATTACATCATATTTAGTATAAGAGGCCCTTTACTAAAACAAATGAATATATTTGCTACCCATTTGAAGCGCATTGCTCTGAAATGAAATAACTTTACATCAGAACAAAATATAAAGCATCTATATGTACAAACGCATGATATAGTTGCTTTTAATTTATGTATGTGACTTTTGACTCCTTTTGACTCCTAATCACGTGTCCTCTCTTGCTATCATTAGAAAGAGCAATTTTTACCTTTGACCTTTTGGTTGCCATGGGAATTGAGTGTTGAAAAAAGCATCAGGGGTTTTCTCAATACTCATTCTGGTCGATCATCTATAAGTCATCTGGTCTTGTCCTGTAATAAAGGACAAATAAGCAGCAAGACAGAGCTTTTTTCTCTTAAAATCTTGATTTAATTTGACATTTGACCCAAGGCCACGTGACCTTTTTTCCTATCATTAGAACGACTGATTCGGCATAAAAGTGTCCTGAAACTCAACCTTCATTCTCTACATAAGACTATTATTTACAGTTGATATAGGTTTTAGTTGACAGGTAACTTTATGTTGATTATAACACTTTTTGATGTACATCAAACCAATTATCAATTATTCAATCAATCAATTGATTAATTTAAATACATTGTATAGAAATCCCTTTAATCGTAGATTTATTATTTTCAAAAATAAATATTGTTTTGTTGTGATAACATGCAGTTTAGGTACAGACATTTCCAATCATAGATAATTATACTTTCCTTCTGTTCTAATCGATTGATCAGTAATATTGTATTTTAAGTGCGCTTGCTTTGTGTTGATGCAATGTTTAGTTCACGAATCCAATATAAGCTAAAATCAAACTACTCTTATTTCTAGCGTAACCAAACATGTACAGTTAAATTATTTAAATACATGATAACAATTTTGTTCTGGGATGGTTTTATATTTTGTATACTCGAATAATGGCTGAATAACAAAGTATTGGGTTCTTATTTATTTTTTTAAAAACGACTAAATAGTTTTCATAATTATAGTGCAAAGCAAGTACAAACCATAGAATGCACGAGTGATTTAAAAAGCGGGTTGATTAATATTGATAACGCCTAACAAAATGTGTATTTCAATGTCTTTGAAGTCATTTATATATTGTCTTTATATGCCATTTTTTTATAAGTTTCATGTGTTTTTTCTGGTTTGACTCATTTGATTCAATGTCTATATAATAAATTACAAGAAGTAAAGTATTAGAGATTTCATGAAAACGCATTTCACAATTACTGTAATCTGAAAAGTTCAAATGTTCTTATCAAATCACCAAACACTCTAGATAATATGGCTGTATAATTACACTGTAATGAGGCGGAAGATCAAAGAAACGATTTTGTTTTCTTTAAAACACTTATGGGCAAGTATGGCCCGAAAAGTGAATTTTAACCTTTTTCATATTTTTGGAGTAAGGGAAACATTAATTTAATACGACATAAAGAGACCGTGCTTCCGCATTTGTGAAACACTAGTTTTAGCAGGACTACCAGGGCTTTATAAAAATATAGAGTTTGTCAATTTTAACGCATAAATAAGAAAATAATCGAAAGGCGGAAGATTCGATTAAAACGCATATTTCAGCAATATTTTCATCACTTATATTTAACTTTTCACACATAATCGCAAAACTGCCAAGATGTTTTGCATTTTAATCTATGATTTGTCCATAATGAAAAAAACATAAACATTTTTGTGTTGTTTTTGCCACAGAATACTTCACATTTGAATTTTTCCCAAAAATAAGAAATTTGCCCAGATTTTTCTACAAAAAACTGTTTCTAATTGACAAATCGGAAACGAATTGACGCTTAAGAAATGGTTTTCAATAACTAAAGACATTTTCCTAAAAGAATCAAACGTCAGATTTATTGGCGTCGTTCATCCGGATTTAAGTGAACTATTTTGTAGTACAGACTTTTTGTCTGTCATAATTTAGATATAAAAATATGACACAGAATCTGATGAATCGTATTATTATTTCAATCTCAAAAGGACAGAAATCATATCCATAATCTCCGAATTTACAAAGTAGAATGTCATCAATACTCCCAATATTAGATGATATCGATTTTCTTCAGATAAAACAAAGTTTTGCATGAATGCAGCTCTGTTTGTGTCCATTGGTGTACCGATTGTTTACTGTGTTGGCATAATATACAAACTATATAAATATGAGAACTGTTTTTTAGAGAGCGCTAATGTGCAAATGATGGTTCTGAAGATTAAAAATTCAAAAATCTGTACCCCGTGTGGTGGTACATGTTTACTTATAGGAGCAGATCTTTTGCAAACTTAAGTAATAAAAAACAAACATATCAATCCATGTCCGAATCACAGTCCAAAAGCAAAGTAAAAACTTTGGAACTGACAAGTTACGTTAGACACGTGGACTTCCACCAGGGAAGTGAGGCCGGGTGCTCCAGAAGGGTAAGCAGCGCCTGTTAAGCTAGCTACACCCGCCACGTGTATAATCAAAATTGTGTGAAAGGAACATGGAACTATGAGACGTCAAATATACCAAGGACAATCCTGGACACAGAGATATGACTTATCAACAATACACTGATGATTTTTAAGGGCCTTGATAAGCTTAGAGCTTCAATATTCTTGAGTCAACAAATTATTTGCTAGCAGCCTAATTCGTTGTACAAAGTCCCTTGAGTTGAAACAAGCTCTACCATAGTGTATTAATTAGGAAACAAATACACCATAAGCAGGAGAAGCAGGTATATTGCTGCATAGAAAAGGAAAGTTGACAATAGAAAAATTAAGTCATCTTGTTTCTCATAAATTTTCAAATGTAGCTTTTCGTTGGCGTTATAAATCAGGTATAAGTCTAAATATAAAGCAGAACTTGAGGAATCAGTCGTGTTTTTTATATCAAGTTCACTAGGATAGATGACATTCAGATAATCCCCAAATTTAGGATTGATAAGAGACAGAACGTCATGTATATATCTGTGTGTTGAGGTGAATGATTTGGCTACAGTCTTCTCTCCAGATTTAACAAGTTTGTACCCATTGGTATACTGATCGTTTGCTGAAAAACTATATTACCAAACACAACAGATATGTTATCTATCAAAAACTCCAACATTTTGTTGATGGTATCTTCAGTATATCTTTGTTTGGAATCGGTAGGATGCTTGACAAAATAACCAGAATCCCTGTTCATCACCAGATATTTGTATCTTGGCTTACCGTTTTTGTAAAAGAATGACAAATGAATAATTTCTTTAACAAATAAAATTTATTATAAGGTCTTTGGTTTTAACATCCGTAGTGTATGACATACAATTAATCGTTCTTTTTATTTACAATGTTCGCTCTGGAACAACAAATAACACACATTTTACAAAACATAAACAGAAAAACTATTGCTGATGAGAAATTGTATTCCGAAAAAGGTCGTTAAGTGCTGCAAAATTTTTATCAGAATTGGCATATTTTATTTATTACCTTCTTAGATCTTTTATTGTAACCTCAGTGTTCATTCTAGAAGGGGCCATAGGGCCATTGATCCCTGATTTTGCTAAATAACCCTGTTTTTAAGGCCTCAGTGAGCCATATTGAACATAACATGAGTTCAAAATACTTCAGGCCCATGTTTCACAATCATTTCTTAACTAAGATTTTCCTTCACTTAAATTTAGCAAATTTTGACAATATTTTTCGACACTATAAATAACATATTTGGAAAAACTAAAATCAAATGTTTATAACTCTGAAGTGATTTCTAAATGACAACTTAATTTCATAGATGTTTAGAAAATAATAAAATTATTCATTTTTCAAATTTTGTCGATTTAAGTTAAGGGGAAATCTAAGGTAAATGATTGTGAAACATGGGCCAGTTTTGTTGTTTTAGATGAAATTATTTGAAAATAGTTCACTCAGAAATATCTTGGATTGAACACTGTTAGCTGCAGCAAAACATTATAGATAGTAGCTTAAAAAATTGAAATGTATACCAAATGAATCAGCATTAGCATCACCCCTATGGAGTTTTGGAATGATCCAAAAGTCAAAGAATATAAATGTGTCATTGTAAATGTAAAGGTGACAGAAGTAACTTCCCTGTATATTTTTTTGTTTGTTTCACCTTTTTCTTCAAGGATTAGACCTTTACACCTACTTTGTATTTGTACAAGAGGAGTGCTTGATTACTTTTAAATGCTGTAAAATATTTTACATTCCCATATCATTCAGAAGAAGAAACCTTTATACCCTCATTTGGAAAACTTTAATCTGAAGTAAGAATCCACCTCTTTTCTGTCTAAAATCTTCAAATTGTCTTTCCTTATTTCTATGAAGCACTGTCTCTGAAGAACACACACACACACACACACACACACACACACACACACACACACACACACACACACACACACACACACTCTCTCTCTCCTCTCTCTCTCTCTCACAGAATAAAACTCTCCCTTCTAAAATCAGTCCTAAGTACTTTCTCCCTTTATGAATAGACAAAATGTTCTGACACTGGCCGCCATAAAGGTACCAAAACAGCAACATGGCAACAAATGATGTACTATTGTCAGTGGCGTCACTAAATGACACAATTTTGGCCGAGTTTTCATTCTTCTTGTGTGTAATTTAAGCATGTCAGGCTTTGTTGGAACATTGTGGGCGTGGTCGGCGATCCGTCAATTGGGCTGAATTTAGGAAAAATTTGCATGAAATAATGCGTGTCATATAACTAAACGTGGGTGTAAAGTTTGAACCTTTGTTCCAAGGATAAATTGTTCTAGGCCAATTGTTTATACCCAAGTATTTAATTTTTAATTGATTTTGTTAGAGTATTTGTATGATATAGATAAATTTATGTGTTCCAATTGTTTTTTACTGTTTGAATGTATTTGTGCTTTATTTCTCATGGCGGTAATGTGTAATTTACCTGGGTTCTATATGAAACTGGCCTGAATGGTAATGTGAAATTTGCTTGCATGCTATTGTGATTTTTTTTCTACAAAAATTAAACTCAGTTTCTCTACAAGATTTTCATTATTTATTTTCAATTTTTGAAAATATTGCTTGGTCAATAGGTCTTAAATATAAAATTGGCCTGGTTGGTAATGTGCAATTTTTTCTTACAAAAACTAAACTTAGTTTTTCTACAAGATTGTCATTATTTATTTTTTTTTTTAATATTGCTTGGTCATTAGGTCTTAAAAATTTATTTTGTATTCTATTTGCTAATATTGGACAGGGTTATTCATTATGCGAATGTCCATTTGAATTTTAAGGTACAATGAGGAAAACAATATAAAGTGTTTCTAATCGAATATCATAAAAGATAAAAAACAGATAAAATGTCAAACATTTCTACTAGGAAAGTGAGACCGTTTGCTCTGAAACAGTAAGCAACGCCTGTAATGTTAAAAATCTCAAAATTGGTTCCAATACAAATGCATGTGTCATAGAAATTTTAAACAACCGAAGTCGACGTTAACCCTCCAGTTTATTTTAATGGATTCAGACTTAAAAATAATTTCTAAGAACATAAATGTAAACTGATGATTTCTTTAAATTTGCGAACACAACATATCACGTTCTGACAAATAAGCTATAATTTGGTTGGTGTATATGTAAATTCACGACCTTGTAAATATTAAAAATTTGTGATTGATAAGCAATTATTTTTCTTTCCCGAGACATTTTGTCGTGTTATATATAACTTTCAAAAACGATTACCGGTAAGTTTTACATTTTGACTTTTCTTTTTTCGCGATCCTATGAATATTCGCATAATACTGAGTATATAAATTCGCGATCTACCGTCCTCATGACATTTCGCCTTAATTAATCTCTCGCGATAAAAAGGCAATCTACAGTATGACCTGATTATATATCACAAAAACATCTAATCTGAATACATGCCTTGGAAACATTGACTTCTGTCGTCATGCATCTTCAGAAGCTGGAAAATACTATAATTAAGCATAAATTTATTACTTTTGTTCAAATTCATACAACCGATCGCTTTTTATACAAGTTTTTTTAATAAAAAAACCCTTTCAGTTGACATAAAAATATACCAGATTTGAACAACTTTATTTCTACTATTGTACATTTCCCTTTTCTATAACAGCAAAATATCTGTTTCTACTGCTTATGATGCATTTGTTTCACAGTTTTTTACGCTATCGAAATATGGAAGAGCATGCTTCAACTATGGGAACTTGTAGCAATCAGGCAATCTATTTAAGGAATGACATTTACTTTGACTGTACTGCATTGAGTTATGCAGTAGAATAGACTGTTTCAAATTAAATGAAAGCCGAAGGCTTTCATGGTTATTTGCGACAGTCCATTCTACTGCATAACTCCATGCAGTACAGTCAAAGTAAATGTCATTCCTTATATTTACAATCATTTGTAACTTTTTCAAATAAACACAAAATATAAACTGACATTTTAGCACTTTTCATAAAAGACAAACAACTATAACTACCTCGTTAAAAATTGACTGTTCCAACTGTCGGCATCATTGACGTATCGCTGGCCACGCCCATTATGTTCCGACAAAGGCTGACATTACGGTACCAAAGCAGCGTCACGGCAACTAATGATGTACTAGTATCAGTGACGTCATTAAATGGTACAATTCAGGCCGAGTTTTCATTCCTTTTGCGTGTATTTAAAGCATGCCAGCCTTTGTCGGAACATTATGGGCGTGATCAGCGATTAAAGAATAAACTCGCGTGCTCCATTCAATTGCATCAAGTCATGAAGTAGAATCGAGGTCAAACACTGCATTGAAGCAAAAACAATGTGCTTGTAAATATTTACAATTAAATGCTAACGAAATAACAAACATATGCTCTTCAAGGTCCTTAAAAAGTTTCATGGCTATCATCACAATATTTTTTCAAGTGTGATGTCTCTTTATCTCTTTATCAAGATGAGTATTTCTAAGCAAATATTCGAAACATACCGATATACAGTATAACCTATAAAGTTCACTTCTATAAAAAGCTCACGTGTCTAAAGCAACCGGTCTGAAATATCCCAATTAACTTTAGTATATGATGACCCTTTTCTGAATATAAAGTTCACCTTCCTAATGTGAAGTCCCGAAAGACTCCTTAACCTGTCTAAGTCTTAAGTCTAAGTCCACTATTTTAACCTAGTAATTCTTATATTCTTAACATATAATTATACCATTTTGATCAGTGTCCACTACCAAATGGCCGATAGGTATATAAGGTATAGGCAAACAACATTGACCTGTCCGTTTGACCTATAATTTAAATAATAATCATGAATCATTTTATTTATGTGTAGAAAACGCAGGCGTTCATTTTGTCTACTACATCAGGAGTGATATTAAGTTAATTGAGTAGGCACATGCACTATTATATTTTAACTTGAATCATAACATAATCTATTCATTGGATGGGTCATTCTATATGAATATTCACAATAAAAGGTCAAGCGAACAGGTAAATGTTGTTTATCTGTAATTGATTTTACAAATCAAAGACAAAAATATCGGAAGGTCCGGTAAACGACAGACGTATGGATATCAGAATAGTTTTTCTGTTTCCTATATACTGTAGATCAGGAAATAATAATAAACAAACATACTAATCCATTTCCGAATCACAATCCAGAAGCAAAGTAAAAACTTTGGAACTGACAAGTTAGGTTAGACACGTGAACTTCCTCCAGGGAAGTGGGCCGGGTGCTCCGGAAGGGTAAGCAGCTCCTGTTTAGCTAGCTACAACCGCCACGTGTGTAATCAAAATTATGTGAAAGGAACATGGAACTATGGAGGTCAAATATATCCAAGGCAATCCTGGACACAGAGACATCAAACTTATCAACTATACTGTGATGACGGCCATAAAACTTTTTGAGGGCCTTGATAAGCCTAGGCTTGCAATATCCCCGAGTCAACAATTAACCTATTTTTTCTGTTTCCTATATACTGTAGATCAGGAAATAACCTATTCATTACTTCAATTAATCTCCGCGATATAGTCGCTAGCTTTTATTTTCGCGTCTGTGACTGTGATCAAAACGAATGTAAATGATTTATATCTGTAAAAGTGAAACGAATAATATGTTATTTAAAGGTCACCGGTCACCAAAAACCGATTTTTAGTACTATTTTCCGAAAGATTACATCATAAAAAGTCGAATTAGCCACAAATAACATTTTTTAATCATTTCTGTCCTTTTCTAAAGCGTAAATTAAAGTCCTGAAACTGTTGAAAAACTGTGTTATCTCCCTTTGGTAGTAAAAGGGCACAAAACCGGAAGTGACGCAGAAGGTGTTATCCCAGCTATTTAGTAATGAAGCTTGTATAGTGAACTGCATTTATTACCAAGATTTATCGGAAATAACTTCTATTGTTTTTATATATTTATTTATTTTTAGCATTGGGTATTTCAGTTTCCTTCAGCAGAAAAAAATAAAAAAAATATAAACATAATAATGAGAAATAAAGAAATAAAAAAACTATATTTGTGTTTGCTCTAGTATGATATACTATTGACTAATACTTTTACAAAACATAATTTTACATTTCTTTTGAAATTTATTTATTTATTTATTTATTTATTTATTTATTTATTTATTTATTTATTTATTTATCACAACAAATAATAAAAGAACCCTAATTTCCTTTTTTTTAATTTGAAATATTGTTCATATTAATTTTCATTAATATTTAATATCATTTTAATCTTAACATATCTCTGAGTTATTTATTTATTTATTTATTTATTTATTTATTTATTTATTTATTTATTTATTTATTTATCACAACAAATAATAAAAGAACCCAGATTTCTGTTTTTTATTTAAAATATTGTTCACATTAATTTTTATAAATGTTTAATATTATTTTAATTATTTTTCCATATCTCTGATTAATTAATTAACCCAAATTTTTGTTTTTTATTTTAAAAAAAATCTTTTCTTCTCTCTAGTACAGCTATATTATGACCTCAAATTGTTTTTTAATTCATATTTGTTTTAGAAAATGTCCCATTGTTAATCCCTTTTTAGATTAAAATCAAAGATTTATTATTAATTATTATTATTTACCCATGTAATGAAAAAAAAAAGTTTTCGGGTAGAATCTGGGTCTAAGACCTGTAGTTTTTTGTACAACGAAAATATCAAAATAAAGGTTTAAAAAATAATTTCTTATTGTCTCTCAAATAAAATATTTCACCCCAGTATTACTTAAATATGAAAACAATTTCAATTCAACAGCTTCCTATTCCTTATTTGCAGTAAGTTTAATCATCATCATCATCATCATCATCATCATCATCGTTTCCATGATAAAATAAAAAATAATCATTAAGCTTAATTTTATGGGATGAAAAGAACGTAATCAAAATGATATACCAGTGGGATTACGCTCGACTAACTAAGGACTCAAAACTCGAGTGAAACTTTTTTTCATTTATTATTCACAATAAATTAATATTCTATCAAAGTGTGATTTACACCCTCTCACATACCAGTAATTAAGAGATTATCAATATGCTACATTGGGAAACATCCTGTTTAGAAGTAGACATCTACCACCTGTAATTAACAGAGTTTATCTGACAATATGCAACATAAATTGACACGTGCGTATATCTCTATGATATACCCGGTGAATGTTATTTGTCATTTTTATGGATTCTGAAAATCGAATACATTAAAGTTAGATTAGTTAATTTGAACAAGACATATGTCTCTGTTAGAAAGTGTGAATTGGTAAACTTATTGAATAATGGAATAAAATTAATTTTGAAAATTAAAATCGTTTAAAATCTATATATTTGACTGAATTCATTCTTAATAATTTGAATTGTCTTCAATGATTATGCCGCTCTTATTTCCCGGACTTATCTCGTAATATTTAATCTCATTACACTCAAAACAATTAAAAAGCTGCATGAAGGACTTGTGTAAATCTGGCTTTAATTTGTTCTGAATTTTGTTGAAAAAACATGTTCATCGGTCATTGTGATTTTATGATATCCAAACTTCACAAAATATATCATTTTGACTTGAAATCAAACTTTAAAAGCCTTCAAAACACCACACAAACCCACATGTAATATATGGATACATATATAGGTTATGTGTCTTTCCTCAGCAGCTTAACACCATGTACGTCATCAATTAGGTCGCCGGAAAGTTACGAGCGGTGTCGGAAACTACCGAGAGTTAGCAGTTCGTTTAGGTAAGGTATTAGTGTATTACAGGTAAATGTAAGGCGTGGGAAACCGTCAGACACATCAATAGTGACTATTCTACCCATAGGAATGCAAAATACAAAATTGATAAATTTGGTGACCGGTGACCTTTAAACCCCTAAGCAGGTACCCCTGCTGGTGGCTGGTTTTCCGAGTATATCACAAACTCAGTAGGCAAGAATTGTGTATTATTGTCAGAAATATACTATTGTCTAAATTTGCTGCTAGGTAAAATTTGAAATTCATCAAAAATGAAGGTATACTCCCTCATGCAATGTAGGTAAATTTGGTAAAATATATTTTGACCCTTTAGTAATTTTTTTAACATCTTGAAAACAAATTTGGTTTCATAATTTTGGCCTATGATAAGGAATTGTATTCCTAATAGGTCGTCTAGTGATGTAAACTTAAAACTGGTATAATATGTAAATTATATCAAAATGATTTTTTTCGCATGTTGTTACTGTCGCAAAAAAGGCGTAAATATACATGAATTTTCCCCGATTACAGTATAATATGGCAGTAAAATAATGACTTTAGATATTTCACATATTAAGTTTAATACCTTTTCATCCTAGTTGAAACAAAGAAACGCATTATATTGTTGCAAAAATTAAATGATTTTACGAGCACTTACTCTTAAAAAATATGTCAATAGAATTTTTTTACCGGTTTGTTGGTTAATTGTTTAAATTATTCAATTATTTATAATTTCGCTCATTTTGAAATTAAATCAATTTAAATCAAATTTTATTTCACTCAAAATAATTGGAGATTGTTTATGAGGTTTAAAACAATACCTTTGTGTTAAAAAATTAAAAAGCATCCAAATGCATATTGATTAATCCAACAAAGAGAACGAAAAATTTTTTTTTGTGAAAATGGCAAATGCTTATCTAGTATAATGCCTGTTTAAGTACTGTTGATTTCTTTTTTATCACGAGAGATTTATAGATGTGTATAGGCTCTCGATCGCGAATTTGTATATCACACATTATTCAAAGAATCGCAAAATTTAAATAGCCAAGTTTAAAAAAGTGTCTGTAATCGACTATGACCCTGGGTTTAGCATTGCCTATCGATCGCAAATTGTAATATTTATAGGGATTGTGGTAGCGAAATTACATATTTGCGAAATATCGCATAGGGTTCTGCATGCAAAATGCGATTTTACAAACCATGACGTCAGTCATTTCATGTATTTACCTTCTCTTGACAAGAAATCGCATATAGTGCGTCAAATTTGACCTGGCCGATTGGCCTTTTATATAAATATTTAAACAAACATATCCATTGTACAATTTAGGGGCTATCGTCCCAGAGCTCATACAGGTTTATTTGACTTTTATTTGCCAAAAGGTCTGTTTGTTTCTGAAAGGCAATTATTAGTATAATATGAAAATGCATTTCTTACAAAATTCGGTGTGGACATTTTTTGTAAATCCCGGATTTTTTAAGAGCACCTGAACGTATTTGTCAAAAACACGTTTTTGAGGTAGCGGAAGGGAATTGTGATTATATAACGCCTAGATAAATAGATACCCATTAAATGTGGTATCATTCTACAGGCTATTGATAATTCTTTATTATATGATAAAATATTTTGCAGTATGATGTCACTAGGTACAGATATCATGTCATAAACTACTTTTTAAAAATCAAAAATAGTGAAAAGGGCTATTTGATCGGATACAATTTTGTTTTAGAATAATTATATACCCTCTGCCATTGATATTCTATAACTTCAATGTGTACCTTCTTCACGGATTTTATAATATTAGCCAGTTTTTTTACTCTTTTAACCTTTGCTTTTGCAGTGTGATTTAAATATAGGCAGGTATGTTTATGTTCGTTAAAAACAAAAATATCCTAACCAATGTCTGATTCATAATCCAGATGCAAAGTAAAAACTTTGGAACTGACAAGTTAGATTAAAATCTTTTGATTTTAACATTGATCAGCATATTGTTTTTGTTTTGGATTGTGATTTGAACAGGGGACGGTATGATATTGATTTGTCATTTTTAAAATGAGACGGTTTGTTTGTGTTTCATCTGGATTGTGATTCAAACATGGGACGTTATGTTTGTGTTTTATTTAGATTGTGATTTAAAGATGGTACGGTATGTTTGTTTTTGATTCGTGATTGTTTTAAATGGGACGGTTTGTTGTGTTTCATTTGGATTGTGATTTAAACATGAGACGGTATGTTTGTGTTTCATTTGGATTGTGATTTAAACATGGGACGGTATGTTTGTGTTTCATTTGGATTGTGATTTAAACATAGGACGTATGTTTGTTTTTGATTTGTGATTTTTTGAAATGGGACGGTTTGTTTGTGTTTCATTTGGATTGTGATTCTAACATTGGACGTATGTTTGTTTTTGATTTGTGATTTTTTGAAATGGGACGGTATATTTGTGTTTCATTTGGATTGTGATTTAAACATGGGGTGGTATGTTTGTGTTTCATTTGGATTGTGATTTTAACATGAGAGGGTATATTTGGTGTTTCGTTTGGATTATTTGAACAAGAACAGGTATGTTTATATTGTTTGGATTGTGATTTGATTATGGGTCTGTATGTTTGGTTTTAATTTAATTATTTTTACGGTATCCATGATTCATTAATTCCATAGAAATGGCAGAGTAAAGTAAATGGCCACAAATTAATTATTTAGCAGTTTAAGTGGATTTCTGAGATTAAAAATCATCAAAACTGAAATTATCGTAATCAAGACTTAACCGTGAAAGTAGAGAAATTTAGCTACCTTTCCTTTCAACTGTCGTTACCACAACGGTATGTCAGTTGGTAGGTTCGTATATGGAAGTTTGTAGATTCGAACACCGGTCAGGTCGGGTCTGAAAATTTTTTGAAAAAGTTAGTGACTGCTTTTCGCCAAGAAATTGGTATTTGGAAATTATACTTACGGGGTCATTCGACAGAGACCTTAAAACCCGATGTCTCGTGTCATGGCAGGCATGGTACGGTAAAGACCACTTCTTCACATTGGTCTGAACACACTGCAAAGAAAAACATTTCAGCCACTTCACTATATCCGGTGATGTCTCAATATATATTCTTGACTGTGACGTAAAAATCAATGTTATCAACCATAAAACCCTTTTACCTCTCATATATCTATAAGTCAAGTTTGACCTGTCCGTTTGAACTTTTATATGTTTATTTAAACAAACATATCCATTGTGCAATTTAGGGGCTATCGTCCCAGAGCTCATACAGGTTTATTTGACTTTTATTTGCCAAAAGGTCTGTTTGTTTCTGAAACGCAATTATAAGTATAATATGAAAATGCATTTCTTACATGATTCGGTCTGGACATTTTTTTGTAAATTCCGGATTTTTTAAGAGCACCTGAACGTATTTTTAAATACACGCTTTTGAGGTAGGGGAAGGGAATTGTGATTATATAACGCCTAAATAAATAGATATCCATTAAATTTGGTATCATTCTAAAGGTTATTGATAATTCTTTATTATATGATAAAATATTTTGCAATATGATGTCACTAGGTACAGATATCATGTCATAAACTATTTTTTAAAAATCAAAAATAGTGAAAAGGGCTATTTGATCGGATACAATTTTGTTTTAGAATAATTATATACCCTCTGCCATTGATATTCTATAACTTCAATGTGTAATTATTTGAGCATTATAATATTTTCAATCGAAAAAAATGTACCAATTTCTACTGAAGAAATCATTTTTGGGGGTAGGGGAACACTATCATGATTTAACATCATAAATATATATATTAGCCGAAATTTCCTGCAAATTTAAATTTGAAATTTCTCAAAAACTAAGGTATACTTCCTCATACAAAGTATTTCCTTAGCTTAATTTGGTAAAATATATTTTGGTCCTTTAGGTAGCTTTTCAACATCTTCAAAATAATTTTGGTTTCATAATTTTGGTCAAAGCACTACTGATGAGGAATTGTATTGCGAAACGGCCGTCTAGTGCTGTAAAATCAAAACTGGTATACTATGTGATTTGAAGAATTTTCTGTATACGTAAAATCGCTCTATCATATGTATATACGACCACTGCGGTAACTCAGTTGGTAGAGTGCTCGCTCCGTAAGCGGGAGGTCGTGGGTTCGATCCCTGGCCGGGTCTGACTCAAGACTTGAAAATGGGTAGTGACTGTTCTTTCGCCAAGCACTCGGCAGTACGAAATAAAAGTCACGGTTCTTTCGGATGTGAACTTAAAATAAACGAGGTCTCGTGTCCCGGTAAGCTTGGCACGCTAAAAAACCCTGCTGTATAATGCCATCAGCGCAACGCACAGGCAAAAGTTTCCGCACCTTCGCCTATAGCTGGCGACGTCTCGATATAGGTGAAATATTCTTACTCAACTCATCTCTATGTATACATATATTTATATCATCCTATGAACATCTTTTATTTTATTTTGGATTTTTATGGCAAAATATAATTATCTCCTATGCCTATTCTTTTCTGAAAGAAAAAACATTGAAATTATAAGTTATACAGGGCTTTTGCAGGTTACAGCCTGCGGCTCAGGGTACATAAATCTTTGACTGGATACATCGGGCCGGGTAACCTGACAAAGCCCTGTATAACGTTTTTGTCACCCTTGCGTACGTTGTCGCCATGTTTGTTTACTGTAACTAGACGTCAGCGATGTACGAGTTTATTCCCTTTTACCACCAAACGTCGCGTACGTTCATGTACCCCGACAGATTTCGGAACATAGTTCTATTTACCCCGGCAAGTTAACCAATCGTTATGCGAGAAATTTCTTTAAAGGGTGACAAATTAGTATTTCAAAACATAAACTATTTAACCGTTAATGTCTTTACCAGTCCCATACTCATTGTTTAATTATTTACATTAGAAACTAATGTTTAGAATACAGCACAACCAATGAGGTCGAATCGAGCACAGGCAGAGCTCTGATATGTTACAATCCTTAAGTACTTCGTCATCACAGGAATAGAGAAATTATTTGTAACTTTGATGTAATTGTCACTATTTCCATTATAGTCCTGAAAAAAAACCAAGTGAAATATTTAATAAGAAATTAACAACCAATTAAACCACTCAGTAAGTTTGTGATCTGCTGTTCAAATGATATCATTGCTGTAAATTTCATTCGAAATTTTAATTACATGTAAAAGTGTTGCTAGCTGAACAGGAAGTGTTTACTCTTCTGGAGCAACCGGCCTCCCTTCCTTGGTAGAAGTTCAAATGTTTCACATAATTTACTAGTTTCTGTGATAGTGGTATGTGCATGAATCTGCATGTTTTTTTATTTGTATTATTTTAAACCTTTTGCCAAAATGTATGTAATGGGTGTCTAATAAAAAACAAACATACTAATCCATGTGAGAATCACAACCCAGAAGGAAAGTAAACAGTTTGGAACTGAAAGTTAGGTTAGACACGTGAACTTCCATCAGGGAAGTGAGGCCGGGTAGTGTTATTTCATTAATATTCACATTTTATGTTACTGAGAAAGTGAGACCGGATGATCTGGAATGGCAAGCAGCCCCTGCATTGTTAATAACAAAACTTGATATATCCAGTTTGGATGGCCATGTAATCGTTGAACCCATGAAATCCCACTTACGAAGCGAGCACTCCGAGAAATGAGTTACCGCAGTGGTCCGTTCCATTTTAGTTGTATTGTAAGTATAATAATAAAATAAAAACAAGACACAATGTTTGACGGAGAAGTAATGCACCAACATATTTAAATGATTATATTAATGCACTCAAGTGCTAATCTGAGCTTCGTATCAAACACAAATACACCAATCCACGCAAAAACACTATCTCAAAGCAAAATAAATACCATGTACCTTGCAATGCAGTTAAACACTAAAAATCCTTCATTGATGCTTGTCTTTTAAACTGTGTCCAACATGCTTGTGTGAAATACAAATGTAATAAGTGTTTAAATTTAGGGAAGTACCATTAATATAAACTGTTTTGAATGAATTAGAAAGATTTATAAACCATGGCTTAATTATCCCTTGTTGTTAAGTTTCTAGTTTATACGTACTTCGAACGAGTACTCTACAAGCTAACCAACTTTAGAAGTGTTTGAGTGATATATGCGCTTCTTTGCTTTTTGTAAATTTCAGTATATTTTGACTTACGTTTCCTATCTGAGTCCATTTAACAGTGTCAGAACTTGACTGAACCTTATAGGATGTGATCCAGCTATTACAGGTCTGACAACCCTGTGTCACGACACCATGCACTTGATACGGCTTACTGAACTGAAACTGTAACAGTAGAAACAAACATACTGGTACATGTCCAAATCAAAATCTATAACCAAAGGTTGAACACGTGAACTTGCACCAGAAAAATGAAGCCGGGCGGAAAGGTAAGCATCTTATGTTTAGCTAGCCTAATGAGTTATGACTTCATACTGAAAAGCATGTTCACCAATTTGCTCCAGTTCTGCATTTCGTATAAGTTAATGCTTGAAAAGTAATGCTTTAAGAACTTTCGATGTGTATATTTAAACAAGTATTTAAAAAAATATAATACACCTTTCTTATGTATCCGAATCCCTCTCGAAAGAAAATGTTCAGAAACGTTGTCTAAACTTTTTCTTTCCTTGTCTAAGAAACTTTGACAGCTTGCTGACATTCCGGTTTTGTACACTTTTCTTGAATTGACCTTCCCGTTTCAGTTAAAATCTTAACCTAAATGTAAAATTCCATTTACCACAAATCTAACGCAGTTGCACACCTCATTATATAATTTATTGGTAGTTAGCCAAAGCAAAAAGAAAAATGTTAAAGAGATCGAAAATCGAAGCTACCTAGTGACAATTTTTTCAAATTTATGTCAACTTTACTTTTCTATGCAACAATGTACCTGCTTTTCCTGATGGTGAATTTGTTTTACAATAATGGGCTATGGTAAAACTTGTTTCCTATTGAACTTAATACAAAAAAGCAAACTGCTTACAAATAAATTGTGGAGGCAAAGTTATCGTAAACCTATCATTATCAAGACCTCAAAATTTCGGCAGTCATTACAGATATTTTTGATTAATATTACGTCTATATATATATGTCCAAATCGCCCTTGATATATGTTTCATTCCAAATTTTGATTAAACACATGGCATGCGTAGCTAAGTAAACAGTAAGGTCTTACATTTCAAGAGCACCAGGCTTCACTTCTCTGGTGGAAGTGTTTGATCTAATTTACCAATTTCAAAGTTTTTAATTTGCTTTAGGATTATGGTTTGGACATGGATTAGTATGTCTATATATGATTTTTATTTATAAATGTTTTGTTTACTTATATCGTTTTACGTGAAAATTTGAGATATTTACAAGAAAGAGAAACATCACTATATTGCAAATTTGAAAAAAAATACATGGAACTTAAGTCATTAGAAATTGTTTTCAGTATATAGTATTGATTTTTCATTATTAAAAGTTTTACCTGAACATATTCTGATGTAAGTGACGCATATGATACTACACACCATCCAGATGGTCCATCGAGACCTTGTACATTATTACTATAGATATTAAAGGCACTGGATGCATGTACTGATATATCTGCATTGTTTTCCCAATCAAGTCTAGTGGTAGTATCACACCAAAACTCTGCAATATAATGTAGATAAATCAAAAAAGTCATTTAATACATGTTGCAATATTGCAGGCTTATCAAGGCCCTCAAACAATTTTATGGCCGTCATCAAAGTATTGTTGATAAGTTTGGTGTCTCTGTGTCCAGGATTGCACTGGATATATATGACGTCCCATTGTTTCACACAATTATGATTTCACATGTGGCGGGTGTAGCTAGCTAAACAGGAGGTGCTTGCCCTCCCAGACCATCCGACAGTATTTTCCTGCTGGAAGTTCACGTGTGTGACCTAACTATTCAGTTTTAAAGTTTTTACTTTGCTTTGAATTGTGATTCGGATTAGTATGTGTGTTTGTTTTTTATTAATAACGAAAATTCTCGTTTGTTAGAACCTTTTTAATGTTCTTTAGCGAGCACCTGGCCAATCTTACCTTCTTCACGCATTTTACAATATTCGTCAGTTTTTCACAATTTTACCTTTGCTTTTTTAGTGTGATTTGAACATGGGACGGTATATTTGTGTTTCATTTGGATTGTAATTTGAACATAGGACGGTATGTTTGTGTTTATCTGGATTGTGATTTGAACATGGGACAGTATGTTTGTGTTTCATTTGGACTGTGATTTTAAGATGGGACAGTATATTTGTGTTTCATTTGGATTGTGATTTGAACATGGGACGGTATGTTTGTGTTCATCTGGATTGTGATTTGAACATGGGACGGTATGTTTGTGTTTCATTTGGATTGTGGTTTTAAGATGGGACAGTATATTTGTGTTTCATTTGGATTGTGATTTGAACATGGGACGGTATATTTGTGTTTCATTTGGATTGTAATTTGAACATGGGACGGTATGTTTGTGTTCATCTGGATTGTGATTTGAACATGGGACGGTATGTTTGTGTTTATCTGGATTGTGATTTGAACATGGGACAGTATGTTTGTGTTTTATTTGGATTGTGATTTTAAGATGGGACAGTATATTTGTGTTTCATTTGTACTGATACATCTGCATTGTTTTCCCAATCAGGTCTTGTGGTAGTATCACACCAAAACTCTACAATATAATGTAGATAAATCAAAAAAGTCATTTAATACATGTTGCAATATTGCAGGCTTATCAAGGCCCTCAAACAATTTTATGGCCGTCATCAAAGTATTGTTGATAAGTTTGGTGTCTCTGTGTCCAGGATTGCACTGGATATATATGACGTCCCATTGTTTCACACAATTATGATTTCACATGTGGCGGGTGTAGCTAGCTAAACAGGAGGTGCTTGCCCTCCCAGACCATCCGACAGTATTTTCCTGCTGGAAGTTCACGTGTGTGACCTAACTATTCAGTTTTAAAGTTTTTACTTTGCTTTGAATTGTGATTCGGATTAGTATGTGTGTTTGTTTTTTATTAATAACGAAAATTCTCGTTTGTTAGAACCTTTTTAATGTTCTTTAGCGAGCACCTGGCCAATCTTACCTTCTTCACGCATTTTACAATATTCGTCAGTTTTTCACAATTTTACCTTTGCTTTTTTAGTGTGATTTAAATATGGACAGGTATGTTTATGTTCGATAAAAAACAAACAAACTTACTTACCAATGTCTGATTCATAATCTAGATGCAAAGTAAACACTTTGGAACTGACAAGTCAGGTTAAAATCTTTTGATTTTAACATAGATCAACATACTTTTTGTTTTGTTTTGGATTGTGATTTGAACATGGGAAGATATGTTTGTTTTTGATTTGTGATTTAAACATGGGACGGTATATTTGTGTTTCATATGGATTGTGATTTAAACATGGGACGGTATATTTGTGTTTGATTTGGATTGTGATTTAAACATGGGACGGTTTGTTGTTTTTGATTTGAATTATGATTTAAACATGGGACGGTATGTTTGTGTTTCATTTGGATTGTGATTTAAACATGGGACGGTTTGTTGTTTTTGATTTGAATTATGATTTAAACATGGGACGGTATATTTGTGTTTCATTTGGATTGTGATTTAAACATGGGTCGGTATGTTGTTTTTGATTTGAATTATGATTTAAACATAGGACGGTATATTTGTGTTTCATTTGGATTGTGATTTAAACATGGGACGGTTTGTTGTTTTTGATTTGAATTATGATTTAAACATGGGACGGTATATTTGTGTTTCATTTGGATTGTGATTTAAACATGGGACGGTTTGTTGTTTTTGATTTGAATTATGATTTAAACATAGGACGTATGTTTGTGTTTCATTTGGATTGTGATTTAAACATGGGACGGTATGTTTGTGTTTCATTTGGATTGTGATTTAAACATGGGACGGTATGTTTGTGTTTCATTTGGATTGTGATTTAAACATGGGACGGTATATTTGTGTTTCATTTGGATTGTGATTTGAACATGGGACGGTATGTTTGTGTTTATTTGGATTGTGATTTGAACATGGGAGAGTATGTTTGTGTTTCATTTGGATTGTGATTTTAAGATGGGACAGTATATTTGTGTTTCATTTGGATTGTGATTTAAACATGGGACGGTATGTTTGTGTTTCATTTCGATTGTGATTTAAACATGGGACGGTATGTTTTTGTTTCATTTGGATTGTGATTTAAACGTGGGACGGTATGTTTGTGTTTCATTTGGATTGTGATTTAAACATGGGACGGTATGTTTGTGTTTATTTGGATTGTGATTTGAACATGGGACGGTATGTTTGTGTTTCATTTTGATCGTGATTTAAACATGGGACGGTATGTTTGTGTTTCATTTGGATTGTGATTTAAACGTGGGACGGTATGTTTGTGTTTCATTTTGATCGTGATTTAAGCATGAAATGGTATGTTTGTGTTTCATTAAGATTGTGATTTAAACATGGGACGGTATGTTTGTGTTTCATTTTGATCGTGATTTAAGCATGGGATGGTATGTTTGTGTTTCATTAAGATTGTGATTTAAACATGGGACGGTATGTTTGTGTTTCATTAAGATTGTGATTTAAACATGGGACGGTATATTTGTGTTTCATTTGGATTGTGATTTAAGCATGGGATGGTATGTTTGTGTTTCATTAAGATTGTGATTTAAACATGGGACAGTATGTTTGTGTTTCATTTGGATTGTGATTTAAGCATGGGATGGTATGTTTGTGTTTCATTAAGATTGTGATTTAAACATGGGACGGTATATTTGTGTTTCATTTGGATTGTGATTTAAGCATGGGATGGTATGTTTGTGTTTCATTAAGATTGTGATTTAAACATGGGATGGTATGTTTGTGTTTCATTAAGATTGTGATTTAAGCATGGGATGGTATGTTTGTGTTTCATTAAGATTGTGATTTAAACATGGGATGGTATGTTTGTGTTTGATTTGGATTGTGATTTAAACATGGGATGGTATGTTTGTGTTTCATTTGGATTGTGATTTAAACATGGGATGGTATGTTTGTGTTTCATTTGGATTGTGATTTAAGCATGGGACGGTATGTTTGTGTTTCATTTGGATTGTGATTTGAACATGGGAGAGTATGTTTGTGTTTTATTTGGATTGTGATTTGAACATGGGACGGTATGTTTGTGTTTCATTTTGATCGTGATTTGAACATAGGACGTATGTTTGTGTTTCATTTTGATCGTGATTTGAACATAGGACGTATGTTTGTGTTTCATTTGGATTGTGATTTGAACATGGGACGGTATGTTTGTGTTTATCTGGATTGTGATTTGAACATGGGACGGTATATTTGTGTTTCATTTGGATTGTGATTTGAACATGGGACGGTATGTTTGTGTTTATCTGGATTGTGATTTGAACATGGGAGAGTATGTTTGTGTTTATTTGGATTGTGATTTGAACATGGGACGGTATGTTTGTGTTTCATTTTGATCGTGATTTGAACATAGGACGTATGTTTGTGTTTCATTTGGATTGTGATTTGAACATGGGACGGTATGTTTGTGTTTATCTGGATTGTGATTTGAACATGGGACGGTATATTTGTGTTTCATTTGGATTGTGATTTAAACATGGGACGGTATGTTTGTGTTTCATTTGGATTGTGATTTGAACATGGGACGGTATGTTTGTGTTTATCTGGATTGTGATTTGAACATGGGACGGTATGTTTGTGTTTATTTGGATTGTGGTTTGAAAATGGGAGAGTATGTTTGTGTTTCATTTGGATTCTGATTTTAAGATGGGACAGTATATTTGTGTTTCATTTGGATTGTGATTTGAACATAGGACGGTATGTTTGTGTTCATCTGGATTGTGATTTGAACATGGGACAGTATGTTTGTGTTTCATTTGGATTGTGATTTGAACATGGGACGGTATGTTTGTGTTTATCTGGATTGTGATTTGAACATGGGACGGTATGTTTGTGTTTATTTGGATTGTGATTTGAAAATGGGAGAGTATGTTTGTGTTTCATTTGGATTCTGATTTTAAGATGGGACAGTATATTTGTGTTTCATTTGGATTGTGATTTGAGCATAGGACGGTATGTTTGTGTTCATCTGGATTGTGATTTGAACATGGGACAGTATGTTTGTGTTTCATTTGGATTGTGATTTAAAGATGAGACAGTATATTTGTGTTTCATTTGGATTGTGATTTGAACATGGGACGGTATATTTGTGTTTCATTTGGATTGTGATTTGAACATGGGACGGTATGTTTGTGTTCATCTGGATTGTGATTGTAACATGGGACGGTATATAAGATGTTTTATTTGGATTTTGATTTTAATATTGGACGGTATATTTGTGTTTAATTTGGATTGTGATTTTAACATGGGACGATATGTTTGTGTTTCATTTGGATTGTGATTTTAACATAGTACGATATGTTTGTGTTTCATTTGGATTGTGATTGTAACATGAGACGGTATGTTTGTGTTTCATTTTGATCGTGATTTAATATGGGACGGTATATTTTGTGTTTCATTTGGATTGTGATTGTAACATTGTAAAATATGTTTGTGTTTCATTTGGATTGTGATTTGAACATGGACGGTATATTTGTGTTTCATTTGGATTGTAATTTGAACATGGGACGGTATGTTTGTGTTTATCTGGATTGTGATTTGAACATGGGACAGTATGTTTGTGTTTCATTTGGACTTGTGTGGACTGTGATTTAAGATGGGACAGTATATTTGTGTTTAATTTGGATTGTGATTTGAACATGGGACGGTATGTTTGTGTTTATTTGGATTGTGATTTAAACATGGGACGATATATTTGTGTTTCATTTGGATTGTGATTTTAACATAGTACGATATGTTTGTGTTTCATTTGGATTGTAATTTGAACATGGGACGGTATGTTTGTGTTTATCTGGATTGTGATTTGAACATGGGACGGTATGTTTGTGTTTATCTGGATTGTGATTTGAACATGGGACAGTATGTTTGTGTTTCATTTGGATTGTGATTTTAACATGGGACAGTATATTTGTGTTTCATTTGGATTGTGATTTGAACATGGGACGGTATGTTTGTGTTTATCTGGATTGTGATTTGAACATGGGACAGTATGTTTGTGTTTCATTTGGATTGTGGTTTTAAGATGGGACGGTATATTTGTGTTTCATTTGGATTGTGATTTGAACATGGGACGGTATATTTGTGTTTCATTTGATTTTGATTTGAACATGGGACGGTATATTTGTGTTCATCTGGATTTTGATTTGAACATGGGACTGTATATAAGGTGTTTTATTTGGATTTTGATTTGAATATGGGACGGTATATTTGTGTTTAATTTGGATTGTGATTTTAACATGGGACGATATATTTGTGTTTCATTTGGATTGTGATTTTAACATAGTACGATATGTTTGTGTTTCATTTGGATTGTGATTGTAACATGAGACGGTATGTTTGTGTTTCATTTTGTTTGTGATTTAAATATGGGACGGTATATTTTGTGTTTCATTTGGATTGTGATTGTAACATGGTAAGATATGTTTGTGTTTCATTTGGATTGTTATTTTAACATGAGACGGCCAATTGGTGCTTCATTTGGATTGTTATTGAACACGGATAGGATGTTATATTTGGATTGTGATGTGAATATGAATCAGCATGTTTGGTTTTAATGTATTTATTTTCTACGGTAACAGTGATTCATTGATTCCATAGAAAATTGCAGAGTAAAGAAAATGGCCTCTAAGTTGCTTAATTATTTTAATTATTTAGTAGTTTAAGTGGATTTCTGAGATAAAAATCATCAAAACTGAAATTATCGTAATCAAGACTTAACCGTGAAAGCAGAGGAATTTAGCTACTTTTCCTTTCAACTCTCATTACCACAACAGTATGTCAGTTGGTAGGTTGCTCGCTTTGTATATGCAAGGTCGTGGATTGAAACACCGGTCGAGTCGAGTCTGATCAAATTTTGAAAAAGATAGTGACTGCTTTTCTGTTAAGGACTTGGTATTTGGAAATGAAACTCATGTCTCGTGTCATGGCAGGCATGGTACGGTAAAGATCACTCCTTCACATTGGTCTGAACACACTGCAAAGGTAAAAATTTCAACCACTTCACTATAGCTGGTAACGTTTAAATATATATTCTTGACTGTGACGTAAAACTTAATGTTATCAGTCATAAATCCTTTCAACTCTCATCTATCTATATCGGACCAGGCATGGTTCGGTTAATCATATTTTACTATTAAAGAATATCTTATATTTCTGAAAAAATGCCTTCTATTGAGCAACCGGCCATGTTCGTGTGTTTAAACGTTATGTGCCAGTTTTTAAAGTGAGATTGTCATTTGAACATGGAGTGGCATGTTAGTTTTACATATTAAGACAGTGTTAATTATACAACACTAGACGGCAATTACGGAATGAAATTCTTCATCACTAGTGCTTGGGCCAACCCAAAAAAGAGGTTGAAAAAAAATAGCCAAAGGACAAAATTTAGCTAAAGAATTACTTTGCATGAGTGGGTATTCCTTAGTGTTTGCTAATTTTAGGAATTTTCTACTAGCAAATTGAGACAGTAGTTTATTTCTGACAATACAAAAGTATTGCCTACTGAGTTTATGATATCCTGGTGGATGCATTGTAACAGAAATATCGGCCCAGTTGTTACAGAGATACCGGCCCAGTTGTAACAAAGATACCGACCAAGTTGTAACAGAGATACTGGCTAAGTTGTAACAGAGATACCGTCCCAGCTGTAGCAGAGATTTCGGCCCAGCTGTAACAGAGATTCCGGCCTAGTTGTAACAAATATACCAGCCAAATGATTTCAATTACATATTATGCCAGTGTAGGTTTTACATCATTAGATTGTTGTTTTGTTTCAATACAAATCTCCGAAGAATTTAAATTTAAATTTCTTATCCTAACTAAATGAATCAACGGTATTCTGACGATCGATCTTGAATGCATAATGCAAAGTCAAGCGGTCAGTTATATAAAGCGAAGCTAAATTGTAAATGTGGTTTGGAAATATAATACTATGGATTCATTAATTTTAACAGCGTCTAAATTTCATGGTGTTAAAAATTACACTGTAAGTGTTGAAAATTCCTGGTTTGTAGTATCCATTTAAAGGAAGTTTGTATTCTATTTCTATTTAGTTGGCATGTATATCGGTTGAGCAGGTAATTATCGAAAAGAAAACTAAGAAAAAGAATAAATTCGGAGAACAAATAAATTTTAAATTCTCAGGATATGATTTGACGAATATGATATGATCGTATGTCCACAAAAAACCACAAAAATATTTTATCTCTCGATGCTTACTTTGGAAACACCGACTTCTGTCGTCATGCATCGTCAGTAGCACGTTGTGATCTGGACAATCCACAGAAGCTGGAAAATACTATAATTAAACAATAATTTATTACTTGTGTTCAAATTCATATATCTAATACCTTTTCATTAAAGTTTTTATCAAATAAAAATCCAATCGATTAACACCAAAAACATATAGTCGAAGAGATCATGACTAAAATCCGGGTAAACGAGACCAAAAGGTTTGAGGGTTGATTCTTGTAGGAAAATGCCCCTAGTTACTGAAAACCAATTTCTTACGCGTCAAATCGTTTCCGATGTTTTAATCAGAAACAGTTTTTGAAGAAAAGTCTCTGCAAATGTTAAATTTTGGTAAAAGTTTTTTTCCAGATCTTGAAGCATTTTGTGGCAAAAAGAACACAAAAATGTTCATTCTATCTTTCATTGTGGATACATAATAAATTAAAATGCAAAACATCTTGACAGTTTTTCGATTTTGTGTCAAAATTTTAAATTTAGCGATAAAATCGATGCTGTAAACTGCGTTTTTATCATATCTACCGTCTTTCGATTCTTGTAAATCCCTTGTTTTTGTATTAAATATGACAAACTATATATTTTTATAAAGTCTTGATAGTCCTGTAGAAAAAAATGTTACAAAACTTCGAAAATATGGAACCTTAATACCGTAGCAAATTATTATGTTTCCCCTACCGCAAAAATACGAAAATGTCAAAAATTCATTATTTTGGCCCATGATTGCCGATAAGTGTTTAAAACAAATCATTATTGTTTGCTACATCTCCCGTCTGTTCCCAACATATATATATAAAACAATTATATGTAGAGTGCTTGGTGATTTTATATGAAAATTTGCACTTTTCATACAACAATAGCTTGGAAAGAGAGTTTTCATTAAATCTGTTGTACTCTACTTCTTGTAATTTTGTTATATAGGCATTCAATCTCGAGATTTATATGTTTCTTATTGCCGTGGCACATTTGAGTCTGATAACATAAAAAAAGATCGGAAATACCGAAGTTTATAGACGAAACGGATAAATTTATTTCCCCTACCCCAAAATTAAAAAACATGTGACTATCCATTTTTATGCAATATATGCCGATTTGTGTTTCTAATGAAGATTTCGAGCAAAAGTACCCGCAACCATGATAAAAGAAGATTCGAGGATTTTAATATTTTGTGAAATGCTTTCGCTTAAGGACAGAATGGACTAACTAATATAATAAAATTGCTTATTTTATTCATTTATATGAAAAAATGTTATAAGAACAAAGGAGCTTCGCCTCTTGTATTTTTGTTATTTAGGCATTGAATCTCGACTGTTCTATTGGCGTAATTTCATGACATATAACAGTCTAATAACACCAACTGTCGGAAATAGCAAAGCTTGTAAATAAGGCCAATAAATTTATTTCCCCTACCCCAAAATTATGGAAAAAAAACTTTGAGGCCACGTATGCTTTTGGTAAAGGTTTCAAGCAAGTGTCCATACACAAAATATGTATCATTGTAGTTGATATACCTGTATCTTATTCAAATTACATTGTATGTTACACGGCGGTTAATTTTCTGATCTCTTAATTTATAATTTTGACCACAAACGTGGCGGTTGAAGCTAGCTAAAAGTTTCCTTACCTTCCAGGCTCCGGTTTCACAATCATTCCTAAGCTAAGATTTTCCTTAACCTTGATTTAACCAATTTTGGTAATCAGTTTTTGTAAATACTGATAAATATTTTTGTCAAAATTGAATGCAAATGTTTTAATCTAGATGTGACCTTAAAAATGACACCTTTATTTCTTGAATGTCTTGAAAATTAGCAAAATTACAAAGTTTTGAAATTTTGCAAGAATCAAGTTAAGGAAAATCTTAACTAAGGAATGATTGTTAAACTGGGGCCTGAATACCCTGCATCACTTCCTGTGTAAAATTTACTACAACTTAATTTACCACTTTTCAAAGATTTTAATTTGCTTTGAGATGCGATTCGAACATGGATTGGGCAAAGTTTCTAAATCATTCCTTAACTAAAATCTGACAATATTTGACATTATTTTACAGTAATAAACAACTTTTACTAAATAAAAACTGAAATGTAAAAATCTTTGATTGATTTTCAAAATTACACCTGAAAAGCATAACATTTAAATTTAAGTAAAGGGGAATCTTAAAGAAAATACTTTGCATGAGAAGAATGCCTTAGTTTTTGAAGATTTTCAATTTTGAACTAACCGGAAACTTAGACAAAAATATATTGATGACATAACAGATAAATAAATAAATAAATAAATAAATAAATAAATAAATAAATAAATAAATAAATAAATAAATAAATAAATAAATAATTATATCATTAGCAAAGCAAGAAAAATTTACATATATAATATCAGTGTTAATTTTACAGCAATAAACGGCCGTTTTGGAATACAATTCCTCATCAGTAGAAAAATATAAAATAGGAAGTCTACTCTATTTAAACAAATATGAAATATGTTGGGATAAAGCTCTAATAAAAATAAATCAATATTTTAAACAAAGTGCCCCTAAGAACAATTTTACACCAGAATCATTTTGCCACACTGCATTTAACAGTATGTTGAATAATAATTAAGAGAAAAGTTTATCTAATGCAATTTTCATGTACATTTCATCAAAAATTTAGAAAATGCATTCAAACAATGGCACGTGACAATACGTACTATTTGTACATGTATTTCATAAAACAAATCATAATTATATTATTAGTATATTTGTTTTCTGATATATTGAAATAGTATATGTCAATTAATATCATTTGTTACAATATATTTAATGATTAAATTAAGTAAAATTTAGATGCCAACATTTTGTGTCCAATGGTGAATCAGAATTAAAAATAAAAAATAACGTCTTTGCTGTTTGTATAAGTGATTGTATAATAACATTTGCCAAAAAACCAAACAAAATTACAATTTAAACAAAACAAATTTTGAAAAGTTAAACGCGTAAACTTCCACCCGGGAAGTCAATCTAAAATAAATACCATTGTTGTCAAATAAAAGGATATCATTCTCTTAATAAAAAAACAAACATAATAATCCATGTTTTATCATTGAGCTTTCTTTTCAAGAAATAAAAGATACGACTGATTCCCCGATTTCTTCATCATATTTGAATATATATCTACATTATGACACCCACGAAAGGATACATTTGAATCTTTATGGCGAACAAGATGACGTCAATGTTTCTATTGTTAACTTTCCTTTTCTATGCAGCAATATACCTGCTACTCCTGGTTATGATGTATTTGTTTCCCAATTAATACGCCAATATAGAGCTATGGTACCACTACGGAGATATGGTACAACGAAACAGTCTGCTTGCAAATAAATTGTTGACTCAAGGGTATTGCAAGCCTAGGTTTTCAAGGCCCTCAAAAAGTTTTATGGCCGTCATCGCAGTATCGTTGATAAGTTTGGTGTCTCTGTCCAGGATTGCCCTGGCTATATTAGACGTCACATAGTTCCATGTTACTTTCACACAATTTTGATTACACACGTGTCTGTGTAGCTAGCTGAAGAGAAGGCGCTTACCCTTCCGGAGCATCCATATTTACTTTCATGGTGGAAGTTTGCGTGTCTAACCTAACTTGTCAGTTCCAAAGCTTCTGGTTTGTGATACGGACATGGATTAGTATGTTTGCTTTTTGCTTTTCATTTAACTAATTCATTGAAAAGCCATACATTTCAAAAGAAATGTAATATTGTAAATTTTGCAAAAATATCGTATTTTAGCAAACATCAAACGCGTTTACTTTCCTTTCTATGCAGCATATCTAAAAACAGTGAGACAGAAATGTTCAAGAAAAAGTACATCTACGGTGGTTAAATATCACCATGGGAACTGTTCATAGTTAAGAATAATGCCTTTTTAACGTCTTTGTCCGAAAATAAATTGAATAATTAAACACCCATTCTTCTTCCGTTTTTAATTTTACACGACCGATAATCAGTTAATTACCGTTCAACTTCACACGGGTAAGTGCTGTCTAGCTTGTATAGCGCAACCTAGGCAAGATCTAGTTTTGCAACTTTAAAATATCAAACGGAAAGTTTGCTAACGTTTTAAGGGTTCGATTTATGAAGAAGAAAAGCATTTATTAAACAAAAATCATTTGCCTGAAATAAAATCTTTTCTATGATAATAATATTAATAAAGAAGCGAGTTTATTGGTGACTCATGACCTTCAATAGGAAACTAGATGCATAACCTGTAAATGTTTCAGACCTTATTCAGGAAGGAAAAGCAAATGTTATCACCTGCATTTCAAAGCATTTCATTGCACAATAATGATTGAGAATGATGACAAAGTGGATTTTCGTTGTGTGATTGTAATACTTTGGTGGCAATAATTGATGGATCGCCAGTCACGCCCACAATTTTCCGACAAAGGCCCGGCATGATGAATTAGACGAAAAAAAAAAATTATCCTGAATTGTGCCGTGTAATGACGTCACTGACACTATAACGTCATTAATTACTGTGACGCTGCTTTGATACCGTGATGGCGGCCAGTGTCCGAACATTGTGGGTGTGGTCGTTGTTACGTCAATTAAGACAGTAACTTAACATAAAGGCTAACGGAGGTATTTGAAAAACGTTGGCCATCAAAGAAAGTGAATCAAAAGAAATAACAATACCGTTGAGGAATATCATACGAAAACGAACGTCTAGTGCTGCAAAATTAAAACTGCATGAGTATTAAATACAAATTAAAAAAAAAAATTTTACCTTTGACATATAACTTCTGTCTACGTAAATAAAATCAGAATCTTGCACAAGTTTGCTCTCTCTGTTGTCAAAGTAACTTAAGGTACAAGTAAATTTTGGTTTAGAAAAATTAATAGATCGACAATCCTTTTCAGCATAACACACTTTTGAGCACTGTTTTATCCCAATTCCATGTAGTTCTTTAAAATACAGTGAATCTAAGTAAGCACCATCTTGTTTCAAACACAATGTTATCTGAATGAAAGCTTTAATGATGAAAATGATAAGAAAATCTTTATGATAATTATATACCATATTTTCAAATTAAAAATCCAATTTGCTTTTAAAAATACAATAGTTTACAAATTCATTAAATGTTATCATAATTATATCCGATACAATGTATTTCCAAATTAAAAATCCGAATTGTTTATCAAAATACAATGTCTCACAAATTCATATAATATTTTATATGACTATGTCCGATATTTTCAAATTTATAATCTGAATTGTTCATGAAAATACAACGTCTCACAAATTTACTTAATATGTAATATAACTATGTCCGAATTATTCTTAAAATACAATGTTTTACCGATATTTCCAAAATAAAATCCAAATTGTTAATTAAGATACAATGTTTTACAAATTCATTAAATGTTGTTTTTGATATTTCCGTTATCCATAGTGCTGTAGTAAATATCAAATGCACGACCAGAATGAAATAGACGATAAGTAAATATTTTCATTTGTATATTATAAGCATTTTGATTGGATAATGGAAAGAGAGAAAGAGAGGCGGAGTTTAATTTCGACAGTTTTCAGTGCATCCGACATAGTTCAATAACTCTAGAAAACAACGAATACAAACATATCGGGAGAAATTAGCAGTTTCTTGAACATAAACAATTTCAACTTTGAACATTTCAACATAAAATATTTTAATTTATGTATTTATTCCGTTCAAGTTCAACATAGATTGATCTGTTTAGAAATAATTAATTTAAAATCGTTTCCTTTCAGAAATTTTCATGTTGATAATGAATACTTTCTTGACGCGTTAGGAATTTTTCTATACACAAACCATCTGAAGTACGAACCTGGTCTGACTAGGAAATTTTATAAACTACGCGCGGAAACTCAACTGTTTTGTGCAGATATTTGAAATTTCAATCAAACTGGTCTGTAAAGTTCTGCTCCTAAGTTTGAACGACCGCTGTATATTTTACGACCAAATGGATGTAGTTAGATTTTTAAACTATCGACTTATGTTTCTAAAAGATACAGGGAGAAAGTTTGTTTTTTGGAATTTAGAAAAATGCAGCAGTAAGTTCTGAATTTGTAGGAGTGAATGTATGCCCTTAGATCCACCACATGTAGACATTGCTTTAGTATAGGACCTTTCATATATCAAATTACATCATATTTAGTATAAGAGGCCATTTACTAAAACAACTGTATATTATAATTATTAGCTACCCATTAGAAGCGCATTGCTCTAAAATAAATTAACTTTACATCAGTAAAGATCCAGATGAACAAAATTTAAAGCATCTATATGTACAAACGCATGATATAGTTGCTTTTAATTTATGTATGTGAATTTTGACTCCTAATCACGTGTCCTCTCTTGCTATCATTAGAAAGAGCAATTTTTACCTTTGACCTTTTGGTTGCCATGGGAATTGAGTGTTGAAAAAAGCATCAGGAGTTTTTCAATACTCATTCTGGTCGATCATCTATAAGTCATCTGGTCTTGTCCTGTAATAAAGAACAAATAAGCAGCAAGACAGAGCTATTTTCTCTTAAAATCTTGATTTAATTTGACATTTGACCCAAGGTCACATGACCTTTCTTCCTATCATTAGAACGACTGATTTCGGCATGAAAGTGTCCTGAAACTCAACCTTTATTCTCTACATAAGACTATTACAGTTGATACAGGTTTTAGTTGACAGGTAGCTTTATGTTGATTATAACACTTTTTGATGTACATCAAACCAATTATCAATTATTCAGTCAATCAATCAATTAATTTAAATACATTGTATAGAAATCCTTTTAATCGTAGATTTATTATTTTCCAAAATAAATATTGTTTTGTTGTGATAACATGCAGTTTAGGTACAGACATTTCCAATCATAGATATTTATAGTACTTTCCTTCTGTTCTAATCAATTTGATCAGTAATATTGTATGTTAAGTGCGCTTGCTTTGTGTTGATGCAATGTATAATTCACGAATCCAATATAAGCTAAAATCAAACTACATTTATTTCTAGCGTAACCAAACATGTACAGTTAAATTATTTAAATACATGATAACAATTTCGCTCAGAGGTGGTTTTATGTTTTATATATTCGAATAATGGCTTATTAACAAAGTATTGGGTTCTTATTTATTTTTTATAAAAACGACTAAATAGTTTTCATAATTATAGTGCAAAGCAAGTACAAACCAAAGAATGCAAGAGTGATTTAAAAAGCGGGTTGTTCAATATTGATAACGCCTATCAAAATGTGTATTTCAATGTCTTTGAAGTCATTTATATATTGTCTTTATTATGCCATTTTTTTAAGTTTCAAGTGTTTTTTCTGGTTTGACTCATTTGATTCAATGTCTATATAATATAATTACAAGAAGTAAAGTATTAGAGATTTCATGAAAACGCATTTCACTAATTACTGTAATCTGTAAAGTTCAAATTTTCTTATCAAATCACCAAACACTCTAGATAATATGGCTGTATAATTACACTGTAATGAGGCGGAAGATAAAACAAACGATTTTGTTTTCTTTAAACCACTTATGGGCAAGTATGGCCCGAAAAGTGAATTTTGACCTTTTTCATATTTTTGGAGTAAGGGAAACATTAATTTAATACGACATGAAGAGACAATGCTTCCGCATATGTGAAACACTAGTTTTAGCAGGACTACCAGGGCTTTATAAAAATATAGAGTTTGTCAATTTTAACGCATAAATAAGAAATTTAAAAGAATCGAAAGGCGGAAGATTCGATTAAAACGCATATTTCAGCAATATTTTCATCACTTATATATTAAACTTTTCACACATAATCGCAAAACTGCCAAGATGTTTTGCATTTTAATCTATGATTTGTCCATAATGAAAAATAACATAATCATTTTTGTGTTGTTTTGCCACAGAATACTTCACATTGTGAATTTTTCCCCAAAAATAACAAATTTGCCCAGATTTTTCTACAAAAAACTGTTTCTGATTGACAAATCGGAAACGAATTGACGCTTAAGACATCAGTTTTCAATACCTAAAGACATTTTCCTGAAAGAACCAAACGTCAGATTTTTTGGCGTCGTTCATCCGGATTTACGTGAACTATTTTGTAGTACAGACTTTTTGTCTGTCATAATTTAGATATAAAAATATGACACAGAATCTGATGAATCGTATTATTATTTCAATCTCAAAAGGACAGAAATCATATCCATAATCTCCGAATTTACAAAGTAGAATGTCATCAATACTCCCAATATTAGATGATATCGATTTTCTTCAGATAAAACAAAGTTTTGCATGAATGCAGTTCTGTTTTTGTCCATTGGTGTACCGATTGTTTACTGTGTTGGCATAATATACAAACTATACAAATATGAGAACTGATTTTTTAGAGAGCGCTAATGTGCAAATGATGGTTCTGAAGATTAAAAATTCAAAGAGTTACAGATTTTGTACCCCGTGTGGTGGTACATGTTTTATTTATAGGAGCAGATCTTTTGCAAACTTAAGAAATAAAAAACAAACATATCAATCCATGTCCGAATCACAGTCAAAAAGCAAAGTAAAAACTTTGGAACTGACAAGTTACGTTAGACACGTGGACTTCCACCAGGGAAGTGAGGCCGGGTGCTCCAGAAGGGTAAGCAGCGCCTGTTAAGATAGCTACACCCGCCAGGTGTATAATCAAAATTGTGTGAAAGGAACATGGAACTATGAGACGTCAAATATAACAAAGACAATCCTGGACACAGAGACATCAGCCTTATCAACAATACACTGATGATTTTGTAAGGGCCTTGATAAGCTTAGGCCTGCAATATTCTTGAGTCAACAATTTATTTGCAAGCAGTTGGAACAAGCTCTACCATAGTGTATTAATTAGGAAACAAATACACCATAAGCAGGAGAAGCAGATATATTGCTGCATAGAAAAGGAAAGTTGACAATAGAAAAATTAAGTCATCTCGTTTCTCATAAATTTTCAAATGTAGCTTTTCGTTGGCGTTATAAAACAGGTATAAGTCTAAATATGAAGCAGAACTTGAGGATTCAGTCGTGTTTTTTTTATCAAGCTCACTAGTATAGATTACATTCACATAATCCCCAAATTTAGGATTGATAAGAGACAGAACGTCATGTATATATCTGTGTGTTGAGTTGAATGATTTGGCGACAGTCTTCTTTCCAGATTAACAAATTTGTACCCATTGGTATACTGATCGTTTGCTGAAAAACTATATTACCAAACACAACAGATATGTTATCTATCAAAACTCCAACATTTTGTTGATGGTATCTTCAGTATATTTGTTTGGAATCGGTAGGATGCTTGACAAAATAACCAGAATCCCTGTTCATCACCAGATATTTGTATCTTGGCTTACCGTTTTTGTAAAAGAATGACAAGAGAATATTTTCTTTAACAAATAAAATTTATTATAAGGTCTTTTGTTTTAACATAATGTTACACATAGTGTATGACATACAATTAATCGTTCTTTTTATTTACAATGTTCGCTCTGGAACAACAAATAACAAACATTTTACAAAACATAAACAGAAAAACTATTGCTGATGAGAAATTGTATTCCGAAAAAGGTCGTTAAGTGCTGCAAAATTTTTATCAGAATTGGCATATTTTATTTATTACCTTCTTAGATCTTTTATTGTAACCTCAGTGTTCATTCTAGAAGGGGCCATAGGGCCATTGATCCCTGATTTTGCTAAATAACCCTGTTTTTAAGGCCTCAGTGAGCCATATTGAACATAACATGAGTTCAAAATACTTCAGGCCCATGTTTCACAATCATTTCTTAACTAAGATTTTCCTTCACTTAAATTTAGCAAATTTTGACAATATTTTTCGACACTATAAATAACATATTTGGAAAAACTAAAATCAAATGTTTATAACTCTGAAGTGATTTCTAAATGACAACTTAATTTCATAGATGTTTAGAAAATAATAAAATTATTCATTTTTCAAATTTTGTCGATTTAAGTTAAGGGGAAATCTAAGGTAAATGATTGTGAAACATGGCCAGTTTTGTTGTTTTAGATGAAATTATTTGAAAATAGTTCACTCAGTAAGCAGCGCCTGTTAAGCTAGCTACACCCGCCACGTGTCTTATCAACAATACACTGATGATTTTTAAGGGCCTTGATAAGCTTAGGGCTTCAATATTCTTGAGTCAACAAATTATTTGCAAGCAGCCTACTTCGTTGTACAAAGTCCCTTGAGTTGAAACAAGCTCTACCATAGTGTATTAATTAGGAAACAAATACACCATAAGCAGGAGAAGCAGGTATATTGCTGCATAGAAAAGGAAAGTTGACAATAGAAAAATTAAGTCATCTCGTTTCTCATAAATTTTCAAATGTAGCTTTTCGTTGGCGTTATAAATCAGGTATAAGTCTAAATATGAAGCAGAACTTGAGGAATCAGTCGTGTTTTTTATATCAAGTTCACTAGGATAGATGACATTCAGATAATCCCCAAATTTAGGATTGATAAGAGACAGAACGTCATGTATATATCTGTGTGTTGAGGTGAATGATTTGGCTACAGTCTTCTCTCCAGATTTAACAAGTTTGTACCCATTGGTATACTGATCGTTTGCTGAAAAACTATATTACCAAACACAACAGATATGTTATCTATCAAAAACTCCAACATTTTGTTGATGGCATCTTCAGTATATCTTTGTTTGGAATCGGTAGGATGCTTGACAAAATAACCAGAATCCCTGTTCATCACCAGATATTTGTATCTTGGCTTACCGTTTTTGTAAAAGAATGACAAATGAATAATTTCTTTAACAAATAAAATTTATTATAAGGTCTTTGGTTTTAACATCCGTAGTGTATGACATACAATTAATCGTTCTTTTTATTTACAATGTTCGCTCTGGAACAACAAATAACACACATTTTACAAAACATAAACAGAAAAACTATTGCTGATGAGAAATTGTATTCCGAAAAAGGTCGTTAAGTGCTGCAAAATTTTTATCAGAATTGGCATATTTTATTTATTACCTTCTTAGATCTTTTATTGTAACCTCAGTGTTCATTCTAGAAGGGGCCATAGGGCCATTGATCCCTGATTTTGCTAAAAACCCTGTTTTTAAGGCCTCAGTGAGCCATATTGAACATAACATGAGTTCAAAATACTTCAGGCCCATGTTTCACAATCATTTCTTAACTAAGATTTTCCTTCACTTAAATTTAGCAAATTTTGACAATATTTTTCGACACTATAAATAACATATTTGGAAAAACTAAAATCAAATGTTTATAACTCTGAAGTGATTTCTAAATGACAACTTAATTTCATAGATGTTTAGAAAATAAAAATTATTCATTTTTCAAATTTTGTCGATTTAAGTTAAGGGGAAATCCAAGGTAAATGATTGTGAAACATGGGCCAGTTTTGTTGTTTTAGATGAAATTATTTGAAAATAGTTCACTCAGAAATATCTTGGATTGAACACTGTTAGCTGCAGCAAAACATTATAGATAGTAGCTTAAAAAATTGAAATGTATACCAAATGAATCAGCATTAGCATCACCCCTATGGAGTTTTGGAATGATCCAAAAGTCAAAGAATATAAATGTGTCATTGTAAATGTAAAGGTGACAGAAGTAACTTCCTGTATATGTTTTTTTGTTTTTTTCACCTTTTTCTTCAAGGATTAGACCTTTACACCTACTTTGTATTTGTACAAGAGGAGTGCTTGATTACTTTTAAATGCTGTAAAATATTTTTAATTCCCATATCATTCAGAAGAAGAAAACTTTATACCCTCATTTGGAAAACTTTAATCTGAAGTAAGAATCCACCTCTTTTCTGTCTTAAAATCTTCAAATTGTCTTTCCTTATTTCTATGAAGCACTCTCTCTGAAGAACACACACACACACACACACACACACACACACACACACACACACAACACACACACACTCTCTCTCTCTCCTTCTCTCTCTCTCACAGAATAAAACCTCTCTTTCCCTTCTAAAATCAGTCCTAAGTACTTTCTCTCTTTTATGAATAGACAAAATGTTCTGACACTGGCCGCCATAAAGGTACCAAAACAGCAACATGGCAACAAATGATGTACTATTGTCAGTGGCGTCACTAAATGACACAATTTTGGCCGAGTTTTCATTCTTCTTGTGTGTAATTTAAGCATGTCAGGCCTTTGTTGGAACATTGTGGGCGTGGTCGGCGATCCGTCAATTGGGCTGACATTTAGGAAAAATTTGCATGAAATAATGCGTGTCATAGAACTAAACGTGGGTGTAAAGTTTGAACCTTTGTTCCAAGGATAAATTGTTCTAGGCCAATTGTTTATACCCAAGTATTTAATTTTTAATTGATTTTGTTAGAGTATTTGTATGATATAGATAAATTTATGTGTTCCAATTGTTTTTTACTGTTTGAATGTATTTGTGCTTTATTTCTCATGGCAGTAATGTGTAATTTACCTGGGTGGTATATGAAACTGGCCTGAATGGTAATGTGAAATTTGCTTGCATGCTATTGTGATTTTTTTTCTACAAAAATTAAACTCAGTTTCTCTACAAGATTTTCATTATTTATTTTCATTTTTTGAAAATATTGCTTGGTCAATAGGTCTTAAATATAAAATTGGCCTGGTTGGTAATGTGCAATTTTTTCTTACAAAAACTAAACTTAGTTTTTCTACAAGATTGTCATTATTTATTTTCATTTTTTTAATATTGCTTGGTCATTAGGTCTTAAAAAATTTATTTTGTATTCTATTTGCTAATATTGGACCAGGGTTTTTCATTATGCGAATGTCCATTTGAATTTTAAGTACAATGAGGAAAACAATATAAAGTGTTTCTAATCGAATATCATAAAAGATAAAAAACAGATAAAATGGTCAAACATTTCTACTAGGAAAGTGAGACCGTTTGCTCTGAAACAGTAAGCAACGCCTGTAATGTTAAAAATCTCAAGATTGGTTCAATACAAATGCATGTGTCATAGAAATTTTAAACAACCGAAGTCGACGTTAACCCTCCAGTTTATTTTAATGGATTCAGACTAAAAAATAATTTCTCAGAACATGAATGTAAACTGATGATTTCTTTAAATTTGCGAACACAACATATCACGTTTTGACAAATAAGCTATAATTTGGTTGGTGTATATGTAAATTCACGACCTTGTAAATATAAAAAATTTGTGATTGATAAGCAATTATTTTTCTTTCCCGAGACATTTTGTCGTGTTATATATAACTTCCAAAAACGATTACCGGTAAGTTTTACATTTTGACTTTTCTTTTTTCGCGATCCTATGAATATTCGCATAATACTGAGTATATAAATTCGCGATCTACCGTCCTCATGACATTTCGCCTTAATTAATCTCTCGCGATAAAAAGGCAATCTACAGTATGACCTGATTATATATCACAAAAACATCTAATCTGAATACATGCCTTGGAAACATTGACTTCTGTCGTCATGCATCTTCAGAAGCTGGAAAATACTATAATTAAGCATAAATTTATTACTTTTGTTCAAATTCATACAACCGATCGCTTTTTATACAAGTTTTTTTAATAAAAAAACCCTTTCAGTTGACATAAAAATATACCAGATTTGAACAACTTTATTTCTACTATTGTACATTTCCCTTTTCTATAACAGCAAAATATCTGTTTCTACTGCTTATGATGCATTTGTTTCACAGTTTTTTACGCTATAGAAATATGGAAGAGCATGCTTCAACTATGGGAACTTGTAGCAATCAGGCAATCTATTTAAGGAATGACATTACTTTGACTGTACTGCATGGAGTTATGCAGTAGAATGGACTGTCTCAAATTAAATGAAAGCCGGCTTTCATGGTTATTTGCGACAGTCCATTCTACTGCATAACTCCATGCAGTACAGTCAAAGTAAATGTCATTCCTTATATTTACAATCATTTGTAACTTTTTCAAATAAACACAAAATAAAACTGACATTTTAGCACTTTTCATAAAAAAAACAACTATAACTACCTCGTTAAAAATTGACTGTTCCAACTGTCGGCATCATTGACGTATCGCTGGCCACGCCCATTATGTTCCGACAAAGGCTGACATTACGGTACCAAAGCAGCGTCACGGCAACTAATGATGTACTAGTATCAGTGACGTCATTAAATGGTACAATGCAGGCCGAGTTTTCATTCCTTTTGCGTGTATTTAAAGCATGCCAGCCTTTGTCGGAACATTATGGGCGTGGTCAGCGATTAAAGAATAAACTCGCGTGCTCTATTCAACTGCATCAAGTCATGAAGTAGAATCGAGGTCAAACACTGCATTGAAGCAAAAACAATGTGATTGTAAATATTTACAATTAAATGCTAACAAAATAACAAACATATGCTCTTCAAGGTCCTTAAAAAGTTTCATGGCTATCATCACAATATTTTTTCAAGTGTGATGTCTCTTTATCTCTTTATCAAAGATGAGTATTTCTAAGCAAATATTAGAAACATACCGATATACAGTATAACCTATTAAGTTCACTTCTATAAAAAGCTCACGTGTCTAAAGCAACCGGTCTGAAATATCCCAATTAACTTTAGTATATGATGACCCTTTTCTGAATATAAAGTTCACCTTCCTAATGTGAAGTCCCGAAAGACTCCTTAACCTGTCTAAGTCTTAAGTCTAAGTCCACTATTTTAACCTAGTAATTCTTATATTCTTAACACATAATTATACCATTTTGATCAGTGTCCACTACCAAATGGCCGATAAGTATATAAGGTACAGCAAACAACATTGACCTGTCCGTGTGACCTATAATTTAAATAATAATCATGAATCATTTTATTTATGTGTAGAAAACGCAGGCGTTCATTTTGTCTACTACATCAGGAGTGATATTAAGTTAATTGAGTAGGCACATGCACTATGTTATTTTAACTTGAATCATAACATAATCTATTCATTGGATGGGTCATTCAATATGAATATTCACAATAAAAGGTCAAGCGAACAGGTAAATGTTGTTTATCTGTAATTGATTTTACAAATCAAAGACAAAAATATCGGAAGGTCCGGTGAACGACAGACTTATGGATATCAGAATAGTTTTTCTGTTTCCTATATACTGTAGATCAGGAAATAATAAAAAACAAACATACTAATCCATTTCCGAATCACAATCCAGAAGCAAAGTAAAAACTTTGGAACTGACAAGTTAGGTTAGACACGTGAACTTCCTCCAGGGAAGTGAGGCCGGGTGCTCCGGAAGGGTAAGCAGCTCCTGTTTAGCTAGCTACAACCGCCACGTGTGTAATCAAAATTGTGTGAAAGGAACATGGAACTATGGAGGTCAAATATATCCAAGGCAATCCTGGACACAGAGACATCAAACTTATCAACAATACTGTGATGACGGCCATAAAACTTTTTGAGGGCCTTGATAAGCCTAGGCTTGCAATATCCCCGAGTCAACAATTAACCTATTAATTACTTCAATTAATCTCCGCGATATAGTCGCTAGCTTTATTTTCGCGTCTGTGACTGTGATCAAAACGAATGTAAATGATTTATATCTGTAAAAGTGAAACGAATAATCTGTTATTTAAAGGTCACCGGTCACCAAAAACCGATTTTTTTAGTACTATTTTCCGAAAGATTACATCATAAAAAGTCGAATTAGCCACAAATAACATTTTTTAATCATTTCTGTCCTTTTCTAAAGCGTAAATTAAAGTCCTGAAACTGTTGAAAAACTGTTATCTCCCTTTGGTAGTAAAAGGGCACAAAACCGGAAGTGACGCAGAAGGTGTTATCCCAGCTATTTAGTAAATGAAGCTTGTATAGTGAACTGCATTTATTACCAAGATTTATCGGAAATAACTTCTATTGTTTTTATATAATTATTTATTTATTTTTTAGCATTGGGTATTTCAGTTTCCTTCAGCAGAAAAAAATAAATAAAATATAAACATAATAATGAGAATTAAAGAAATAAAAAAACTATATTTGTGTTTGCTCTAGTATGATATACTATTGACTAATACTTTTACAAAACATAATTTTACATTTCTTTTGAAATTTATTTATTTATTTATTTATTTATCACAACAAATAATAAAAGAACCCTAATTTCTTTTTTTAATTTGAAATATTGTTCATATTAATTTTCATTAATATTTAATATCATTTTAATCTTTACATATCTCTGAGTTATTTATTTATTTATTTATTTATTTATTTATTTATTTATTTATTTATCACAACAAATAATAAAAGAACCCAGATTTTTGTTTTTTATTTAAAATATTCACATTAATTTTTATTAATGTTTAATATTATTTTAATTATTTTTCCATATCTCTGATTAATTAATTAACCCAAATTTTTGTTTTTTATTTTAAAAAAATCTTTTCTTCTCTCTAGTACAGCTATATTATGACCTCAAATTGTTTTTTAATTCATATTTGTTTTAGAAAATGTCCCATTGTTAATCCCTTTTTAGATTAAAATCAAAGATTTATTATTAATTATTATTATTTACCCATGTAATGAAAAAAAAAAAACGTTTTCGGGTAGAATCTGGGTCTAAGACCTGTAGTTTTTTGTACAACGAAAATATCAAAATAAAGGTTTAAAAAATAATTCTTATTGTCTCTCAAATAAAATATTTCACCCCAGTATTACTTAAATATGAAAACAATTTCAATTCAATAGCTTCCTATTCCTTATTTGCAGTAAGTTTAATCATCATCATCATCATCATCATCATCATCGTTTCCATGATAAAATAAAAAATAATCATTAAGCTTAATTTTATGGGATGAAAAGAACGTAATCAAAATGAGATACCAGTGGGATTACGCTCGACTAACTAAGGACTCAAAACTCGAGTGAACTTTTTTTCATTTATTATTCACAATAAATTAATATTCTATCAAAGTGTGATTTACACCCTCTCACATACCAGTAATTAAGAGATTATCAATATGCTACATTGGGAAACATCCTGTTTAGAAGTAGACATCTACCACCTGTAATTAACAGAGTTTATCTGACAATATGCAACATTAATTGACACGTGCGTATATCTCTATGATATACCCGGTGAATGTTATTTGTCATTTTTATGGATTCTGAAAATCGAATACATTAAAGTTAGATTAGTTAATTTGAACAAGACATATGTCTCTGTTAGAAAGTGTGAATTGGTAAACTGATTGAATAATAGAATAAAATTAATTTTGAAAATTAAAATCGTTTAAAATCTATATATTTGAATTCATTCATAATAATTTGAATTGTCTTCAATGATTATTCCGCTCTTATTTCCCGGACTTATCTCGTAATATTTAATCTCATTACACTCAAAACAATTAAAAAGCTGCATGAAGGACTTGTGTAAATCTGGCTTTAATTTGTTCTGAATTTTGTTGAAAAAACATGTTCATCAGTCATTGTGATTTTATGATATCCAAACTTCCAAAATATATCATTTTGACTTGAAATCAAACTTTAAAAGCCTTCAAAACACCACACAAACCCACATGTAATATATGGATACATATATAGGTTATGTGTCTTTCCTCAGCAGCTTAACACCATGTACGTCATCAATTAGATCGCCGGAAAGTTACGAGCGGTGTCGGAAACTACCGAGAATTAGCAGTTCGTTTAGGTAAGGTTTTAGTGTATTACAGGTAAATGTAAGGCGTGGGAAACCGTCAGACACATCAATAGTGACTATTCTACCCATAGGAATGCAAAATACAAAATTGATTAATTTGGTGACCGGTGACCTTTAAACCCCTAAGCAGGTACCCCTGCTGGTGGCTGGTTTTCCGAGTATATCACAAACTCAGTAGGCAAGAATTGTGTATTATTGTCAGAAATATACTATTGTCTAAATTTGCTGCTAGGTAAAATTTGAAATTATCAAAAATGAAGGTATACTCCCTCATGCAAAGTAGGTAAATTTGGTAAAATATATTTTGACCCTTTAGTAATTTTTTTAACATCTTGAAAACAAATTTGGTTTGATAATTTTGGCCTATGCACTACTGATGAGGAATTGTATTCCTAATAGGTCGTCTAGTGATGTAAAATTAAAACTGGTATAATATGTAAATTATATCAAAATGATTTTTTTCGCATGTTGTTACTGTCGCAAAAAAGGCGTAAATATACATGAATTTTCCCCGATGACAGTATAATATGGCTGTAAAATAATGCTTTAGCTATTTCACATATTAAGTTTAATACCTTTTCATCCTAGTTGAAACAAAGAAACGCATTATATTGTTGCAAAAATTAAATGATTTTACGAGCACTTACTCTTAAAAAATATGTCAATAGAAATTTTTCACCGGTTTGTTGGTTAATTGTTTAAATTATTCAATTCTTTATAATTTCGCTCATTTTGAAATTAAATCAATTTAAATCAAATTTTATTTCACTCAAAATAATTGGAGATGGTTTATGAGGTTTAAAACAATACCTTTGTGTTAAAAAATTAAAAAGCATCCAAATGCATATTTATTAATCCAACAAAGAGAACGAAAACTTTTTTTTGAAAATGGCAAATGCTTATCTAGTATAATGCATGTTTAAGTACTGTTGATTTCTTTTTTATCACGAGAGATTTATTGATGTGTATAGGCTCTCGATCACGAATTCGTATATCACACAATATTCAAAGAATCTCAAAATTTAAATAGCCAAGTTTAAAAAAGTGTCTGTAATCGACTATGACCCTGGGTTTAGCATTGCCTATCGATCGCGAATTGTAATATTTATAGGGATTGTGGTAGCGAAATTACATATTTGCGAAATATCGCATAGGGTTCTGCATGCAAAATGCGATTTTACAAACCATGACGTCAGTCATTTCATGTATTTACCTTCTCTTGACAGGAAATCGCATATAGTGCGTCAAATTTGACCTGGCCGATTGGCCTTTTATATAAATATTAAAACAAACATATCCATTGTGCAATTTAGGGACTATCGTCCCAGAGCTCATACAGGTTTATTTGACTTTTATTTGCCAAAAGGTCTGTTTGTTTCTGAAACGCAATTATAAGTATAATATGAAAATGCATTTCTTACATGATCGGTCTGGACATTTTTTTGTAAATTCCGGATTTTTTAAGAGCACCTGAACGTATTTTTCAAATACACGCTTTTGAGGTAGGGGAAGGGAATTGTGATTATTAACGCCTAAATAAATAGATATCCATTAAATTTGGTATCATTCTAAAGGTTATTGATAATTCTTTATTATATGATAAAATATTTTGCAATATGATGTCACTAGGTACAGATATCATGTCATAAACTATTTTTTAAAAATCAAAAATAGTGAAAAGGGCTATTTGATCGGATACAATTTTGTTTTAGAATAATTATATACCCTCTGCCATTGATATTCTATAACTTCGATGTGTAATTATTTGAGCATTATAATATTTTCAATCGAAAAAAAATGTACCAATTTCTACTGAAGAAATCATTTTTGGGGGTAGGGGAACACTATCATGATTTAACATCATAAATATATATATTAGCCGAAATTTCCTGCAAATTAAAATTTGAAATTTCTCAAAAACTAAGGTATACTTCCTCATACAAAGTATTTCCTTAGCTTAATTTGGTAAAATATATTTTGGTCCTTTAGGTAGCTTTTCAACATCTTCAAAATAATTTTGGTTTCATAATTTTGGTCCAAGCACTACTGATGAGGAATTGTATTGCGAAACGGCCGTCTAGTGCTGTAAAATCAAAACTGGTATACTATGTGATTTGAAGAATTTTCTGTATACGTAAAATCGCTCTATCATATGTATATACGACCACTGCGGTAACTCAGTTGGTAGAGTGCTCGCTCCGTAAGCGGGAGGTCGTGGGTTCGATCCCTGGCCGGGTCTGACTCAAGACTTGAAAATGGGTAGTGACTGTTCTTTCGCCAAGCACTCGGCAGTACGAAATGAAAGTCACGGTTCTTTCGGATGTGAACTTAAAATAAACGAGGTCTCGTGTCCCGGTAAGCTTGGCACGCTAAAAAACCCTGCTGTATAATGCCATCAGCGCAACGCACAGGCAAAAATTTCTGCACCTTCGCCTATAGCTGGCGACGTCTCGATATAGGTGAAATATTCTTGACTGGGACTTTAAACATCATTACTCAACTCATCTCTATGTATACATATATTTATATCATCCTATGAACATCTTTTATTTTATTTTGGATTTTTATGGCAAAATATAATTATCTCCTATGCCTTCTCTTTTCTGAAAGAAAAAACATTGAAATTATAAGTTATACAGGGCTTTTGCAGGTTACAGCCTGCGGCTCAGGGTACATAAATCTTTGACTGGATACATCGGGCCGGGTAACCTGACAAAGCCCTGTATAACGTTTTTGTCACCCTTGCGTACGTTGTCGCCATGTTTGTTTACTGTAACTAGACGTCAGCGATGTACGAGTTAATTCCCTTTTACCACCAAACGTCGCGTACGTTCATGTACCCCGACAGATTTCGGAACATAGTTCTATTTACCCCGGCAAGTTAACCAATCGTTATGCGAGAAATTTCTTTAAAGGGTGACAAATTAGTATTTCAAAACATAAACTATTTAACCGTTAATGTCGTTACCAGTCCCATACTCATTGTTTAGTTATTTACATTAGAAACTAATGTTTAGAATACAGCACAACCAATGAGGTCGAATCGAGCACAGGCAGAGCTATGATATGTTACTGGAACAATCCTTAAGTACTTCGTCATCACAGGAATAGAGAAATTATTTGTAACTTTGATGTAATTGTCACTATTTCCATTATAGTCCTGAAAAAAAACCAAGTGAAATATTTAATAAGAAATTAACAACCAATTAAACCACTCAGTAAGTTTGTGATCTGCTGTTCAAATGATATCATTGCTGTAAATTTCATTCGAAATTTTAATTACATGTAAAAGTGTTGCTAGCTGAACAGGAAGTCTTTACTCTTCTGGAGCAACCGGCCTCCCTTCCTTGGTGGAAGTTCAAATGTTTCACATAATTTACTAGTTTCTGTGATAGTGGTATGTGCATGAATCTGCATGTTTTTTATTTGTATTATTTTAAACCTTTTGCCAAAATGTATGTAATGGGTGTCTAATAAAAAACAAACATACTAATCCATGTGAGAATCACAACCCAGAAGGAAAGTAAACAGTTTGGAACTGAAAGTTAGGTTAGACACGTGAACTTCCATCAGGGAAGTGAGGCCGGGTAGTGTTATTTCATTAATATTCACATTTTATGTTACTGAGAAAGTGAGACCGGATGATCTGGAATGGCAAGCAGCCCCTGCATTGTTGATAACAAAACTTGATATATCCAGTTTGGATGGCAATGTAATCGTTGAACCCATGAAATCCCACTTACGAAGCGAGCACTCCGAGAAATGAGTTACCGCAGTGGTCCGTTCCATTTTAGTTGTATTGTAAGTATAATAATAAAATAAAAACAAGACACAATGTTTGACGGAGAAGTAATGCACCGACATATTTAAATGATTATATTAATGCACTCAAGTGCTAATCTGAGCTTCGTATCAAACACAAATACACCAATCCACGCAAAAACACTATCTCAAAGCAAAATAAATATCTTGTACCTTGCAATGCAGTTAAACACTAAAAATCCTTGATTGATGCTTGTCTTTTAAACTGTGTCCAACATGCTTGTGTGAAATACAAATGTAATAGGTGTTTAAACTCAGGGAAGGACCATTAATATAAACTGTTTTGAATGAATTAGAAAGATTTATAAACCATGGCTTAATTATCTCTTGTTGTTAAGTTTCTAGTTTATACGTACTTCGAACGAGTACTCTACAAGCTAACCAACTTTAGTAGTGTTTGAGTGATATATGCGCTTCTTTGCTTTTTGTAATTTCAGTATATTTTGACTTACGTTTCCTATCTGAGTCCATTTAACAGTGTCAGAACTTGACTGAACCTTATAGGATGTGATCCAGCTATTACAGGTCTGACAACCCTGTGTCACGACACCATGCACTTGATACGGCTTACTGAACTGAAACTGTAAAAGTAGAAACAAACATACTGGTACATGTCCAAATCAAAATCTATAACCAAAGGTTGAACACGTGAACTTGCACCAGAAAAATGAGGCCGGGCGGAAAGGTAAGCATCTTATGTTTAGCTAGCCTAATGAGTTATGACTTCATACTGAAAAGCATGTTCACCAATTTGCTCCAGTTCTGCATTTCGTATAAGTTAATGCTTGAAAAGTAATGCTTTAAGAACTTTCGATGTGTATATTTACACAAGTATTTAAAAAAATATAATACACCTTTCTTATGTATCCGAATCCCTCTCGTAAGAAAATGTTCAAAAACGTTGTCTAAACTTTTTCTTTCCTTGTCTAAGAAACTTTGACAGCTTGCTGACATTCCGGTTTTGTACACTTTTCTTGAATTGACCTTCCCGTTTCAGTTAAAATCTTAACCTAAACGTAAAATTCCATTTACCACAAATCTAACGCAGTTGCACACCTCATTATATAATTTATTGGTAGTTAGCCAAAGCAAAAAGAAAAATGTTAAAGAGATCGAAAATCGAAGCTACCTAGTGACAATTTTTTCAAATTTATGTCAACTTTACTTTTCTATGCAACAATGTACCTGCTTTTCCTGATGGTGAATTTGTTTTACAATAATAGGCTATGGTAAAACTTGTTTCCTATTGAACTTAATACAAAAAAGCAAACTGCTTACAAATAAATTGTGGAGGCAAAGTTATCGTAAACCTATCATTATCAAGACCTCAAAATTTCGGCAGTCATTACAGATATTTTTGATTAATATTACGTCTATATATATATATGTCCAAATCGCCCTTGATGTATGTTTCATTCCAAATTTTGATTAAACACATGGCATGCGTAGCTAAGCAAACAGTAAGGTCTTACATTTCAAGAGCACCAGGCTTCACTTCTCTGGTGGAAGTGTTTGATCTAATTTACCAATTTCAAAGTTTTTAATTTGCTTTAGGATTATGGTTTGGACATGGATTAGTATGTCTATATATGATTTTTATTTATAAATGTTTTGTTTACTTATATCGTTTTACGTGAAAATTTGAGATATTTACAAGAAAGAGAAACATCACTATATTGCAAATTTGAAAAAAAATACATGGAACTTAAGTCATTAGAAATTTTTTTCAGTATATAGTATTGATTTTTCATTATTAAAAGTTTTACCTGAACATATTCTGATGTAAGTGACGCATATGATCCTACACACCATCCAGATGGTCCATCGAGACCTTGTACATTATTACCATAGATATTAAAGGCACTGGATGCATGTACTGATATATCTGCATTGTTTTCCCAATCAAGTCTAGTGGTAGTATCACACCAAAACTCTACAATATAATGTAGATAAATCAAAAAAGTCATTTAATACATGTTGCAATATTGCAGGCTTATCAAGGCCCTCAAACAATTTTATGGCCGTCATCAAAGTATTGTTGATAAGTTTGGTGTCTCTGTGTCCAGGATTGCACTGGATATATATGACGTCCCATTGTTTCACACAATTATGATTTCACATGTGGCGGGTGTAGCTAGCTAAACAGGAGGTGCTTGCCCTCCCAGACCATCCGGCAGTATTTTCCTGCTGGAAGTTCACGTGTGTGACCTAACTATTCAGTTTTAAAGTTTTTACTTTGCTTTGAATTGTGATTCGGATTAGTATGTGTGTTTGTTTTTTAATAATAACGAAAATTCGCGTTTGTTAGAACCTTTTTAATGTTCTTTAGCGAGCACCTGGCCAATCTTACCTTCTTCACGCATTTTACAATATTCGTCAGTTTTTCACAATTTTACCTTTGCTTTTTTAGTGTGATTTAAATATGGACAGGTATGTTTATGTTCGATAAAAAACAAACAAACTTACTTACCAATGTCTGATTCATGATCCAGATGCAAAGTAAAAACTTTGGAACTGACAAGTTAGGTTAAAATCTTTTGATTTTAACATAGATCAGCATACTTTTTGTTTTGTTTTGGATTGTGATTTGAACATGGGAAGATATGTTTGTTTTTGATTTGTGATTTAAACATGGGACGGTATATTTGTGTTTATTTGGATTGTGATTTGAACATGGGAGAGTATGTTTGTGTTTCATTTGGATTGTGATTTTAAGATGGGACAGTATATTTGTGTTTCATTTGGATTGTGATTTGAACATGGGCGGTATGTTTGTGTTCATCTGGATTGTGATTTGAACATGGGACAGTATGTTTGTGTTTCATTTGGATTGTGATTTAAAGATGGGACAGTATATTTGTGTTTCATTTGGATTGTGATTTGAACATGGGACGGTATATTTGTGTTTTATTTGGATTGTGATTTGAACATGGGACGGTATGTTTGTGTTCATTGGATTGTGATTTGAACATGGGACGGTATATAAGATGTGTTTATTTGGATTTGATTTTAATATGGGACGGTATATTTGTGTTTATTTGGATTGTGATTTTAACATGGACGATATGTTTGTGTTTCATTTGGATTGTGATTTTAACATAGTACGATATGTTTGTGTTTCATTTGGATTGTGATTGTAACATGAGACGGTATGTTTGTGTTTCATTTTGATCGTGATTTAATATGGGACGGTATATTTTGTGTTTCATTTGGATTGTGATTGTAACATGGTAAAATATGTTTGTGTTTCATTTGGATTGTGATTTTAAGATGGGACAGTATATTTGTGTTTCATTTGGATTGTGATTTGAACATGGGACGGTACGTTTGTGTTTATCTGGATTGTGATTTGAACATGGGACAGTATGTTTGTGTTTCATTTGGATTGTGATTTGAACATGGGACGGTATATTTGTGTTTCATTTGGATTGTGATTTGAACATGGGACGGTATGTTTGTGTTTCATTTGGATTGTGATTTAAACATGGGACGGTATATTTGTGTTCATCTGGATTGTGATTTGAACATGGGACAGTATGTTTGTGTTTCATTTGGATTGTGATTTTAAGATGGGACGGTATATTTGTGTTTCATTTGGATTGTGATTTGAACATGGGACGGTATATTTGTGTTTCATTTGATTGTGATTTGAACATGGGACGGTATGTTTGTGTTCATCTGGATTGTGATTTGAACATGGGACGGTATATAAGGTGTTTTATTTGGATTTTGATTTTAATATGGGACGGTATATTTGTGTTTAATTTGGATTGTGATTTTAACATGGAACGATATATTTGTGTTTCATTTGGATTGTGATTTTAACATAGTACGATATGTTTGTGTTTCATTTGGATTGTGATTGTAACATGAGACGGTATGTTTGTGTTTCATTTTGTTTGTGATTTAAATATGGGACGGTATATTTTGTGTTTCATTTGGATTGTGATTGTAACATGGTAAGATATGTTTGTGTTTCATTTGGATTGTCATTTTAATATGAGACGGCATATTTGGTGTTTCATTTGGATTGTTATTTGAAAAAGGACAGGTATGTTTATATCGTTTGGATTGTGATGTGAATATGAATCAGCATGTTTGGTTTTAATGTATTTATTTTCTACGGTAACAGTGATTCATTGATTCCATAGAAATTGCAGAGTAAAGAAAATGGCCTCTAAGTTGCTTAATTATTTTAATTATTTAGTAGTTTAAGTGGATTTCTGAGATAAAAATCATCAAAACTGAAATTATCGTAATCAAGACTTAACCGTGAAAGCAGAGGAATTTAGCTACTTTTCCTTTCAACTCTCATTACCACAACAGTATGTCAGTTGGTAGGTTGCTCGCTTTGTAAATGCAAGGTCGTGGATTGAAACACCGGTCGAGTCGGGTCTGATCAAATTTTGAAAAAGATAGTGACTGCTTTTCTGTCAAGGACTTGGTATTTGGAAATGAAACTCATGTCTCGTGTCATGGCAGGCATGGTACGGTAAAGATCACTCCTTCACATTGGTCTGAACACACTGCAAAGGTAAAAATTTCAACCACTTCACTATAGCTGGTGACGTTTCAATATATATTCTTGACTGTGACGTAAAACTTAATGTTATCAGTCATAAATCCTTTCAACTCTCATCTATCTATATCGGACCAGGCATGGTTCGGTTAATCATATTTTACTATTAAAGAATATCTTATATTTCTGAAAAAATGCCTTCTATTGAGCAACCGGCCATGTTCGTGTGTTTAAACGTTATGTGTCAGTTTTTAAAGTGAGATTGTCATTTGAACATGGAGTGGCATGTTAGTTTTACATATTAAGACAGTGTTAATAATACAACACTAGACGGCAATTACGGAATGAAATTCTTCATCACTAGTGCTTGGGCCAACCCAAAAAAGAGGTTGAAAAAAATAGCCAAAGGACAAAATTTAGCTAAAGAATTAATTTGCATGAGTGGGTATTCCTTAGTGTTTGCTAATTTTAGGAATTTTCTACTAGCAAATTGAGACAGTAGTTTATTTCTGACAATACAAAAGTATTGCCTACTGAGTTTATGATATCCTGGTGGATGCATTGTAACAGAAATATCGGCCCAGTTGTTACAGAGATACCGGCCCAGTTGTAACAAAGATACCGACCAAGTTGTAACAGAGATACTGGCTAAGTTGTAACAGAGATACCGTCCCAGCTGTAACAGAGATTTCGGCCCAGCTGTAACAGAGATTCCGGCCTAGTTGTAACAAAGATACCAGCCAAATGATTTCAATTACATATTATGCCAGTGTAGGTTTTACATCATTAGATTGTTGTTTTGTTTCAATACAAATCTCCGAAGAATTTAAATTTAAATTTCTTATCCTAACTAAATGAATCAACGGTATTCTGACGATCGATCTTGAATGCATAATGCAAAGTCAAGCGGTCAGTTATATAAAGCGAAGCTAAATTGTAAATGAACTTTGGAAATAAAATACTATGGATTCATTAATTTTAACAGCGTCTAAATTTCATGGTGTTAAAAATTACACTGTAAGTGTTGAAAATTTACTGGTTTGTAGTGTCCATTTAAAGGAAGTTTGTATTCTATTTCTATTTAGTTGGCATGTATATCGGTTGAGCAGGTAATTATCGAAAAGAAAACTAAGAAAAAGAATAAATTCGGAGAACAAATAAATTTTAAATTCTCAGGATATGATTTGACGTATATGATATGATCGTATGTCCACAAAAAACCACAAAAATATTTTATCTATCGATACTTACTTTGGAAACACCGACTTCTGTCGTCATGCATCGTCAGTAGCACGTTGTGATCTGGACAATCCACAGAAGCTGGAAAATACTATAATTAAACAATAATTTAGTACTTGTGTTCAAATTCATATATCTAATACCTTTTCATTAAAGTTTTTATCAAATAAAAATCCAATCGATTAACACCAAAAACATATAGTCGAAGAGATCATGGCTAAAATCCGGGTAAACGAGACCAAAAGGTTTGAGGGTTGATTCTTGTAGGAAAATGCCCCTAGTTACTGAAAACCAATTTCTTACGCGTCAAATCGTTTCCGATGTTTTAATCAGAAACAGTTTTTGAAGAAAAGTCTCTGCAAATGTTAAATTTTGGTAAAAGTTTTTTCCAGATCTTGAAGCATTTTGTGGCAAAAAGAACACAAAAATGTTCATTCTATCTTTCATTGTGGATACATAATAAATTAAAATGCAAAACATCTTGACAGTTTTCCGATTTTGTGTCAAAATTTTAAACTAAGCGACAAAATTGATGCTGTAAACTGCGTTTTTATCATATCTACCGTCTTTCGATTCTTGTAAATCCCTTGTTTTTGTATTAAATATGACAAACTATATATTTTTATACAGTCTTGATAGTCCTGTAGAAAAAAAATGTTACAAAACTTCGAAAATATGGAACCTTAATACCGTAGCAAATTATTATGTTTCCCCTACCGCAAAAATACGAAAATGTCAAAAATTCATTATTTTGGCCCATGATTGCCGATAAGTGTTTAAAACAAATCATTATTGTTTGCTACATCTCCCGTCTGTTCCCAACATATATATATAAAACAATTATATGTAGAGTGCTTAGTGATTTTATATGAAAATTTTGGGAACTGTTCATAGTTAAGAATAATGCCTTTTTAACGTCTTTGTCCGAAAATAAATTGAATAATTAAACACCCATTCTTCTTCCGTTTTTAATTTTACACGACCGATAATCAGTTAATTACCGTTCAACTTCACACGGGTAAGTGCTGTCTAGCTTGTATAGCGCAACCTAGGCAAGATCTAGTTTTGCAACTTTAAAATATCAAAGGAAGAGTTTGCTAACGTTTTAAGGGTTCGATTTATGAAGAAGAAAAGAATTTATTAAACAAAAATCATTTGCCTGAAATAAAATCTTTTTTATGATAATAATATTAATAAAGAAGCGAGTTTATTGGTGCCTTATGACCTTCAATAGGAAACTAGAAGCATAACCTGTAAATGTTTCGGACCTTATTCAGGAAGGAAAAGCAAATGTTATCAACCTGCATTTCAAAGCATTTCATTGCACAATAATGATTGAAAATGATGACAAAGTGGATTTTCGTTGTGTGATTGTAATACTTTGGTTGCAATAATTGATGGATCGCCGGTCACGCCCACAATTTTCCGACAAAGGCCCGGCATGATGAATTAGACGAAAAAAAAATTATCCTGAATTGTGCCGTGTAATGACGTCACTGACACTATAACGTCATTAGTTACTGTGACGCTGCTTTGATATCGTGATGGCGTCGAGTGTCCGAACATTGTGGGTGTGGTCGATACGTCAATTAAGACAGTAACTTAACATAAAGGCTAACGGAGGTATTTGAAAAACTTAGGCCATCAAAGAAAGTGAATCAAAAGAAATAACAATACCGTTGAGGAATATCATACGAAAACGAACGTCTAGTGCTGCAAAATTAAAACTGCATGAGTATTAAATACAAATTAAAAATTTTTTTACCTTTGACATATAACTTCTGTCTACGTAAATAAAATCAGAATCTTGCACAAGTTTTCTCTCTCTGTTGTCAAAGTAACTTAAGGTACAAGTAAATTTTGGTTTAGAAAAATTAATAGATCGACAATCCTTTTCAGCATAACACACTTTTGAGCACTGTTTTATCCCAATTCCATGTAGTTCTTTAAAATACAGTGAATCTAAGTAAGCACCATCTTGTTTTAAACACAATGTTATCTGAATAAAAGCTTTAATGATGAAAATGATAAGAAAATCTTTATGATAATTATATACCATATTTTCAAATTAAAAATCCAATTTGCTTTTAAAAATACAATAGTTTATAAATTCATTAAATGTTATCATAATTATATCCGATACAATGTATTTCCAAATTAAAAATCCGAATTGTTTATCAAAATACAATGTCTCACAAATTCATATAATATTTTATATGACAATGTCCGATATTTTCAAATTTATAATCTGAATTGTTCATGAAAATACAACGTCTCACAAATTTACTTAAAATGTAATATAACTATGTCCGAATCATTCTTAAAATACAATGTTTTACCGATATTTCCAAAATATAAATTCAAATTGTTAATTAAGATACAATGTTTTACAAATTCATTAAATGTTGTGTTTGTTAATTCCGTTATCCATAGTGCTGTAGTAAATATCAAATGCACGACCAGAATAAAATAGACGATAAGTAAATATTTTCATTTGTATATTATAAGCATTTTGATTGGATAATGGAAAGAGAGAAAGAGAGGCGGAGTTTAATTTCGACAGTTTTCAGTGCAATCCGACATAGTTCAATGAGATGGTATTAACTCTAGAAAACAACGAATACAAACATATCGGGAGAAATTAGCAGTTTCTAGAACATAAACAATTTCAACTTTGAACATTTCAACATAAAATATTTTAATTTATGTATTTATTCCGTTCAAGTTCAACATAGATTGATCTATTTAGAAATAATTAATTTAAAATCGTTTCCTTTCAGAAATTTTCATGTTGATAATGAATACTTTCTTGACGCGTTAGGAATTTTTCTATACACAAACCATCTGAAGTACGAACCTGGTCTGACTAGGAAGTTTTATAAACTACGCACGGAAACTCAACTGTTTTGTGCAGATATTTGAAATTTCAATCAAACTGGTCTGTAAAGTTCTGCTTCTAAATTTGAACGACCGCTGTATATTTTACGACCAAATGGATGTAGTTAGATTTTTAAACTATCGACTTATGTAACTAAAAGATACAGGGAGAAAGTTTGTCCTTTGGAATTTAGAAAAATGCAACATTAAGTTCTGAATTTCAAAATTTGTAGGAGTGTATGTATGCCCTTAGATCCACCACATGCAGACATTGCTTTATTAAAGGACCTTTCATATATCAAATTACATCATATTTAGTATAAGAGGCTATTTACTGAAACAATTGTATATTATAACTATTACCTACCCATTAGAAGCGCATTGCTCTGAAATAAAATAACTTTACATCAGTAAAGATCCAGATGAACAAAATATAAAGCATCTATATGTATAAACGCATGATATAGTTGCTTTCACTTTATGTATGTGACTTTTGACTAGTTTTGACTCCTAATCACGTGTCCTCTCTTGCTATCATTAGAAAGAGCAATTTTTACCTTTGACCTTCTGGTTGCCATGGGAATTGAGTGTTGAAAAAAGCATCAGGGGTTTCTCAATACTCATTCTGGTCGATCATCTACAAGTCATCTGGTCTTGTCATGTAATATACGACACATAAGCAGCAAGACAGAGCTTTTTTCTCTTAAAATCTTGATTTAATTTGACATTTGACCCAAGGCCACATGACCTTTCTTCCTATCATTAGAACGACTGATTTCGGCATAAAAGTGTCCTGAAACTCAACCTTCATTCTCTACATAAGACTATTACAGTTGATATAGGTTTTAGTTGACAGGTAGCTTTATGTTTATTATAACACTTTTTGATGTACATCAAACCAATTATCAATTATTCAATCAATCAATCGATTAATTTAAATACATTGTATAGAAATCCCTTTAATCGTAGATTTATTATTTTCAAAAATAAATATTGTTTTGTTGTGATAACATGCAGTTTAGGAACAGACATTTCCAATCATAGATAATTATACTTTCCTTCTGTTCTAATCGATGTGATCAGTAATATTGTATGTTAAGTGCGCTTGCTTTGTGTTGATGCAATGTATAATTCACGAATCGAATATAAGCTAAAATCAAACTACTCTTATTTCTAACGTAACCAAACATGTACAGTTAAATTATTTAAATACATGATAACAATTTCGCTCAGAGGTGGTTTTATATTTTATATATTCGAATAATGGCTTATTAAGAAAGTATTGGGTTCTTATTTATTTTTTATAAAAACGACTAAATAGTTTTCATAATTATAGTGCAACGCAAGTACAAACCATAGAATGCAAGAGTGATTTAAAAAGTGGGTTGGTGAATATTGATAACGCCTATCAAAATGTGTATTTCAATGTCTTTGAAGTCATTTATATATTGTCTTTATTATGCCATTTTTTTTGTAAGTTTCATGTGTTTTTTCTGGTTTGACTCATTAGATTCAATGTCTATATAATAAAATTACAAGAAGTAAAGTATTAGAGATTTCATGAAAACGCATTTCACAAATTACTGTAATCTGTAGAGTTCAAATTTTCTTATCAAATCACCAAACACTCTAGATAATATGGCTGTATAATTACTCTGTAATGAGGCGGAAGATAAAACAAACGATTCTGTTTTCTTTAAACCACTTATGGGCAAGTATGGCCCGAAAAGTGAATTTTGACCTTTTTCATATTTTTGGAGTAAGGGAAACATTAATTTAATACGACATGAAGAGACCGTGCTTCCGCATTTGTTAAACACTAGTTTTAGCAGGACTACCAGGGCTTTATAAAAATATAGAGTTTGTCAATTTTAACGCATAAATAAGAAATTTAATAAAATCAAAAGGCGGAAAATTCGATTAAAACGCATATTTCAGCAATATTTTCATCACTTATATTAAACTTTTCACACATAATCGCAAAACTGCCAAGATGTTTTGCATTTTAATATATGATTTGTCCATAATGAAAAATAACATAAACATTTTTGTGTTGTTTTTGCCACAGAATACTTCACATTGTGAATTTTTTCCCAAAAATAAGAAATTTGCCCAGATTTTTCTACAAAAAACTGTTTCTGATTGACAAATCGGAAACGAATTGACGCTTAAGAAATCGGTTTTCAATACCTAAAGACATTTTCCTAAAAGAATCAAACGTCAGATTTTTTGGCGTCGTTCATCCGGATTTAAGTGAACTATTTTGTAGTACAGATTTTTGTCTGTCATAATTTAGATATAAAAATATGACACAGAATCTGATGAATCGTATTATTATTTCAATCTCAAAAGGACAGAAATCATATCCATAATCTCCGAATTTACAAAGTAGAATGTCATCAATACTCCCAATATTAGATGATATCGATTTTCTTCAGATAAAACAAAGTTTTGCATGAATGCAGCTCTGTTTGTGTCCATTGATGTACCGATTGTTTACTGTGTTGGCATAATATACAAACTATACAAATATGAGAACTGATTTTTTTAGAGAGCGCTAATGTGCAAATGATGGTTCTGAAGATTAAAAATTCAAAGAGTTACAAATTTTGTACCCCGTGTGGTGGTACATGTTTTACTTATAGGAGCAGATCTTTTGCAAACTTAAGAAATAAAAAACAAACATATCAATCCATGTCCGAATCACAGTCAAAAAGCAAAGTAAAAACTTTGGAACTCACAAGTTACGGTAGACACGTGGCATTCCACCAGGGAAGTGAGGCCGGGTGCTCCAGAAGGGTAAGCAGCGCCTGTTAAGATAACTACACCCGCCACGTGTATAATCAAAATTGTGTAAAAGGAACATGGAACTATGAGACGTCAAATATAACAAAGACAATCCTGGACACAGAGACATCAGCCTTATCAACAATACACTGATGATTTTGTAAGGGCCTTGATAAGCTTAGGCTTGCAATATTCTTGAGTCAACAATTTATTTGCAAGCAGTTGGAACAAGCTCTACCATAGTGTATTAATTAGGAAACAAATACACCATAAGCAGGAGAAGCAGGGATATTGCTGCATAGAAAATGAAAATTGACAATAGAAAAATTAAGTCATCTCGTTTCTCATAAATTTTCAAATGTAGCTTTTCGTTGGCGTTATAAAACAGGTATAAGTCTAAATATGAAGCAGAACTTGAGGAATCAGTCGTGTTTTTTATATCAAGCTCACTAGGATAGATGACATTCACATAATCCCCAAATTTAGGATTGATAAGAGACAGAACGCCATGTATATATCTATGTGTTGAGTTGAATGATTTGGCGACAGTCTTCTCTCCAGATTAACAAGTTTGTACCCATTGGTATACTGATCGTTTGCTGAAAAACTATATTACCAAACACAACAGATATGTTATCTATCACAAACTCTAACATTTTGTTGATGGTATCTTCAGTATATCTTTGTTTGGAATCGGTATAATGCTTGACAAAATAACCAGAATCCCTGTTCATCACCAGCTATTTGTATCTTGGCTTACCGTTTTTGTAAAAGAATGACAAGAGAATATTTTCTTTAACAAATAAAATTCATTATAAGGTCTTTGGTTTTAACATCCGTAGTGTATGACATACAATTAATCGTTCTTTTTATTTACACTGTTCGCTCTGGAACAACAAATAACACACATTTTACAAAACATAAACAGAAAAACTAATGCTGATGAGAAATTGTATTCCGAAAAAGGTCGTTAAGTGCTGCAAAATTTTTATCAGAATTGGCATATTTTATTTATTACCTTCTTAGATCTTTTATTGTAACCTCAGTGTTCATTCTAGAAGGGGCCATAGGGCCATTGATCCCTGATTTTGCTAAATAACCCTTTTTAAAGGCCTCAGTGAGCCATATTGAACATAACATGAGTTCAAAATACTTCAGGCCCATGTTTTTCACAATCATTTCTTAACTAAGATTTTACTTCACTTAAATTTAGCAAATTTTGGCAATATTTTTGACACTATAAATAACATATTTGGAATAAGTAAAAACAAATGTTTATAACTCTGAAGTGATTTTTAAAAATGACAACTTAATTTCATAGATGTTTAGAAAATAATAAAATTCTTCATTTTTCAAATTTTGTCGATTTTAGTTAAGGGAAAATCTAAGGTAAATGTTTGTGAAACATAGGCCAGTTATGTTGTTTTAGATGAAATTTTTTAAAAATAGCTTACTCTGAAATATCTTGGATTGAACACTGTTAGCTGCAGCAAAAAATTATAGATAGTAGCTTAAAAAATTGAAATGTGTACCAAATGAATCAGCATTAGCATCACCCCTATGGAGTTTTGGAATGATCCAAAAGTCAAAGAATATAAATGTACCATTGTAAATGTAAAGGTGAAAGAAGTATCTTCCCTGTATATGTTTTTTTGTTTTTTCACCTTTTTCTTCAAGGATTAGACCTTTACACCTACTTTGCATTTGTACAAGAGTGCTTGTTTACTTTTCAATGCTGTAAAATATTTTCTATCCCATCTCATTCAGAAGAAGAAAACTTTATACCCCTCTTTTGGAAAACTTTAATCTGAAGTACATTATCTCTTTCCATTTTTTAGAAAAAGGAACTTTAAGAACCCACCTCTTTTCTGTCTAAAAATCTTCAAATTTTCTTTCCTTATTTCTATGAAGCACTCTCTCTGAAGCACACACCACACACACACACACACACACACACACACACCACACACCACACACACACACACTCTCTCTCTCTCTCTCTTAAAATAAAACCTATATTTCCCTTCTAAGACAATTCAATATCGGTCATAGGTACTTTCTCCCTTTTTGAATATACAGGAATGTAAACGACTTAAAATATGTAATTTGTATGTCTTAATTTCACTTCCCATATGTCTTTGTTGGCTGCTGCTGATGCCATATATTTGCTTTACTGTAAAGATACCCTGAATCTGTTTTATACTTACATATCGTATCAGCTGAAATTGATGAATCGCCAGCCACGCCCAAAATGTTCTGACACTGGCCGCCATAAAGGTACCAAAGCAGCGCCATGGCAACAAATGATGTACTATTGTCAGTGACGTCATTAAATTGCACAATTCTGGTCGAGTTTTTATTCTTCTTGTGTGTAATTCAAGCATGTCAGGCCTTTGTTGGATCATTGTGGGCGTGGTCAGCCATCCGTCAATTGGGCTGAAATTTAGGAGACGATGCATTAAATGATGCATGCCATAGAACTAAATATAGGTGTAACGTTTGAACCTTTGTTTCAAGGATAAATTGTTCTAGGCCAATTGTTTTATACCCAAGTATTTAATTTTTAATTGATTTTGTTAGAGTATTTGTATGATATAGATTATTTATGTGTTTTAGCCATTTAGATAAATTTTAAATCCTTGCTTTATGCCATGTAAAATCATTATACATTTGTACATGTATATTGCATAATATATATAATTGTTTGTACTAAGTTGTTACCAAGACAGTTGTGTATCATTTATTTTTTACTGTTTAAATGTATTTTGTGCTGAATTTCTCATGGTGGTAATGTGTAATTTATCTGGGTGGTTATGTGTAATTTCCTGGGTGGTAATATGAAATTGGCCTGAATGGTAATGTGAAATTTGCCTGCATGTTAATGTGATTTTTTCTACAAAACTTAAACTCAGTTTCTCTACAAGATTTTCATTATTTATTTTCAATTTTTTTAAACATTGCTTGGTCAATAGGTCTTTAATATGAATTTGGCTTGGATGGTAATGTGAAATGTTTTTCTTACAAAAACTAAACTGAGCTTTTCTACAAGATTGTCATTTTTTATTTTTATTTTTTTATATTGCTGGGTCATTAGGTCTTATTTATTTTGTATTCTCTTTGTTAATATTGGATCAGGGTTATTAAAAAAATAAGTGTCATACACTAGAAAGAAATGTAAAGGAAAAATGGGAAAACATTGGGCATGGCCGAGATGAACATTTCATTTTTAATACTGCTTGGTCAATAGGTTTTAAAAATGTTTTATATTTTATTTGTTAATATTGGACCAGGGTTATATTCAAAAAAATATTATAAGCCATACACAGAAAAGAAATGTAATGGAAAAGGGTGAAAAAACCAGGGCCTGGCCAAGATAGATCACTATCCGAGAGTTGCAAAATAACCCTAAAAATATTGGAGGAAGAAAAATTCTCTATTTTGATATGAATGGAAAATATTTCTTGATTAATTGTATTGATTATACCCCCCACAAACGAAGTTTAGGGGTATATAGGAATCGCCTTGTCCGCCTGTCTGTCTGTCTGTCTGCCCGTCTGTCAATTCGTCTTGCTTCGTGTCCGGAACAGAACTTTTGTACCGTAGCACCTAGGATTATAAAACTTGGTATGTTGATGCCTCATGGGGATGCAATGTGTCATGTACGAAATTTAGGTCTCTGTGACCTTGACTTTGACCTTTGACCTCTATGATAGTAAAACCTTGTGCATCTTCGTGTACGGAACAGAACTTTTGTACCGTAGCACCTAGGATTATCAAACTTAGTATGGATGCATCATGGGAAGGCGATGTGTCATGTCACTGTGAACTTGACTTTGATGTTTGACCTCTATAATATGAGGAATACCTTTTTGTGTAATCAACTTTTCTTACAGCTTTGAACCAAGAAGTCTTTAACTTTTCATGATATTTCCATATACATTGAACATGTGCACCTCCTATTTTGGTTGGATTATATTATTTTCTTCATATTTTATGAGTAGTTTAACTTAGTCATTTTTCAACAATATTCCATATGAGGGATACCTATTTTGTGTTATCAACTCCTCTTACAGCTTTTAACCAAGAAGTCTTAAAATCTACATGATGTTTCCATATACATTGAAAATGTGCACCTCCTATTTTGGTTGAATTATATTATTTTGTTCATATTTTATGGGTAGTTTAACTTAGTCATTTTTCAACAATATTCCATATGAGGGATACCCATTTTGTGTAATCAACTCCTCTTAAAACTTTTAAAAAACAAGTCTGAATCTTTACAGGATGTTACTATATACATTGAACATGTGCACCTCCTTTTTTTTGGCTTGATTATAGAGTTACTTAATTATATTTGATCCAATTTTTTAAACTATGCATAGATATTGAGCATCATAAAACATGTGCACCTGCCATTATTGGTTTCATCACATGTATTTTGCCCAATTATTAACATTTCCATTATGGATTATGGATTTAAAATGCTGAGTGATATTAATAACTTGATCATACTTGCTATTAAAATGGTAAAGAACTTTGTTTAGATTGTATGCAGGTATGAAAACATTTCAGTCCCCAAAAAACAAAAATTAAGATCTGCATTAAAAAACATGTTTATTATTAAGTTTTGTTTGTTTGAAAGTTGCTTTAAACAATTAACAGCAAGGTGTTGAATATCTGTTGTTTGTTCATTATATTGGGGAATTTCCATGAATATATTTGACATCCCATAGTTCCATGTTTCTTTCACACAATTTTGATTACACACGTGGTGGGTGTAGCTAGCTAAACAGGAGCTTACCCTTTCGGAGTATCCGACCTCACTTTCCTGGTGGAAGTTCGCGTGTTTAACCTAACTTGTAAAGTTTTTACTTTGCTTCTGTATTGTGATTCGGACATGGATGAGTATGTTTGTTTTTGCTTGCAATGTAACATCATATCACTCCTGCCATATATCATTTGCATCAACATTTCTCAGAGTAAAAAAAGTATTTTTTTTCAAATTCAAAGAATTGTTTTTCCTGAAAAATACTTTTAAAGAAACAAATTTATAAAGCATTGCTTTTCATGGCAATCATCAGGTAAAAGAAGCAGTCATAATGCAAAATATTGAATTTGCAACTGAAGAACACTGTAAATACGAAAATAGCCAGAACAATCATGAACAAAACACAGCAACCTGCAATGCACCAAACTAATGCACATATTCATATTATCATTATAAAACTTATTTGATCCTGTAAAATTCAAACACAAACATACCAGTTCAAAGTTTCATTAAATTTATCATATTGAAACTGGATTCGTGTTTAAATCACAAACCCAAAGGAAAAGCAAACACTTTGATTGGAAAATTAAGTTTAAAATGTGCCCCCACCTTGTAATTGCCACTTGGGTGCTTAGGAAGGGTAAGTGTGTCCTGTCTAGGGAGCTTCACCCCCTACATGTTAATTCAAATTTTAGAATGAAATGAACATAAACTACGGGGCGTCAAATGTATCCAGGATAATTTTTGGTACAGAAATCATAATTATCAACAATATTGATAGCCATACAACTGTTTAAGAGCCTTAATAAGAAAATGCTTGAAATATGCAACAGTCTATTTTAAGCAGCTTGTACTATTTTATGAAGTTCCATTAGTGGAAACAAAATCTACTAGCATATTAACTGTGAAATAAATACACCATATACAGGAAGTGGATTTGGACAAAAAAATGGAAGCCATCACGATTTTCATGACATCAAATGTAGCCTTTCGTGGGTGACTTTATTTAGATATGTCCAAATATGAAGTGCCAATCAAAAGTAGAGAGTATTATTATTAGTGGGTTGAGTTATGGAGTTTAACGCCCCAGTATAGAATCACTACATTGACTAGCATAGTTATCCTTAATATGCTTACCCTTCTGTATCACCCGGCCTCATTTTCCTGATGAAAGTTCACACGTTTAACTTAATTTGCCAGTTTCAAAGTTTTTTAATCTGCTTGGCTTCGTCAGAAGCGAAGCGGTTTTTTGTTACCATATTGGATTTCTCGATATTGCATGCAACTAAATTGGAGTAATCGGTAATTGGTATTTGTCAACACTACTAGGAGTCGCTCCCCGCCATGTCTATCAATATGCATAAAAAATATTTTCTTAAACGGAATTGAAAATCGAAGAACAATAACCGTTAATATATTACAGATTTCTATGACTTGAAATGATTTAAAGAATAACACAATAATGAAAATTTTGAAAAATATTCGCGAAGCGCGAACGTATATCAATAATGAGGACAGTTACGTGATGCCATATAGTGCGCAAGACAGCTGTTTGAGTGTAAACAAGTAGGCCGACCCTTCAAATTGGCTTATGGAATACGGCGACTAACGGATCTGAACATTAAATAAAATATTTTTTAAAAATAAAATATTATTTTGTCCTTTTTACAATCTGTACCAGAAACGTTTTAAAGGCGATTTTCCAGCGCAGAACAGGCACCCCTAATTTGCATATATTCATGAACTACGACACCGATGATCCCCTAATGGCGTAGCGCCTGTCCGTTTAGTCAAATATTTTTAAAATGATCTTTCTGTCCTTTTTATGATCAGTTAAATGTCAAAGCTTTTATTCTTTATTCTCGAAACTCGGATGATGACATAAGGTCTGTCACTACTGTTGCTGCTGATGATGAAGACAATGTCTTCGTGTTGATGATAGTGTCACGTAAGTAATCTGCTGCCGATGATGATGATCGTGATGATAATGATGACAGTGTCCTCATGTTAATGATGACATGAGTAAATCTGATGATGATGACCGTAATGATAATGATGACAATGTCCTCATGTTAATGATGACATGAGTAAATATAATGATGATGGTGGTGATGATTATGTGACATGAGGATGGTAATGATGGTGTTATATAAGTATTGTCGCTGCCGATGAGGATGATAATGATGTGACTTGAGGATTTCTGATAATGATGATGACTGTGATTATAGTGGGGGATGACATTGAGTTCTGCTGCTGCTCATAATGATGCTGATTTAAGATTATGCCACTATGATTAGGATGACGACAACGACGATAATGATGATGATGATGATGATGATGATGATGATGATGATGATGATGATGATGATGATGATGATGATGATGATGATGATGATGATGATTATGATGATGATGATGGTAATAATGATATAAGGTCTGTCACTACTGCTGCTGATAATGATGAAGACAATGTGTTTATATTGATGATAGTGTGACTTGAGTAAATATGCTGCTGATGATGATGACCGTGATGATAATGATGACAATGTCCTCATATTGATGATGACATGGGTAAATCTGATGATGATGATGACCGTGATGATAATGATGACATGAGTAAATCTGATGATCATGATGACCATCACGAAAATGATGACGATGATAATAATGATGATGATGATGATGATGATGATGATGATGATGATGATGATGATGATGATGATGATGATGAGGAGGAGGAGGAGGAGGATGTGACATGAGGATGTGACATGAGGATGGTGATGATGGTGTTATATAAGTATTGTCGCTGCCGATGAGGATGATGATGATGTGACTTGAGGATTTCTGATAATGATGGTGATTGTGATTATAGTGGGGGATGACATTGAGTTCTGCTGCTGCTCATAATGATGCTGATTCAAGCTTATGCCACTATGATTAGGATGATGATGATGATGATGATGATGATGATGATGATGATGATGATGATGATGATGATGATGATGATGATGATGATGATGATGATGATAATGATATAAGGTCTGTCACTACTGCTGCTGATAATGATGAAGACAATGTCTTTATGTTGATGATAGTGTGACTTGAATAAATATGCTGCTGATGATGATGACCGTGATGATAATGATGACAGTGTCCTCATATTGATGATGACAAGGGTAAATCTGATGGTGATGATGACCGTGATGATAATGATGACATGAGTAAATCTGATGATGATGATGATGACCGAGATGATAATGATGACAATGTCCTCATATTTATGATGACATGGGTAAATCTGATGATGATAATGACCGTGATGATAATGATGACATGAGTAAATCTGATGATGATGATTATGACCGTGACATGAGGATGGTGATGATGGTGTTATATAAGTATTGTCGCTGCCGATGAGGATGATGATGATATGACTTGAGGATTTCTGATAATGATGATGATTGTGATTATAGTGGGGGATGACATTGAGTTCTGCTGCTGCTCATAATAATGCTGAATCAAGATTATGCCACTATGTTTAGGATGATGATGATGATGATGATGATGATGATGTCTGGTGATAAGGTCTGTCACTACTGGTTCTGATAATGATGAAGACAATGTCTTTATGTTGATGATAGTGTGACTTGAGTCAATCTGATGATGATGATAACCGTGATGATAATGATGACATGAGTAAATCTGATGATGATGATGATGACCATCACGATAATAATGACGATGATGATGATGATGATGATGATGATGATGATGATGATGATGATGATGATGATGATGATGATGATGATGATGATGATGATGATGATGATGATGATGATGATGATGATGACATTGAATTTTGCTGCTGCAGATAATGAAAATGATTATTAATAATAATAATGATGCCACCATGTTGGTGATGATTGCGGCATTGTCTGTACATGATACAGTAGTCGAGTTGACACTCCCATATACTCAATACTTGAACCTAGAAATGTTTTTTCCTATGAAGTTTTTAGCTGTTTTGTATTCTATAGGGTCCCTAGAGTAAAATTAGGTTAGTTGCCCTGGAGGCAACATTGGGCAAATTGAATAATTTGCTTATATCCAAAATGGCTTTGTAAGAATTGTTCAACAATAGCTTGCAATATACCGTTTAATATGTTTTTAGGGATGAGGAACTCATTTCCGTTGTTGTTTTTGGGACATTTTGAAAGTAAATTTAACAATTTTGACCAGACAAGGGTTTATTATAATTAGATTAACTCAGCATATTACATTTAATGCTGTGTAACTTAACCATGCATCTTGATACGTTTTGATTAAAAGGTCATAAATTAGGCTCGAACAATTCCTTTTTTAAGAAATTAAAAACATAGTCTTTGGCAGCAGTGAAATGATTCGATTTTTACATAAACATTGATACATTACGTCATGTAATGAAGTATTATGGTTTCGGTAATCTGCAGCAAAATCTGTCACTGATATTGCACAACCTTCCACAAATTGTTTGGTTGGAGTTGAACAGTAGAACTCATTTTTATGGTTTTATGATAGTTTTGATATTTCCACTCCAAATGGCCACTATGAGACACATGTTATAAATACAGACTTCCATGTTCATCCATGTGGTATAAGTGCACAGTGAAGATTGGGCTTACTTCTGGTGTCTCAACTTACCTAAGTTACCATTAAGCAACATCTTGACATCTAGACCCGAGACTGCTGTTTCACATATAAATTATACTGGACTGCAGACAATATTACCCTTGCACTGTCTACCACCAAAACTATTTGTATCCTGATTAACAGACCCATTGGATTCTGGACATGTACAATATGCTGATAAACTCAGTGTCTGATATAAACACATGCGTGTCGTGTCGAGGATTTTGCATATTGACACCATAGTGATTATTAGGATGCTGTCTTGGTTAACCAGTTTGGAGTACAAACTGCTATCAAATTAAAAAAAGGCATGACTCTCTAGCCTGATCCTTTTAGTGGGCAGATTGGTGCTTCTCTGATCAATTGGAATGAATATATTCTGAGTGTGATACGGACCATAACTCAAGTTCAATCCTCGATGTTTATTGGATATATATGACCAAAATGTATTGCTTATTCGAACTCCCTCCAAATGAAAACAGGTCATAAGGCAACTGTTCACAAAATTGCTTCAAATGTGTCAATGTGGTGGATTCAGTTGTAATGTATGAGTAGATGGAATACGAGTACAATCAAGTCTACCTGATAAATTTTATAATGCCATCTTTGGCGCTCTATAAAGATGATAAAGGCAATACGTTTCAAAGCCACGCTGTCAAGATGCATAAACAAAGCCAGTTATTGATCTTGGAAACATGTTTCTTTGGTTATCGTTGTTTGGACAGCAAGGACAGTTTGAAATCGGTTCTGTTCCTTTTTGACATTGATTGAAAATAGTTGTCATTGAAAAAGGAATGAAGTCAGCTCTAGTCAAATCGCTTTGTGGAGTTTGTTCACCCAAAACTCACAATCACAATGATTCACAGTTTTTCTACCACATCTCTTGATCACATGGCGATAACGCATCAGATTTCATTGCATTAATCCAAAAAAGGTCATATTGGTACCCAGACACTTCAAAGAAAATCTTGTTTTTTGACAAATACCATCTCATACATTCTAAGAAACCAAGACAGAGGGAACACCACAGCAATATGTATACGATTGTGGATTCAGCCATGATGAATCTGGCATAGCTATGGTATCGTATGTTCTCCAGACTTCACAGACAGGTCATAATATCATTTGTGTGCTGATTGACGACAGAGATGATTTTGTCTCCCTAGTGTATTGGATGTATTAGCAAGGGAACAATGTGATGTACAGATGGAGTAATAGGATAGAAGTTTTGAACATCAATGCAACTAACTATGGTCTTGATTTGAGATGTTTAAGATGCTGTAAGTGCCACGGTCTTGGTCTGAGATATCTTGAACTGCCAGGCATGCATGTTGTAAGTGCCACGGTCTTGGTCAGATATCTTGAACTGCCAGGCATGCATGCTGTAAGTGCCACGGTCTTGGTCAGAGATGTCTTGAACTGTCAGGCATGCACACTGTAAGTGTCATGGTCTTGGTTCGAGATATCTTGAACTGCCATGCATGCATTCTATCAGTGTCATGGTCTTGGGTTGAGATGTCTTGAACTGCCAGGCATGCATGCTCTCAGTGTCATGGTCTTGGTTTGAGATGTCTTGAACTGCCAGGCATGCACACTGTAAGTGTGATAGTTTTGGATCGAGATGTCTTGAACTACCAGGCGTGCATGTTCTTAGGGACATGACTTAGTTCGAGATATCTTGAGCTGTTATGTATCCATGTTCTTAGTGGTTGTGATACAGCATCATAATTACAAACTCTTATTCTCCTCTTTTAGCTGATGTTCTTGGTTAACAAAGAACACAAATAGCTTTATGGGATCTGTACCATTCTTTGTTGTTCTGTATTGCCAGCCAGCAGGGAAAACTGATGTTTCCTCAGGCTCTTCATAAAGAACACCAAAGCCTTATAGTTTTAACTTTGTACCAAACACCATTTTCTGTTGTGGCACCTTTATTTAATGTTGTGAAAGGGTACCGACAGTCAAGATCCTCCTGAGCAGTATGAGATGATAACCGATTTCGGATTGAAAATCAAAGATCAATTCTCATTACATGTTATAGCGAAGGGATACCCGTCGCCCCAAGAACTTCTTTATGCTATGTTATGTCAATGTAAGGCATAAAATCATAAGTGCAACACACAAGGACATGCTTGCCTAAAAATAATCCTGTACATAATTTTGTAACTGTTCTGGAGAAAGGGAGTGTTTAAATTTTTACACAAGGGTGAATAGTTATTTGACACATATGGTCGATCATTATAGACATGCTGGTATTTAATGTAAAACTAATGCCAGAATTGAGTTGCCCCTGCCTAAATACCCCTGCAAAGATGTATGACAATCTATTATTAATTTGTTTATGTACAAAATCAATATTTCAAGATGGCGTTCGTCGGTCATCTTGTGTTTATAGCTGATTGTGTGAGTTAACTGTTCCGTATGTAAAAATAACACCAGAAATGGGTTTCTCATGCCTGAAAACATCTAAAAAGATATATTACAACCTATTAGAAGATATTTTGTATCGCAGTATGTATTTCAATTTGACATTTGGCGGCCATTTTGGATTTATATATATTGTGCAAGTTGCCCAAATTTGCCCGAAGGGCAACTAAGTTAGTTTTGTTCAAGGACCCATAAGGAAAACAAAACAGCAAAAAAACTTCATAGGAATGAACATTTCTAGGTTCATAAAATGCCTACTCGACTACAGGGTCAAAGGTCAGGTTATGACTTAATTTATAAAACAAGCTTGACATTATTATAGCTTGGCTGTATGTAAATTTTTATTATTTGTTTTCAAGTATTGATGTTTTCATGAAGTGACCTTCAAAATGGGGTAAAGGTCAAGTCTTGACTTAGTTTTTGCTCTTTGTGCTTTTTAGCTATATTTTGGATATTTTTTCCTTGCAGACTTTAATTTTTAATATTTTTAACATGTTTTTTAACACAATATCTTTACATATTGCATAACTCGATTCAAAATTCACAATCAAGCCAAACAAATTTTCAGTACTTTCAGTACTTTGATAATTTCTTTTAGGGTTGTGATTTGGACATGAATTGTTTTGTTTTTTTATTTCATCTTGTAAAAATGTTACAGGGGTATATTTCACATCTTTTAGAATTATGTATATAATGCCAAACTTGTAAAAAAAGAAGCCCTTTTTGTAAGGGATGCCGCGGCGCCCTAATGGATAAGACGTTAGTCTACTTTTCAAGGGTATCTCGCCGCTGTGAGTTCTAACCCCGATCAAACCATATATGGGATAGTTAATTTTCCTTGCCGTTGGCCTTCATTGATTCACCTTGTATCAGTGTTATGTGACTGGGCGAGTGATACGCTTGTCTGCGGCGCACTGACTGTGAGCTAGCACGTTAAAGTCGCCCTGAGTGCGCGCTAGTACAAGGCAGACCATTCAACACACTCGCACTTCACATGCATACACCGACTTGTTCATAGAGATTAATAAAATAGTTATCGTCGCGAATAGCATTAAAATTGCTGATGCGACGTTAAGCAATAATCCACCAACCAACCTTTTTGTGAAGTAATTGTATGTTTTCTAAGACATAACTGAATTTATTCTTTGTAAGGCATCTTTCACTGTTGTGTATGGTTACATGTAATCAAAAGGAATGGCGACAATAGAATTCTCCACCACTCTTGAGTGGATTAGAAGCTTTTGATAAGTAATAAGTGATGGAAATAACAAATGAAATTGTATGTTTCAAAAACCTACCATTCCATATTACAGAATTTTGATATTTGAAATTGTATGAATAATTAAAATGTAATAAATTTTGAACTGGTTGAAGTACCATCATTTTAAAAGTCACTAGAAGAATATACACTATCTAGACATGCATTCCTACCCGGTAATAATTGCCATATTCCTTCACCGAAAATCATCTGTCGAAACGCAACTTTTTTAAAGAAACACTTAACCCATTTTTAAACTTTTGATGGTCTATATAGATAGAATAAATGAAGGAATTCGAAATGTGTCGATCACTTATATAATAACTTGATTGGAGACGAATTCACAGAACCCATATTTATATGTTTTTATTCATAACTCTAACAGGTGTTGAGTCCGATTTGAATCCCGTATGATAGTGGTGTGTTGCATATAATCTTGTTTCACCCACCATCACAGGACTGACAACACCTTACGTGCTATTTAAGTATTTAAGAACCACTTTTGAGAATGAAGACTAAAGAACAACTACGTTGAAGAATATCGTATGAAATCATGATACTACAGCAGCATGTCGACGACATTTTATATCCACTAAAAACGTTGCATATATCAAATATCCGCCATCAACGAGATCAGTAATGATCTTGTTCTTTCCAAACAACTACGATATACAATTCACCTTGTGAATTATAAGCCAGTAAGATGGCCAGTATCTGCATTGAGTGTGTGATTTCTTAACCGATGTCGGTGCTGAGGCTACCGTCCGATACCAGCAAACAGTTTGAAATTACTACGTCTCTATGGTATCAAATATCAGAAATTATCTTGATATTTCTAAGCCACTATGATACCCGATATCAGAAAACAGCTTAAGGTTTTTAAGCCACTACCATAGCCAATATATTTTGGCAATGTGTTTTTGATTTGTGAATTCTAAAAAATTATTATGAGAATCTGAATTCTATGCAACATCCAATATCAGCGATCAGTAACTAATTACTAAACCACTACTATATCAAAAATCAACAATCAGCTTGATATTTCTAAGCCAGTCCTATGGCCGATATCAGAAATCAATTTGTGATTTCTAAGACAATTTCGGTATTGAGGTTTTGAATTCAAAGCCATTACGATAGCTGTTATCAGCTACAAGATTGTAATTTCTATGCCGCAACGATAGTCAATATTAGCAATGAGCTTGTGATTTCTATTTCTACAGTGGAACTTTGATCGCTCGAACATCAATGCCTCGAATACCCCGGATTGCTCAATCCCGACCAAATTCCTATTTAATTCTATGTAAATAAACCTCAATCGTTCGAAATTCGATATTTCAAATACCCCCCCACACACCACTCGCTCGAGCAATAAAACATTCTCAAAGGTGCATGGTTTTAGGACCAAGCCGAACACTTCTATTTTAAATGTATAGACAGTATTAAGTTACGAAAATCATAAATCATAAAATAGAAAAACTATTTTGTAACCTAAATTAATATTTTATTATACCTGGCTTGATAGTAATGGTTAGATTGGAAATAACAGATACACACTTACGACATGTCAAAGGCAAATATATATTTTTCATATCATATAATAAGCTACACATAAGTTCCTGATATTAACATCAGCTATAAAAATGAAGTTGGTTATATTGACAATATAAGCAAATATTGGAGGACCGTTCTGTAAATCCTTGATCATTTTTGCAAAATCAACTTTATTCGGATATAATAACTGTATGCATCCTTTTGTAGAACAGATTTAAAAAGCGTAAAATGTCTTTAAAATGTTCTAAGTCAAATAAGGAGTTTGCCATGAACGGCGAAATATGAATTCACTGTTATATTAAATTTCACATTATATTTGCCATTATAATATCCAATTGTTATAATTGTTTTAGGGATGTTTTAAACAATTCATTATAACCATTGTCAGGGGAATTAATAACTTGCATATGATTATAACGTACAGACTTGAATTATAAAACTATACCAACTATGTTTACAATAACACTTATATCTCGCAATGAGACAATAAAGGATAATACTGAACATCTGGGGTCAGTTGCTCGAAGCGTGATTAGTTTAATCAACTGATTAGTCAAAATTTAAATAATGAATACGTTCAAATTTGTTGTGAAATTAATGTTGAAAATGTCGTAAGTGAAAAGAATTCTCACAAACTAATTTTCATGGTTATAAATCTATGGATTTAAATATGGTATGTTGATTTTTATTGGCGTTTGAATTTCTGTTAATCATTGATTAAGCTAATCAAGCTTCGAACAACTGGGTCCTGCTTGAAATATAATAAGTTAACCATTTGAAGTCAAATCACTCTAAAATAATATTCTTAAAACATAAAAAATACTTTTTAAAACAACAATACTTGGTTATAAACATTAACCATTATGAATGTGATATTTACAAATAACAAAATTTTCACTGTTTCTACCAATCAATCTAAACGTATAAGGTACAGTAATAATTGAAAGGCCACTCAGTCTATTGCAATACTGTGTGTTCAGATTTAAAGTTTATTTTCTGAATTCTGAATAAATTAAGGTGTTAATGTCTTAAAATGTTGAAGAATTTTGAATTATGAATTTTTAACAAATGAATATTTTGGATTTTTTATCTTATGGATGTAAGTTACATATCTTGTTTTCGGGTACGTAATGTATAGCACTGGAAGGCTTATCTGATGTGTTCTAAATATGTGTCAGGCCAGTACATTCCTTTGTTTCTGGGGTGAAGAAGAACGATTTACAAACATGTTTAGCTTCACTGCAGGACATGGCACAATGAATTAGATTTTCAGTTGTTGCAAATCAGTTGTGGCTCTAATTTGACGACCATAATCCGACTGTTTGTAAAAAGTTCCTAAAACAACGAGAACAGCAATTATAAAAGAAAATAAGAAAATAATTTGCAACTAAAATCCAATTAAGTACACGACAAAATAGAAATTAATTGTGTTTGGTTCATTGTATTAAATACTGTAAATGTATTTAATTTTGCATATATTTAATTTCGAAGTACATGTATATGAAACGCTTAGATTTTCGCGATTTTAATATCCATATAACACAATAAGAATAATAAAATTTTCGCGCGGTATTATTTTACGCGCAAATAGAATGACCACGAAATAAGCAAAAATAAAGACACCGCAAAAATTAATACGATTACATTAGTTTTAGACTTGGAAGGAATTAAGCAATATTCGTTGAATTATCAATTGACGATTTAACTCCATGATTTAATGCAGTTTGCGATACTTAATCTGAATCGGGTATACCAGATAAAACGACAGAAAATTGCAAACAAAATATTGATTTAAGTGATTAAGCGTTTTATAATCAGTGGTCATAATATGTGTATTATTTTGTTTTGTGTGGTTCTTTAATAATTAACTTGAAACGTAATCGTTGCGTTTTCCGAAAACAGGTTATGTTTTCTGTTTCTTACTTCCTTTTTCTTTGTCTAATTTTATATTCTTATGTTTTACATGACAGAAAGCTAGGATCTAACTCATATTTGAAAATACATATATTCTTACCTCGTCTGTTAGTAGTATCACAGGGTGTCGGGTCGTTACTGCTCTGACCATGCTTCATACATAGTAAATACATGGTCATTGACGGTGAATAAAGGTCGTATTTGGCGAGGGTGAGAAAACGTGTAGAAAGCGAGGCTCTGCCGAGCTTTCTACACGTTTTCGCCCCCGAGCCAAATACGACCTTTATTCACCGTCAATGACCATGTATTTACTTTATCCTGCAACAGATACGTCCTAAAATTATAATTGTAACTGCGTGTTATCCATCTGTTTGACTTGTTTGTTTACACTTCAAGCGCAAGGATACAAATGTTTACGTGACGTCACGCTACCCCATCACACCCGTACTTGTCATTTTCGCTCAGTTCGACGTTCAAGCACATGTAGTTCTTAATTATTTATTTTTAAATCATATTTATATAACTACGTGTATTTTTAAAAAAAAATTCAATCTTTTTTTTAAATAAAATATTAAAATATTTATGAATTTATTGATCATGTTTATAATACTGTGTTTTGTTTACATTGAGAATAGGGTTCATTTGGGTCAAAGGTTACGTCAAATGTTGAATGGAAAAAGTAGTGCCGTAACTGTGACGTCACAGTTAGCGCGTGGCTTTATTGGGTCAGTGACCGAATAAAGATAAGGTTTATTCGGCAGGCTTTATGATGTCAATGTACACGTTAGTTGCAGGATAAATTCTTTTATTTCTGCTACTGATACTAGCTGACTCTTAACAGTGAAGCTACAAGCTTGACGAAAATAGAAACGAGATATAGTATTTGGTCATTTTAAGATCAATAAATGGACTTAGATAGATCTGACTGTATAGACAGGTTATCTTATAAAAGATTATACTAATTTTATTGTTAATATAGGAATCCTACAGCACATGTCCTATCAGAATATATTTATTTTCAGGTGACCACTTTAACAGGCTTCATTTTGTAAAATACTTACCCTTCCGGAGCACCCGGCCTCACTTCTCTGATGGAAGTTCACGTGTCTAACCTAACTTGTCAGTTCCAAAGTTTTTACATTACTTCTGGATTGTGATTCGGACATGGATTAGTTTGTTTGTTTTTGATTATCTAATGATAGTTATGTTATATTGCCATCAACGGAACAGTTTAGACATTCGAAACCATTTTAGAAGCAGGATTTTCATTCACATAAACATAAAAGCTAATTTTCAATTTTAAGCTAAAAAAATAAAACTAGTATATTATGTAATTTAAAGCATTGAGCCGGTTTCTCTACTGGTGTCTTTTTCCCAAAGCTATCAAAAATTCATTAGGCAATAATTGGGTATTGTCAGAAATATATTATTGTCTAAACTTGCTGGATAAAATGGAATATTGCTCAAACTAAAGCATAATCCCTCCTGCAAAATATTTCCTTAGCTCAATTTGGTGAACTATTTTTTTAGTTATCTTTTCAACATCTTGATTTCATAATTTCGGTCCAAGCAATGCTGGTAAGGGATAATGGCCGTCTGGTCCTGTAAAATTTAAACTGGTATAATATGTAATACCACTGCAAAGCGATAAATATGGATAAAAATGACAGATGTGAAACGTTTGATCTAATACATTCCATATTGGCTTCCGTTTGCGTGCACAGACAACATGGACAATGAATTTGTGATAGAAACTTACAATGCCGATAAAATATGCACCAGAACAGGTAATGAACAGTATTAATCATAATCGCGAGCATATGAATAACAGTTGGGACGTTGACGGTAAAGAGAGACCTATCCATATCTATTTACTTTGCAGAAACTTTAAATAACAACCCGTGCGAGGGTACAGAGACGATTCCGGAAGTAGGTGAAAAATATCGACAATAGTGTAAATAAAAAAACCTGGCGAGAATTATAGTCAAAAGGTAAATAGCAAACAGACTAACGACACACTAACAACGATTACGCCCATTTGCCCCTACATAACGATTTCTCTTCCACGGAAAAGAGGGGGGCATAGTCTAACATTAAGAATAGAGACTTAATCAATATAACTGCAAGACTAGAGAACAAGTTAACAAGTAAGCGCGATAGTTTACAAAAGAGAATCCAGTGCAAATTATAAAAAAGACCGAAGGAATTAGAAGCTGCTTGTGAAAAGAAAATACAAACTGTTAATAACATTAGCATTTAGGTAGACAACAAGGCGGACACTAAGTTGAAAGAAATGAATCAGAAAATTCATGACATGGAACATGCACTCACAAACTATGCCGAAGTATATGATGAGCTAGTAGCAAGTGATATTTACAAACCAGAAACAGTGAGTCAGATATCTGATGAAATAAATTTCCTAGAAGATATCAATCAAAAACAAACATGATGTTTAGTGCTGTAAAATTAAAAGTGGTATAATATGTAATTTAAACCCCTGAGCCGATATCTCTGCTGGTGGCTGGTGCCCTGAGGATATCACCAACTCAGTAGGCAAAAATTTCGTATTATTGTCAGAAATATACTTTAATTGTCTAAATTTCCTGCAAGTTTAAATTTGAAATTTCTCAAAAACTAAGGTATACTCCCTCATGCAAAGTATTTCCTTAGCTTAATTTGGTAAAATATATTTTGGTCCTTTGGGTAGCTTTTCAACATCTTCAAAATAATTTTGGTTTCATAATTTTGATCCAAGCACTACTGATGAGGAATTGTATTCCGAAACGGCCGTCTAGTGCTGTAAAATTAAAAGTGGTATAATATGTAATTTAAACCCCTGAGCCGATATCTCTGCTGGTGGCTGGTGCCCCGAGGATATCACCAACTCAGTAGGCAATAATTTCGTATTATTGTCAGAAATATACTATAATTGTCTAAATTTCCTGCAAGTTAAAATTTGAAATTTCTCAAAAACTAAGGTATACTCCCTCATGCAAAGTATTTCCTTAGCTTAATTTGGTAAAATATATTTTGGTCCTTTGGGTAGCTTTTCAACATCTTCAAAATAATTTTGGTTTCATAATTTTGATCCAAGCACTACTGATGAGGAATTGTATTCCGAAACGGCCGTCTAGTGCTGTAAAATTAAAAGTGGTATAATATGCAATACTAATTCATGTCCGAATCACAATACAGAAGCAAAGAAAACACTTTGGAACTGACAATTTAGGTTAGACACGTAAACTTCCACCAGGGAAGTGAGGCCGGGTGCTCCGGAAAGGTAAGCACCTCCTGTTTAGCTAGCTACACCCGCCACGAGTGTAATCGAAATTGTGTTAAAGAAACATGGAACTTATATCATGAACAACGTATAAGAAAGTGTAATCTCTTGATCTACGGGTTGCAAGAACAGACAGGACGCGGCAGAGAAACGCCAGATTCCACATTTATAGCACCTTTATTTTATAAAATAAAATTTGAAATTTAAAAAACATAAAATTTACAACAGCCATCGCAACCAGAACATAAAGCAATAAAATTAAATTATATGAAAGATGACAAAATAATAGAACACAAAAATATCAGACAACTTATAAAATTAACATAATTGATTATTAAAATCAAAGATAACAACCAAGTATAAATCAAAATATCAAAGGAAAAGAAAAACTTTTAAACTGTCAAACTAGGTGTAACACGTGGACTTTCACTAATATGAGAGGCCGTTGCTTCGGAAGGGTTAGAACCAGTTTTTAGTAACCCCCAACCGCCGTATGTGTAATCAAATTATAACATAAAAGAAACATGAAACTATGGAAAGTCATATAATGATTAAAGACATTTTATTTGAAGTGTACTTCGAATTCACATCACTGCCTAACAACTGAAAATATCACTGTTACTGTATACTTGTTTGCCCGGAATATTGAGAAAGGTATCGAAAGGTGCTGGAAGGCACTATAAAAGGAGTTGGATAACCAAAAAAAAAAATGATAAGCCTAGGCTTACAATATTCTTGCGTCAACAATTTATTCAACAATAATTGAAGTACCTATTAAAATGTTCCGAACTAAACTAAACTTGATTTACTATAGATTGTATAACGTTTGGACTGTACATATGGTAAAATGATTGGGTTATCGTTCTTAGGGTTTCTTTTAGACACTACCTTTGTCAAATTCAGGAATCTCGAAAACTGAGGGAATAGTAAAGTATTAATTATTTGATATTTCATTAAATAAAATAACCTGTTGTTAATAGAAATATAGGTCCTTTGGAGAAAGCTCAAATTATAAATGGGTTTTCATAAGACCAATTCTCAATATTCATGAGTTCATGAGGTATACTGAATTAGTATTGATTACAGATTTGAATTGTAATGCATTTCCGATATTATTCATTTTATAATTTTATTTTTTTTATCTTCTATGTGCAATGGAAGACAGATTTTTTGTAACAAGGTAGCAGGAGATAATTTCGACCTGGTTGCGTTATTTTTATACACAGACAGTCTGTAAACAAACAGTAATACACATGGAAAACGTTATACATTTTCAAGCTTTTATGGCCGTCATCACAGTATTGTTGATAAGTTTGATGTCTCTGTATTATGGCAATGTTAATTTTGCGGCACTTGACGGTCGTTTCCTAATACAATGCTGCATCGGTAGTGCTTGAACAAAAATTGTTATACTTATTTTTTCAAGGGGTTGAAAAATATCCGAAAGGCCATAATGCTTAAATTTCCAAAATTTACTTGAATACATTTTTACCTCTCATAGCTGTATGTTCATTTTTTTCATTTTAATGACACAGGTGTCAAGTGTAGCTGGCTTAACAAGATCTGCTTATACTTCCATAGCATCCGGTCTCACTTCACCGGACAGAAGTTTGATTGTTTAACTTAATTTACACATTTTTAAATTAACTTAAAAACCTGTACTTCAACCAAAGAAGTGAGCCCAGCTATTGTTGAAGGATAGGCATCTCTTGATTAAATAAAATTGGAAATGAAAGAAAAATTCAACTCCGTGATATAAAATATACCCAATATATTTTTTGACAAAAAAACATAAACAATATCGTTATGAGAGCAATACAGCATTTGTTACTCCAACTGAAAAGTAGTAAAATCGGTTATACATTTTTAAGAATAATTCAAACATACAATAAATGACAATTATGTATAATAAAAATTTTTATTGTATAAAATCATCAAAAAAAAAACCCTACAAATATACGCCTAAATTACAATCCTAAAGTGAACTTTGAAACTGTCAAATTAAGATAATCAAAAATACTTTTTTTTGTCTTTTAAAGTTTTTATTCGATCCTTAATAAATCAGATACAGATATACATTTCAAATCGAAATTACATATACACGTACATTTTCTTAACATAGATGCAAATATTATCATATGAAAAACATGTATCTTATAATCGTAAAAATTGCCACTTTGGCTTAAAAAATTGTGCTTTTGCCGGGGTATGCATATACAAAGAAAAAAGTTCTATTTTTCGATAAAATCTTATAGTTTCTATACAGGCTTGGTAAGAAGGTTGTATATTTTTCATTCTACATGTATGGATATAATTTTGGTATAAGTAAACATAAGTTTACAACATTTAAATTAAAGTCGTTACTTTTTATACCAAATAGCAGGTTTTCAGTGGTATTTTGAATTTTTATATTGGTTTGTAATCTAATGTCTTCTAAGAGTTGATACCATATAGACTTTACACATGAACAGTAAATAAAGAGATGAGTAATTGTTTCCTTCGTTTCTGAACAAAATGTGCACAATTCAGTTTCGTATAATTTACTCTGCATAAGTTTGATGTTTGTAAAGTAAATACCTTGGTTGAGTTTGAATTGAAATGACCTTAGTTTTGTATCTTCTGTTATTCTAAATGGTATAATATATATATAATTTCATTGTTCATCTGTAAACTCTATTTTCAGTTTAACTCTCCATCTTTCTTGCGAATTAGGCTTTTGGTATATTTTGTTTATAAAAAGACGGTAGAAATGTTTTGCTATATTTTCCGAAGTTTTTAATGATTGTATTAGCGGATGATGTCTGAGGTATTGGACATGCATTTTTTATGATACTTTTTCATTGCTTAGGAATTGCTCTGATTAAGCTATAATATTCTAGAAAATTTACTTTCAAATCATATTTTTTCATCAAGTCGGCAATAGCCAAGAAAGAACCTGTATCATCTATTAGGTCTTTTATGAAGAATGTACCCTTTTCACACCAAGCCGTATAGAAGACATGTTTGTTACCAATGTTAATGTGTGGGTTAAACCACAGCGATTGAGATACTATTTCACAATTATTTGCGGTTTCTTTGTTTTTGTATAGATGCCCAACTTGTGAATACATGTTGCCAGAACACATTGAATTTGCCTATACAAATATTATAACTTTGTTCATTTAGCATTAAGAACTTGTCGCCACCTACATCCTCTAGATCATCCAGTAGGAGACGTTTCCATGCTGAACCTATGAGTGGGTCAATAAGTTTCTTCAACCATGATATTTTTAGTGCGCGAACAAAAGATCTAATATGAGGTACCGTCAACCCACCATAGATGTTATCGCTAAACATGATGGTTTTTTTTACCTTTTCTCCCTTTCCATTCCAAATAAATCTAAAAATGGATGTTTCAACGTCTTTCACTAGATATTCTGGTGGATCAGTTAGAACTGTTAATATCTGTATAAGTATTGGCATAGCTAGGGTTTTTACTACAGTTATTTTGCCTAATAGTGATAAATTTCTAAAGGACCAATCGTTCAAAACTTTTTTGAAAAAATTGATTTTTTCAGTGTAATTTTCTAAATAAAAGTCCCCCTTCCCTACTGAGATTATATCTTATTCCTAACAATTTAAATTTCCCTTTGAAATTCCAAGAAATTGGTATATCAGTGTTATATTTTTCTTTAAACCCCCTTTTTGATCCAAACAATATAGCCTCAGTTTTATCAAAATTATGTCTCAGACCAGAACAGTCGGCGATATCTTCAATTAGGAACAAAGCTCTATTTTAAGAATGTTCATTATCGTCTAATGTAAGCGATGTGTCGTCAGCGTACTGACTAATCAGATACTCTGATCCATTCAAAGTTATACCTTTTATATTGGGATAATTTTTAACAGCAGCACTCAACAATTCTACACATAGTATAAAAAGATAGGGAGATAGAGGATCATCTTGCCGCACACCACGTTCAACAGAGAAAAAGTTTGAAATGTAACCATTGTTTTGAACAAGACTGACTGCCCCATTATAAAACGTTTCAAACCAGCATATGATGGAGTTTCCAAAACCGAAGAAACGTAATGTTTGTTTGATAAAAGACCATTCAATCGAGTCAAATGCTTTTTCAAAGTCTAAAAGCAACAAAATCCCTGGTATTTTTTCATTTTCACTTTTTTCAATTATGTCCATAGTAAAACGGGAACATTCGCCAATATATCTATTCTTTAAAAAGCCAGTTTGAGTTTCACTAATCAAGTCATTCAAAACTGTTTTTATTCTATTTGCAATTGAAGCAGAAGCTATTTTATAATCTACATTAAGTAGGGTAATAGGTCGCCAATTTTTAAAGTAAAATTTTGATTTTCCTTCCTTTGGTAGACAGTAATAATACCTTGTTTCTGGGTAATAGATAAAGAACCTTTTTATAGGCACAGTTTAATGCTTTTATTAAATGTTCATGAATATCCGTCCAAAAGAACTTACAGAACTCTACAGTAAAACCGTCAAGGCCCGGAGATTTACCATTTTTCATATTTTTAAGTGTTTTAAGACATTCGTTATACTCAAGCTCTCCTTCCAGGGGGTCACATGTTTCTTTATTTAAAAATTTAAGAACGGGTTTTTTTTTATCAAAAAAAGTTTTTTCTTGCTGAGGAGATATTTTATTGTTTTTTGTTTTATAGAGATTTTCATAATATTCCTTCTGTTTCAGCAATATGTCAGTTTGGTCAGTTATTTCCGTACCGTCGTTCAGAATTATTTTAGGGATAATTTTTTCAGTAAAATGTCTTTTTTCAAGTTGCAAAAATATTTTGTACTTTTTTCGCCTTCAACACTCCATTTTGCCTTTGCTCTCATAATTACCTCTTTAATTTTTCTCTCTCTTAATTCCCTGAGCTCGGATTCAATTTTTCCTATATCATCTTTCAATTCATCATACTTATTTTGTGAATAAAGACGAGTTAAATCATTTTCTAATTGTTTTTCTGTTTTATCCCTTTTCCTTTTTTATATGACGAATAAGAAATAGTTTTGCCTCTAATCATTAATTTAATGGTATCCCATAACGATTGATCATCTATCGAGTGTGCCTTTCCATCTTTTTCGTTAATAATATATTGATCGAGTGTTTCCCTTATACAGTTTTTTATTATATTAATATACTCTTGCTCAGGTAGCAAGCTATTTTTAAATTTCCATACCCCCTTCCCCTTTCACCTTGTATAAATTTTAGTTCAATTTTGACTGGAGAATGATCTGACTTGTAACTGGTACCAATATCTGAGTCTACGACATACATTTGAAGATTAGATGAAATTAGGAAGTAATCTAGTCTTGATTGTTTTCTATCTGGTCCCCTTCAAGTAAATCGGGTGCTATCTGGATACAGAACTCTCCAAACATCTATTAAGTCTAATTCATGAATCATATTATGGATTTGTTCGTTAGATTTTATATTATTTTTGTGTAGGTAATTTAATGTATCTATATCATATTCCAACGGTACATTAAAGTCCCCACCCATTATTATTGACGTATTTCCAATTATCTCTAGTTGCTTTTGCAAATTATAAAGAAGGTGGACAGTCTTCGTTAGGCCCGTAGATAGCGGCAATGGTCATCCTATTTCCTCCTATTGTAACATCTAAAAGTAGAAAGTTCCCATCGTCATCAATTATCTTTCTATGTACTTTATATTCAAAATTATTTTTAATAAGATAATTACACCTCGGCTGTTACTGGTGTGAGAGCTAAAATAGGCATTGGATCCCATTCATTTTTCCAATAAGCTTCTAATTCCTTTTTGCAATGACTATCAATTAAAAATGTGATATCATAATCTCTTCTGCAACGAGAGAAAATATCTCTTCTTTTAATATTGTCAGAAGAGAGCCACGGCAATTTACACTTCCAATAGACAGATTATTCATCATATCGTAAAAGTATTGTGGCTATAAGAAACATTCTAAATGTAAGTGTGGCATCAACAAATGTATGGAAAATTAACCAAGATACAGAATCATTTTTATATTATTTATATTATCCCTCCCCAGCCAAAACCCTCCCCAAAGATTTTCTAAATACTTCCAATACATTTTCTATACATTTTCTCCCGACTTAACTTAATCAAAAATATTTACTTTTTACCACATGTTGTGCAGTTACAACATTCACTTTGCACCAAAAAATAATCGCACGATCGGTTCCAAACTATTACACGGATATTTAAGGACCCAAATGAAGATTCATTTTATTTGTATTATTATATATACTTGGTTTTAATTATTGATCTTGATGCCTTCGCATATAACATTTACAGTAAATTAAAACGCTATATTTGCTTCGATGACTTTACAAAAACCAATGTTAATTGGTAGTTTCACTATTTCCATTTTAATTATGCATTTTATGTAAATAAATTCCATGATAATTTCTCACATATCTATTTAATGTTTCCAGTACTAATATATTAAGGATGTGATCAAAAACAAACATACTAATCCATATCCGAATCACAATCCAGAAGCAAAGTAAACACTTTGGAACTGACAAGTTAGGTTAGACACGTGAACTTTAACCAATAAAGTGTGACCGGGTGCTCTGGAAAGTTAAGCACCTCCTCTTTAGCTAGCTACACACCCGCCACGTTTGTAATTAAAATGGTGTGTAAATGAATTCCATGATAATTACTCATATATTTATTAAATGTTTAAAAGTACTAAAATATTAAGGATTCAATATATTAAATATATTAATATATAAAATTGTCTTTTAATGTTAAAAGCTAAAAATAATAATGATACAAAACGCAACATAATGCATACAAAACTCATGATTTAGGGCTTAATCAGTTACATATTTTTTCTATTACTTTTTTCAAATCGTTTGGTTGGTTGTTAAAATTCATTTAAACTTTTCAAGACAAATCGGTAGCCGTCAGTAAATCATTCTAATAAATTTTGACGTTTTAACCTGTTTTAGTGGTGAAAAACTTTTGTTAATTTCTGAGAATTATATAAGTGTTAAGAAAATTGACTAAAAAGTAATCCCTTTTTATTGACCCGGAAAGTTTCCAGAAAAAACACAAAATAAATGTAAGACTAACACACATTATCTACTTGGATATTTACCTAGATACGCAATCAAAACAAACATACTTATCCATGTCCGAATCACAATCCAGTAGCAAAGTAAAAACTTTGGAACTGACAAGTTAGGTTAGACACTTGAACTTCCACCAGAGAAGTGAGACCGTGTGCTCCGGAAGGGTAAGCACCTCCTGCTTAGCTAGCTTCACCCGCCACGTGTTAAATCAAAATTCTGTGAAAGGAACACGGAACTACGAGACGTCAAATATATTCAAAGAAATTAAAATCTTGGAATTTTTGTATTTGTCTCCATGACTGCAAAAAATGAAAATGTCTACGTTATGTGTTTGTGTATGTTTCGCCATTTCTATTGATTCAATTCGAAAAAATTAAACGATTGTAAATACTAAGTTCCCCGTGAGGTGCAATGGATTGAACTTTTTTATGTAAGTCAATGTTTTCAATACCCTCATTGAGATTTATAACCGTGACTACAATATTGTTGATAAGTATGATTTCCCTGTATTTACAATTATCTTGGATATACTTAACGTCAATGCGCTTATCATTCTCAATTTCACACATGTCAGGTGTAGCTAGCCAAACAGGAATTTTTTACTCTTCCAGAGCATGCGTGCTAACTTTAAAAGCAGAAGATTGTGTCTTTAATTAATTTTACATCAGTTTTAAAGTCGTAAAAATTAATTCAAGATTTCGAAATTGGTTTTTTTCTGGATAAATATAGTGTGTATTTACAATATTAATATCCTGTTTTGAAAAAAAATCTATTCCTTTCATAATTTTTGAAAATACAAAGTAACTACTGCGAAGATTACCACTAAATGTTATTTCAAGATTTTGAAATATTTGTTTACAGACGTAACCTTATGGGATCATCGGAACTATCTGTGTGTTTTAAACATGCTTAATATACTGTTATCAAAAACCAAGAAAACAAACCGATTCATTGTCCTAATCTCATTCCAAAGCATAGTAAAATGTTTAAAAATCAATGTACATTCACATGGGAAGCAAGGTATTACGGAAAAATAACACTTTAACGATTCCACGCGTCTTTGTATAAACCATCTTTGTTTTAGTTATGATATAAGTGTTAAAATGAAAGAAAATTTGGAACTTAAATATGTATTTTGCATAAAGAACACAGAAAAATACAAGTCTATGGTATATCAACGATGCAAATACACGTTTGTTTTAGTTAACATTCTTAGAATACCTATCAGTGATGTTTTTTTTACATTAAGGGTTATTAGCATTTAAAATGTCATCAAGATATCGACAGATTCTGTCCAAGCATTGTTGGGAGATTGAGCTGTTAAGCTATTCCAAGAGTTGAAATTGTAGTGTTTCGTTCTGTATATACAAAGTTGCCAAATGACAAGACGTTTTTAATCAGAGATAATATGATTCTTTTCTCCTTTTCTTATCGATATGTGATCAGTAATATTGTATGTTAAGTGCACTTTGTGTTGATAAAATGAATAATTCATGAATCCAGTATGAACTAAAAATTAAGTTATTTACTATTATTTCTAGCGTAATTAAACACGTAAAGTAAGATTAATTATTAAAATAAAAATGGCTTTGACATCAAATTAGTTAGATAATCAAAAAAAAAAAAAAAAAAAAAAAAAAAAAACAAGCGTACTTATCCATGTCCGAATCACAATCCAGAAGCAAAGTTAAAATTTGGAACTGACAAGTCAGGTAAGACACGTGAACTTTCACCAGAGAAATGAGGCTGGGTGCTCCAGAAGGGAAAGCATCTCCTGCTTAGCTAGCTACACCCGTCACGTGTGTAATCAACATTGTGTGAAAGGAACATGGAACAATGGGACGTAAAATATATCAAGGGCAATTCTGGACACAGAGACATCTAAATTATAAACAATACTGTGATTACGGCCATAAAACTTTTTGAGGGCCTTGATAAGCATAGGCTTAGATTATATTAAATTTAACAAATCATATGCAAGCAGCCTACTTCGTTGTACAAATTTGTATGAGAAATTAAAAAATTGATTTAGCTATCAATTTCAAAAATTGTTTTGCAAGCAGCCTGCATTGATATATAATGTCTATAAATTATTTAAAAAAGTTGTTCAGCTATCAATTTTGTTCTGGGATGGTTTTATGAATTATTTAATCGAATGACGGCTGATTAATGAATGTTGGTTTCTAATTTATATTTTATAATAAATACAATACAACAACGGTATATTAAAGGCAAATAGATGCAAAGATATAAATAATTAAGACGAATTATTTATTTCACTTTACAGGCTACAGGCGTTTGATTGATAAGTGTTTTCAAATGCGTCTGTAACTTTTTTGTCGATGATTAGAAAATACTTTTGTGTTGAATTTTCGAAAAACTAAGGCGGTGCCCATAGATGATCTAAACAACATTTATTCGAACGCTTTACATAATTGTTCGGACGAAGTACTAACCCAACAATTTAATTTAATTAATGAAGTTAATTTAGCTAGTCCATTGGAACGAGTAATGTTGTTTTTTTCAAACACCATACTTATTCGTACGACGTTTGACGTAATCTTAACATTTTACGTATTCGTATTCATATATTTCTGTTCTGTTGATGTACTATATAACATGTTTCTGTGTCAAATAATAAAAGAAATCAAAACTTTTAAGGCAGTTAATTAAATAATTTGCGAGATATAATATGCATATATACTCGACTGTTAGTAACGACAAGACCCTCTTTCAAACTTATTCCTGGTGGTTTATTTAAAAACTGCGATAGTTTCATAATCTAGTTGTCAATCTAAGAAGTGGCATTTTAACTTCCTTTATATATAGATTATTCGCATAAATTATTGTTTGAATGACAGTCTGTTTCGCTGGATAATATATGCCAAGTATTATAATACTGTAAACGTATTAATTTTCGCGGTGTACTAATCTTGCTTATTTTAAGGTTGTTTGTTTTGCGCGAAAACTAATATCAAGCGAAAATTATATAATGCTTACTGTGTTATAGTGCATAATAAAAAACTGCGAAATTTAACTATGTGGATATGTTTAAATTCGCTATACCGCGAACATAAATACATGGAAAATTAAATACGTTTATAGTACCCATCAGTTCGTTCCGTTGCGTTCTAATATAAAAACCTATTTCTGGTGATTTATGTCAAAATTGTGATGTTACCATCTAGATAAAATTCATATATGTAAAATAGCATGTAAATGTTTGTTGGTTAAAAGTTTTTGCTATTTGGAATATGAGCTTTAGCCACAGTCAGCAAATATTAATATGTCGCATATTTTTATCTTTTAAAGGTTTTTACGTAGACGATTTTTTTTAAATTGTAGATTATGTCGGCAATGTTCGAAAAAACGTCTGGACCGCATAATCAACATAAACATGCCAATAAATGTCCAAATCACGAGTAAAAACTTAGAAACTTGCAATTAAACATGTGGCTCTCCACCAAGGAAGAGGCCTTGATGCTTTGATGATCATGACATTGGGACATTTTTCAACCATTAGAGTCCTCGAGCACTTCTGGGATGAAATTGAAGATCCTGAATACTTGAATGTTTGATTTATATTCTATCTTCGTTAAAATTTCATTGGAAATATATTAGAAACTCAATTATTTAAAACATTTTATCACATCACAGAAAATTTAGAGGGTCCCTTATCAGATCCATTACTTTTCGAATTAATTATCTCAGTAAAACAAATTTAAATTTATATTTACAAAACATGTCAAATATTAATGAAACTAGGGGGTTCTATGAATTTGCTAATTTACTTCTTTTAACAAACATCTAAAAAAAACATAAATATGCCTTTTAAATTCAATTCATTTATATTAAATTTTCAACGAACGGATAAACACATAATTTTGTATTCGTAATAAACAAAAATCTAACACCTTAGTGAGGGTGTAGCAAATTAAAGGTAAATATAAAATTTCTGTTTTAACGATAGACTTTCCATAAAAACAACATTTTCACTGCTTGTATGATAAACTGACTACAAATTATGTTTATTTTATTAATCTAGCGTCAGTATATGATTTTTATCTATAAATACATTATTCATATTTACCTTACAGAATATTCAGAGCAACCTCATTTTGCATTAATGTTACTCCTTGACTGTTTATTTTATTATATGTAAAATCATCACGAAAAAATGTGTATACTTTCCAATAATGAAGCCCTACAGTTATAACCAAATTTTATGTTGTCAAGCAAAGTTGCTACATCATTCAATTATTTCAGCTATCATCATGTTACCTGTGGAAAATAAGAAACAAATTCAACCAGTTTATACCATTATTATAAATGCATGTGCCAATATCAAGATTTAAGGCATATCTGTTCCAAACAATGTTTTCAATTGTTCTACTGTTTACTAGTAATGTGAATGTGGTCATTCAATTTTTTTAAGGTGAACCGGTCTCGAGAGCAATGTACTTATGCTGTATATGGAGTTTCAAATTTCTGATTGTTTCTAATTTATGAAAATGTAAGAATTTTGTATTTTCAGTTTTTGACAAAAGTGTTTTAATTTTTAAATACCCTAAAGTCTCATTGATCTTGTGTCAAGGTTTGTAAAATTGGTAGTTTTATACGTTGATGATATATGTTTGGCATGTTTTATTATAGAAGAACACTAGTTCTTGATAAAAAAATCGCTTACGTGAAATTTTAACAAACGACGGAGATACGACCATATGCTCTGTTCATCTAATGGCAATATCAAATGGGGTTTCGCTCCGTACCACGTGATCAATACCTCTTCACGTTTGCGTGGAACATTTTAGAAAACGGCAACGTTACAAATTCCCGGAATAACGTCGTTTTTACGGGAAGGCGTCATATTGTTCGATTCCATGTCCATTGGAAACAAGCGTTTCACAGACACGTTAGAAGGTATCACGTGGTACAGCGGCAAACCCCATTGACATTGAAATCATTCATTTTATTTGTCTGCTTTTTAATATAAAAAAGTTTTTAAGAAACCTACATGTTGTATAGTTCAAGGTATTGTCGTAAGTGGATTGATGAAATAAATTTTGTCCTTCTGTATTTTTCATATCAACGTCAACGTCAACATCAATTTGAATTTCCACAATTTTGGTTCAAACCGCACTGATGAAGAATTTTATTGCGAAAGGACCATCTATTGTTACAAAAAATAAAACAAGTTTATGAATAATATTTGTTGTAGTTAAAATAAACACGTCTATCGGCATCAAAATTTAAACGAAGAAAACATCATATTACCAATATCGCAACAGCTGGATCAAGTAATGTTAAAAAATACGAACTCGTTTAAAAGATTTGTCCATTTGTTCGAGTAATTTCAAATTTTAACCCGTACAAGGTTTTTGATGGCCGAATGGTCCGTATTGTCAACATAAAGGAACATAGCACCTCGGCTCAATTCTCAAAGTAGTTTTATAGAATATTTTAAATTGCTAAATTGTGTCTTTATATATAGGAAGATGATATGTACAGACAACAGCATGCCACTTTTAGTAGGCTTAGTGTTGAAAGAGTGTAATATTTGCGATATAAACGTATCTTTTTTATGACATTTTAGTCATAATAGTAATTATCAAGAACAAACATGCCAATCTATATCTGAATTACAATCTAGAATCTAAGTAAAAACTTTGCATCTGTCTAGTTAGATTAGACACGTGAACTTCCACCAGAGAAGTGAGGCCAGATGTTCCGATATTAATTAAATGACTCATATCGAGTATTTGATCTTTGGATACGAGCAACTTAAGGAACTTGATATGTTTGATTCAACACTTGTATATAACATGCAAAACCATTACGTCATCAACAAAGAGCTATTTTTAAATTCCTTATAGCATTGTAAGGGTTATGTAAATCCTTCTTTTGTATTAAATTAAAAACAAATATAACAATTAACGTCTAAATAACATCCACAAAGGAAAGTAAACAATTTAAAAGCTGTCGAATTAAACAGGAGGTGCTTACCCTTCCGGAGCCCGGCCTCACTTCCCTGGTGGAAGTTCACGTGTCTAACCTAACTTGTCAGTTCCAAAGTTTTTACTTTGCTTCTGGATTGTGATTCGGAAATGGATAAGTATGTTTGTTTTTGATTAATCACCTTAACTTCAACTAAGAAAGTGAAAGTGATCAGGGAAGGTAGACACTTTTTGTCGTAAAACAACGGATAAACACAATTACTATACTTATGTTAAACTTATACTACCAAAACGAATGTCAAGTCTGACCTGATCGTTTGACCGTTAATTTGAACATTTAAAAAGACATATCCATTGTTTGATTAAAGGCTATAAAATTGATTTATAAGGACAGATGATAGTAATACTAGGTATCAGGTGTTTATGGTAATGTAACATGCTGCCTTACCTAATCACACAGATTATTAGCTCAACTTGATATTCAAATTAAAGGTCAAACGGCAAGGTCAAACTTGACGCACTAGTTAAGTTAAAGTCTGTCCCGAGCCATTTAGGCCCATCAGGCCGGAGCTTATCCCGGTTTCGGTGGCGTTAAGCGACTGAGAGTACAAGACTCTCCCCTGAATGGGAGGCCGGTCCATCTCAGGGTTAACCGCCGGCATTTTGCTGGTACTCATTTATTTTTCAGCTGAGTGAACTGGAACAACGTGTAATTAAGTGTCTTGCTCAAGGACACAACACTCGCCCGGTCCAGGGATCGAACCCACGACCTTCGAATCATGAGTCCAATGCCTTAACCACTAGGCCACGCGCTTCCACGCGCACTAGACCTGCGGTTAACTAACGATGCTTTCGTGAGTAATGATCAGGGAAGATATCGGACTGTGACATAGAATTCACAATCTCAGAACCGATATTGGCTTAGAAATCACACTCATTGCCGATATTGGCCATCGTACTGGCTTATAATTATGATTGCTGATATTGTATATCATAGTACAAGAACGTTTGGAAAGTACAAGGTCATTACTGATCTCGATGATGGCGGATATTTGATGTCTAAAACGTTTTAAGAGGATATTAAATGTCGTCGACATGTTGCTGTAGTATTATGATATCATACGTTATTCTTCAGTTTAGTTGTTCTTTCGTCATTATACTCAAAAGTGTGCTGATCTCGATTATGGCGGATATTTGATATCTTCAACGTTTTGAGTGGATATAAAATGTCTTCAACTTATTGCTGAAGTATTATCATTTCATACGCTATTCTTCAGCTTAGTTTTATCTCGTCTTCATACTCAAAAGTGTTTCTTAAATACTCAAGCAGCACGTCAGGTATTGGCAGATCTGGGATGGTGGGTGAAACGATATTATGTGCAACACCCTAGTGTCATACGGGAAGTAAACTGACAAATTTAAATCAAGCTCAACGCATGATAGAGTCGTTGTGATTAAAAACATATAAATATGGGTTTTGTGAATTTGTTTCCAATAAAGTTAAGATATCGAGACATTTTAAATCCCTTCATTCTACCTATATATACATACCATCAAAAGCTTAAAACTAAGTAAAGTGTTTTACTAAAAGCTATGTTTTGAACAGACGATTTTAAGTAAAGTAATAATTATGGTTTATGTGATGATTACTAAATTTCTTGAGTGATATTGAGACCATTAGTAAATGGATGAAATGAAAAGAATCAGCAGTGCGTTTTAAATATTCGATATCATTATCAATTCAAAGCACCACCTATTGAAACTATCAGTTAATATTTATTTTATTAATATTTAAAAGACACGATTTGTAATTTAACGATAACGACCGTTGGGAATGCATGTACAGATAGTATATCTTTCTCTTGTGGTTTATAAAATGCTGGTACTTCAATTAATAAAAGAAATTTTATTAAATTTTGAATATTCATACAATTTCAAATATCAAATTTCTGTAAATGGGATTGTAGATCTTTAAAATATACAATGTTTATTGATTATTTACATCAATTATTACTTATCAGATGCGTTCCTAATTTAAAATGTGATGTAATTGGTTAAATGGGATCATTTTTTATTTTTCTGCAATAAAAACATTCGCTCAAAATCATTTTTTATTTTTGTCATAAATTATTCATAACTAATTAAATCATTTTTTTCACCATTTTTATCTCATCCTAGTTTAGGATTGATTTTTTTCAATTATTATTTTTGATACCCACATACTACACATGTACATGTTGTGCACCAAAACTATTTCAAAGATTAAATTGAGCTTTTTAATTATCGGATAAAAAGAAATATTTGAAGTAGATTATGATAAAGTTATTATAAAATATATATATAATATATAATCATAAGTCTTTCACTAACCATTTACGAAAAATCGCCTTTGAAGCAGTTACAGTAGTTTACTTTTTAGTTTGCTATATCACCTTCTAAGAAAAAAAAATGCGACATCGTTTGACTAAATCGTTCGGTGTTAAATTTAAGTTAATATTATATCTTTATTACAAATATATTGTACTATTGTTTTTGTGTCTTTTTTACTTCAATCTGTTATCGCTGACAATTTAATATTAATCCAAAAAAGAATTACCAATCCATGTGGTAAATAGTATCAAAACATGTACATATTGTCATATGTTCCTCTGACAAACATTAATTTTTGTACAAATATTTAAACTGCAATTGGTATTAGAAAGGGAGGCGGAGTAGAAAACGATCACTTCTTTTTTCTGAATATAATTTGTTAAATTAATACGCTATGGTAAAGCTTGTTACCACACGCAGGCTGCTTGCAAATATATTGTTGAACCGCGGATATTGCAAGCCTAGGCTTTTCAAGGTCATCAAAAAGTTTTATGACAGTCTCAAAGTATTGTTGATAAGTTTGATGTCTCCGTCTCCAGGATTGCCCGGATATATTTGACGCCCGACAGATCCATGTTCCTTTCACACAATTTTGATTACACACGTGGCGGGTGTAGCTTGCTTTTTAACAGATTTAGCGAAGGTCTGTTGGCCTTTTCAGATTTTCTTTTTAATGCACGCGTTGTCTTCCTGTAATTGAAGTTTTATTTTAGATAACCAATAAGTGCTCATTGTATACAGTCTCTAAAGTACGTTTTTCATTGTTTATCAAAATCATTTCAAATCTCTACAAATTCTCCATCACATCTGTGGAATAAGATATACTATATTTATATGAATTTGGAAGATAAATTTAGGTCCTATCCCTGGGACCCTGGCCTGAAATTAATGAAACATATTAGAATAAATACACAGAAATAATGTAGTGTGGTGTAGTACGGGGATTGTGAATGGTCTGTAGTGGAGATGATGTAATGAAAGTTTAAATGCAACAGGAAACATAAAGCAAGGGAACAAACACTATGTGCTCCCTCGCTATGTGGTCACTACTATTACAGAGATAAAGATATGAGATAAAAACATAATTAAAATTGTAAACTGCTGGTATATACATATATAAAAATATAAATGGTTGTTTGATGTAGAAAATAACCGGTACAAGATGTAACAGGTATACATGGGTAAACAAGAAAGAGAACTGTACATGCATTGCGGACTCTGTGCAAAACTGCGCAACGGGCACTACGCCGGTATTTCCTTATGAAAGTCTTGTTTGTCGGACTGTAGAGTAAACGTACACCATCGTGTGGATTTAAATATAAAAGTGTCGCATCCCAGAAACCACGGTGATTCCAGAAAAAAATGGGAGAACCCGGATTGTCTTTTGTCTATGCAGCAAGTAAATTGTTCAAACTCACAACACGATCGTTGTAGCGACTATCAGCAGCCCAAGGCTGACGGCGAAGTAATTGTCCTATAATAACGCGACAAATCCCAACACCGTGTCGCAAGAATTGTGCAAACGATGTGATCTGGTGGCACAGAGAGTCTACTCCAAGGCGTGGATCACGCAAGTCATTACCACCAATATGTAGGAAAACAATGCCCGGTGGAGATGAAAATCGGGTCAATAAAATGTCATTGGCGAGTGTTCCAACTTCAAGACCACCCTGCATCGCGTTGTTACTGTGTAATGGGAACTGTGCAGTCTAAGGTTTGCATCTGCAGGACAATTATACATGTGAGACTGCAAACGTCAAATTAAACTATGTCCCATAAGCACCACTTTTAATGGTTGATTGTCTGTAATAAACCCATACCAAATAAGTTTGAAAACAAAGATGTACTAGAAAAATAATGGTCATAAAACATTCCAATGTCGTGACGTCACAACTCCAAACTAAGATTTTTTCAGATGAATCGTAAATCTATTAAAATGTTCAGTAAATAAAGCTGTAAAATTGAACATTTTCCTGAAAAAAGGTCTCAACTCATCCATGCAATAATGCAAGACGTCAAACGGGAATATAAATCTATATATATTTGGCTTAAAAAGCTAACATCAAAAACTGTAATGATCTTGGTCAAAAGATTGTAAACAAGGGGTCATATACCAGGATTATTTTGTAAAATAGGAGACCACTTGCAACCTCAATCCCAGGTACTGCCTAGTAATCAGTTTACATAAATCTTATTATTGAGAATAATTTTTATTAGTGTCATATTCAGTTCTTTTCCAATTTGATGATACACATGAAAGGTGTAACTAAATTGATAGTAGGTTCTTACACTTCCCAATCTTATTTCTGTGTTTATTGGCAAACGTTTTAAATCTTTCATCTTTGTGTGATGTGGACATTTACCAATATGTTTTTGTTTCATTGATATATCAATATTAACTATTATATACTTATATACCTATGGACGTTTCTATGTCAATACGTTATTATATAGATATAATAATACCGATCTAAAAATGATCTAAAATGAGGTTAAGGAATCTGAGGTTACCTGGCTTTAAATTTAATTGGGGCAAATCTCAGTGTGAGAAATATTCAGTTGTATCGATGTAACCCCGTTCCTTCAACCATACCACAGCTGATATCCCCAGATAGACCCAATAGTTTTGACAGATGCATTAAACCAATACACCATTCAATGTGATCACTCATACTCACTTGTTAATATCTCTGATGTCAATTTGATAAGGAAAGGGGGAGGGATATAACAGCAGTGTATCTTTTGAAAATATTTAAATGATTTATTTGCAAAAAAAAGTTATTGCGGTCATGATACAATGGTACAATTAGCTGAACTTCGGCTGTTGAACGGTGAAATTAGGAAGCTATTAGTCGAAAATTACATCAGATACCAGCTGTAAAAAAATGTTAGAGCAGAATTCACGCACAGCCATGTAAATCTGGAGAGAAGACAGTCGCCAAAACAGATATATAGATGAGGTTCTGTCTCTTATCAATCCTAAATTTGGAGACTGTGTTAATGACATGTATCTTGGTGAGCTAGAAATAAAAGATGCGACAAAATTCGCAAGTTTTGAATAATATTGAGGCTTATACCTTAATCATGGCGCCCAATGTATGATAAATGGTATTAATTTTTCTATTGTCAACTTTCCTTCTCTATGCAGCAAAAAACATCTCCTTCTTATGGTGTATTTTATTCACAATAAATAGGCTATGGTAGAGTTTGTTCCCACTAAATGAACTTTACATACCGAAGTAAGATGTTTATAAATAAATTGTTGACCCAAGGGTGTTACAAGTCCAGGCTAATAAGGACTTTTTTAAAGATAATATGAGATTTTATTTAGTACTTGACCAGGCTTTTAGTACAATACCCCTACATCTCACCTAGTCCAGGGTAACGGGGTTTAAAATAATTTTCTATGTATAGATTCAGCAATATTATGATAAATAATATAACATTTTAATGGCGACAAATAAATATTATTAACATTATTACGGCAATAACCATGCATATACACATAAACATGTATAGAGCACACACACACACACACACACACACACACACACACATATATATATATATATGTATATATATATAGCACATATATTGACATACACACATACATATTAATATAACATATATTACATTATTATATATTCAGTCTTGAAAGCAAGTAAAAACAACAATATAGTATTTTTTATTTGGCACTTTTTTGTCATGGATTTATTAAATATAATAGGATTAAATATTAGATAATGACAATTAAAGTAATTTTATACAACTGATCAACAATAATTAAAATCGTCGATATTTAAGAATTGTCACTAAGAAGAGATATGGAGGGCATCCAACATATGCATCTTCTAGATACATCAACTGGGCAACCAGTGAGCACAACACATAAATGATAAATTCCGCTGATGCTATAATCTCTCCATCCACAGAATATACCATGAACGGTTTAAACACTATCCATGCCAAATCCATGACGTCATGTGAGAAAAGCTGAAAATATAAAATAAGAAACAGCAGAAATTTGATCTTTAATGGGTGGGCATATAGGAGGGATTTTTTCGATCTGCTTGCCTTCTGGTCAAAATCAAAAGTGAGGTGACCACGAGAAACGTGCACGATTTATATGCGTAAATGCCGCTTAACAATGAATGAAATCATACGTGACGAGCCCCTTATGATTTAGACAAATAATAGCAGACGAAAATTGACCAAATTACTTCAATATATTAAATTAATTTAATTTTTTATAAATTAAATTGTATTATTTATTTTGCTGCAGAATGCAGTCGTATATATATAACTGAGTGTTAATATAACACTAAACACACATTTTAACACATTTGTTAAACAATACATTTTACATGTAAATATTACATTCAAAAAATATAATAGTATTGTACAAATATATAAACACATATATTATATATTACCTCATAGAACATCGCTTATACGTTTTAAAATATCGCAATTAATATGACTATGAGATTTCATTAATACATGGTAAAAATCTCGTAAAGAATATTTAAGATGTATTTTAGTGTTCTTTTCAAGTTCAGTTTGTATTTATAAATTCGATAGGTGATATAAGATATAACATAAAATTTCAGTTTCTTATTTTTTTCCAAATAAAATCCTAATACTATAGGTTTCCATCGAATATTGCAATTTATAATACCCCCAATAATATTCCAAAATTTTTTGACATTTTGGCAATTGAATAATATTAAATGCTCACTATCTTCTACCGTGCCATGGCAAGAGAGACAACTCTTTTCAGATTTTTTTCCATTTACTTACCGCTTTTCTTTTACTTAATAAATTATGTAAAAGTTATGTAGTGAATTCAGCTACATTTTTGTCTAGAATCTTTTTAATTTTGCTTTTATAGATTTTATCCTAATGGGATTCTATTTCAATGTTGAAAAGAAATGACCTTTTTCTTTGTAGATAAGGAGCTTGAAATTTTTTCTTAAGGAAAATATCCTAAAAGAATCTACATTTTAATTCATTTACATCTTTGATAGTGTTTTCCGAAAGCTTATTTATGGTAGATTTTCTTATGATAATGTATTTTGTTTTAAAACAATCAAAATTTTTTTACTAAAAGATCTAAAAATATAATTCAAAATTTTATATTTACATAACCAATTCCCTTTGTTTAAGATAATGTCACTAAAACAGCTAATATCTTTGAATGAACGAAAGCTTTGTTAAAATCTAAAAATAATAAAATATCTTATTGATTATTTTGCTCACAATACTCAAAATGTCTAGGATAGCCCTAGCATTTACTCCCAAAATTCTACCCTTTATATACCCCGACTGACTTTTATCAATGAGTTTGTCAATAACTTTTTGAAGTCTTTTTGCAAAAACAAAAGCGAGAATTTTATAGTCCGAGTTTGTAAGACTGATTGGTCTATAATTTTGTAATTTATCCCTATCATCTTTCCATTTTAAAAGATTTCAATTATAGATTAATAAAAATAATGCTTCAAATATTTCCAATTTTTTTTTGTAAAATTCTATAAGAATTCTATCAGAACCTGGCGATTTATTTTTTTTTCATTTCTATTATAGCCTGTTCACAGTCCACTATTGAAGGAAAGGTCTCACAAAAATCTTTATCCGATTTTGATAATGTTAAGGGGAATATTAACTGTTGAAAGATATGTATTAATATTTTCTAAACTGATATTTTCTGACGTATATAATTTTCCATAAGAATTACACATTTCTCCCAATATATTTTTATTATCTGTTAAACTCTTATCACCTTTAGCCAAACTTTTAATAACATTAACTGACTGGTGGGCATATTCTAGTCTTAAAAATATGATGAGCTTTTTTGACTATGCTCAAGCCATTTTGCACGAGATCGTATGTGCGCACCTTTGGCTTTATGTTCGTATATATCGGCTAGTTTTTTTTCTAGTTCCCTTTTTCTGCTCATGTTAAAATCGGCAGAATCACTTTCTTCAATGACTAAAATTTCTTTCTCTATGTCACTAATTCTTTTTTTATATTTTTGCCGATGGATTTTGAAAACATTACAGAGAAATTCTTAATTGCAAGTTTCAATTTTTCCCACACAATTTGCTTCCCTTCTACTTCTGTATTATTTTTAAAATGAGTTAAAACATATTCCATTCCCTTAACAAAATTTTCATTTTCTTATAATGAAGTATTAAACTTCCAATGACCTGGAACTTTTTTGTTTTGAGTAGTAGTAAAAATAATTTTATAGCCTTGTAATCTGATACTCTATTTTTACTTGGTATTGTTCTATGTAAAATTGTTTGAACATTATAAGAAAAATGTCGTGATAGAAAAATATAATCAATGCTACTTTTTGGAATGTTATTAGCATCACACCAAGTGTAGCCCGGACTTTCCGCTTTATGTATTCTCCAAGTATCTATTAGGTCTAAATTATCTAAAATACATTTCAATTTTTCAGAACTTTTATCTGAAGCAAGCTTATTTTCCCTGTTTATTTTTTATGAGGCGCAGTTAAAGTCACCAGCTAATATAATGTTTGTATCTGAACACGTTAGTTGATTAACCCATGTGTTCAGATGTTTAAAGAAAACAATTCTATTATTTTCGTCATTTGGCGCATATATATTAATCAAACAAAAAGAGCGCTTTTCAAACCTAAAATTAATTAAAAGTTTTCGTCCGTCACAAGATCTATGGATATTTATAATTTCTATTGGAAGATGTTTTAAATAAAATAGACACACCTCTACTGAATGTAGAATTGTTAAAACAATGGTAAGACTTTCCTTGCAATCTAGAGTTATACTTAGATTCATTTTTTCTACATAATGTGTTTCTTGCAAAAATGCGATATCGATGTCGGTATCTTTTAAATAGTCATACTTTTTTCTCATAAGAGTTCAATCCTCTAACATCGAGGGAATGTATTTTCAGATCTTCCATGTCAAAAAATTAAATACGGTTTAAACAATTTATAAAATATGAAAAAAGAAAAATATTGACTTACCAATTTGGTGAACACTTACAAACACGGTCCAGTATATAGTCTATAAGAATTGTATTTCTATTTCTTACCTACTTTTTGTGTCAGACTAGTGTCATTACATTTCTTTCTACATTTACTTGCCACTTTCTTTATTATCTCTCCAAGCCTGTTCTCTCCAGGCCAGTAGTTGAATTAAATGTGTATCGTAGCCTCCATGTTAAGCCCCGATGCCCATTTGTGAGCTGTAGTTGCTTCCACAAACACTGTTTTTGAGTTTGTCTTTTCCAACATTTTTCCTTGATTGGTTGTACTTGTTCGATCATATCATTAATGACTTGTTCCATTACATTGTACCTTCTGGCAAACCATTCATCAGAAGATGTAACAGCATCTCCAATACGTTTTGCGTCCAGAGCAGTTGGCGCCGTTCGGATTTTTTCAGCAGCTATGACATCACCCAAGCGAAGAGATTTTGCCAATTGATAAGCGTGTTCTGCTGATTTATTTGTTTCTTCAAAACATTTGAAGTCGGCCATAAAGAAATTTGACAGAACATTAGGTTTTCCTTGAAATGCGATTATACTTTTTGTTCTTTCACATACAACGCGCATTCTTCTGATCCGGATGCATGTCCAGTCTTTTTACAAACTTTACATGCTTTTTCTGACGTACACTGACTTTTCCAATGATCCGTTTCCCAGCAAGTTGTGCATATTATTTCCCGCATTGATGTTGGTTGACCAGTATGATACACTCTACATCTTAAACCAGCACAATAAGTGTTCTGAGGAAGATATGTGTTTTCTGGCAGTTGTTTTATGTATATAAAGCGGTTCCCATTGAGTACACCCGTCTTCGTTTTAGTAAAACTTTTGAAAAGTTTTATGGCAGTATTGCTGATAAGTAGGATGTCACTGTGGTCCAGGATTGTCCTGGATATATGTGTCGTCCCCTAGATTCATGTTTTTTTACTCAACATGATTGCACACGTGACGGATGTAGCTAGTTAATCAGTAAACGGGGGAGGCTTATCTTTTCGGAGCACACGACAGTTTTAGCGTGTTCAACCTTTGTCAGTTTAAAAGTTTTTTAATATGCCCTTGATTGTGATTTTGAAATTGATTAGTTTGTTTTTGATTTATACTCAGCTTTTGGTGTTGTGATTAAGTAACATACACCGTTTTTTATTTACTAATACATTCTAGGTGATCTGTTACATGTAAGTGTGTTATTTTACATGATGTACAATTTGTTACATGATTTAAATCATTCTGAGTAACTAAATTACCAAATATGACAGCCGATTACAAGACGTGTGCACGGAACCTATTAAAGGTTTGGTTATATTAATGTAACATTTTTCGTGTACATGTTAATGTGCTGATTTTGTACAACATAAGCATACAAGTAATAATTTGTACGCTGCGATCATACAAGTTACAACTTGTACATTTTTGCCGTACAAGTTATAACTTAACAAATTTTTTAAGCAGAAAAAAATTAACTTGTGCAGTTTTGTTTTTGACATGTCTCTGTCTGGTTATTTTTCAATACTTAAATTGTATATTTTGTTCTATGCTGTATACACTATTGTTAAGTACATGTTATTCAGCTGCAAACTTTGAACTATATTTCAAATAACATTCAACAGCAGATGAATTATTACATAAAATATTGATGCATAGTGAGATAAATAATATACATTTTAGAAGGAACGAGACAAGGAAGGGGCCTCGATTGCTCATGGATGAAAATCACGCCTCCCGTAACAGATCCTAGTGTGAGACAGTTTGCAAGTTCGCTTGCAAAAAGCTCTGGTTTTCTCCACTCCACAGAACATCTCGATATAAGTGAAAAAACTTTGACAAGGGGTAAAAAGAAAAAAAAGGAACAAGGTAAAATGAAATATGATTTCAATTAACATTTGGAAAATACAAGTAATAAGTCAGCGAACACATGCAAACATTGATAAAATATAGAATTTTCGAACTGATATATTTTTCACTTGTTGTTACATCCTAGTGAAGCATCGCACTTTGCATTACATACGATTATCCTGAATGTTTACATTTACACTTAGCAGTTTTACAGCCGGTTCTACAGCTACAGTGCAAATGCCCCTGACCACCACTGAATGATAAAATTTGAACGAATTGTTTGATTGAAACATCGCTTCTATCAGGAACATCAGTAACTTTTATAGTGTTAATTCCATATATCTTTTCAATCTGATTCTTGTTTAAAAATCCAGCAAGGACCCCAGCTTTAGTTACTACCTTAAATTCATGCTCAGTTTTATCTAAAATAACCCCTTTATATTTCGGCAGTCAGTCGGTCCACGTTCTACTCTGGGAATTGGAATAACAATATTATCACCAATATTTAAGTCACAAATCCTCATTTTGCTGAGGCTTTCCATTTCACTAGCCTGTATTGCCTGTCCAGAAAGTGCCCTTTTTCTGGCACGCACAATATTAGACTTATCAACAACATTTTATTTTGATGTTACTCCCTGTACTCTCACATTTTCTACAATGTTAGAAGCTGTGTTTAGATCTGCTGTCAGTTCATTTGTCTGATGATTGTCTGTTGTCTCACTATTTTCAGTTCCGCTGTCAGTGTTGTCATCTGTGATGTCAGTGTTGTCATTAGAAGCTATGTTTAGATCTGCTGTCCGTTTATTTGTCTGATCATTGTCTGTTGTCTCACTATTTTCAGTTCCGATGCCAGTGTTGTCAACTGTGATGTCAATGTTGTCATTTGAAGCTGTGTTTAGATCTGCTGTCCGTTTATTTTTCTGATCATTGTCTGTTGTCTCACTATTTTCAGTTCCGCTGTCAGTGTTGTCAACTGTGATGTCAATGTTGTCATTTGAAGCTATGTTTAGATCTGCTGTCCGTTTATTTGTCTGATCATTGTCTGTTGTCTCACTATTTTCAGTTCCGCTGTCAGTGTTGTCAACTGTGATGTCAATGTTGTCATTTGAAGCTGTGTTTAGAACAGCTGTTGATAGTTCATTTGTCTGATCATTGTCTGTTGTCTCACTATTTTCAGTTTCGCTGTCAGTGTTGTCATCAGTAATACTCTCAGTGTTCTCATTTTCACTTTCACTTTAAGATGAATCATTTGTATGTAATGCTTCTAAATCCTCTTCTGTTTCAACACCATGTAAAAGTTCTCTGGGCACACTTGAAAATGAAAGCCCAACCTTTGGTTCACTACCAAATAATGTTGAATATGAAATATGGTCTATTGTCTTATGGTATGATATGTTCTTCTGAAATTGGACAAACCTTAGGCCTTTAGAGCAGTGGGATGTCTCATTTTCCTGTGTCCAAGTAATAAGCATTTCTTTAATGTCAGTATTGGCTCTCTCTACTGAACCTTGGCTTTGAGGGTGCCTCGGCCTACCATGAACCAGATTTAACTCTGACCATAATGTTTTCAACTCATTATAATGCCTGCTGTAAATTCTCTGCCGTTGTCACTCTGAATATGTGGGGAGCACCAATTAGCAAATAAAATATCCAACAACTGATATGCAACATCAAATGCTCTTTTGGATGTTAATGGTCTAAGAATGCAAAATTTAGTGAGATTATCTTGGTAATGCATGACCCACTTGTAATTTCCATCAGGGGATGACTGATAGTCCACAGGATCAACTTGGCCTTGGATGTTATGGGTCTAAACCACTGCAGTAGCTCAGTTGGTAGAGTGCTCGCTCCGTAAGTGGGAGGTTGTGGGTTCGATCCCCGGCCGGGTCTGACCCAAACTTGAAAGTGGGAAGTGACTGTTCTTTCGCAAGCATTCGGCATTACGAAATGAAAGTCACGGTTCTTTTGGATAGGAACTTAAAATAAACGAGGTCCCGTGTCACGGTAGGCTTGGCACGCTAAAGATACCGGCTGTATAATGCCATCAGCGCAACGCACAGGCAAAACTTCTGCACCTTTGACTATAGCTGGCGATGTATCGATATAAGTGAAATATTCTTGACTGGGACGTTAAACACCATTACTCAACTCTAACAACTAGTTTTGTTGTTTCAGTTCTTTTTTTTTTTTTTAAATACACTGTTCACACATCATAATAAATAACTGAATAATCTTCCGACTAATATCGGCATATTGGCGTTTAAGTTCCTTATATGTTTTATGTAAGCCGCCATGTCCAACCCCACTATGTGCTGTTTTAATTATTTGGTACATTTCATAAATTGTAACATAGTAAAGTATGCCATCATCTCCTTTACGAATTAATTTTTCAATTCCAGCAACAATAATTACATTATATTTCTTTAGTAAATACCTTTCATTTTGAGACTTCTTTTCATTTTCTTTAGCTGTTTAAACTTGTGTTACTGTCTCTCTGTATCTTGCTCTTGTAAATATAATGTTATTAGTAGACTTGATCTCATTTGATAGTTTTAAAACTTTATCAAAAACTTTCCCTTTAATTTCTTCCATTTTGATATTCCAACTGAGTTACTATTACTGGCCTTTATAAGCAGGTGGCCCTTATATAGAGATGACCTTTAAGACAGCTTAGACTGTATTTGTCCAGAATTGAACAAGAAATTAAACTTGGCATCAATAGAAAAATTCCACTTTAATAATGCGAGTAATGTTTTATAAAAATGATATGCATGTAAGTCATTTATTAGTTTACAGGTGGTTTCCTTTGTGTACGCTGAATTAATGACGCTTTTTTACAATAGCTTGATGCGTTCTATTGATCTTCTGTTCGCATACTATTCTTATTCACATAGTGTCCTCATTATTATAGATCAGACTATTTCCATAGACACTTGTTGAGTTTAATGATTTGGCGATATCCTATTTAACTAGATTTTACATTAAATCTGCTATTTACAAAAAAAAAAAAAAAAAAAAAAAAAAAAAAAAAAAAAAAAAAAAAAACAACACATGAACTAGCAACTGTTCACAGTTTGTGTGCATTGGTTTACCGATTGGTTGTTTAAAAAAAATAGTCCATAACTCTCTCTCTCTCTCTCTTGATTGTCACCATCCGTATCTGAAACCACCCACTAAATCTAAGCCCATACAAATTTAATGTAGTCCCGCACTAACAGATACATAATATGAGGAATATTTACAACAAATTGAAGGAAAGTCTCTCTCTCTCTCTCTCTCTCTCTCTCTCTCTCTCTCTCTTTTGATTGTCATCATCCTCACTAAGACCATCAAATAGAACTAAACCCATACAGATTATATGTTGTCCATTACTTACAGATTCACAATATAAGGAATATTTACAACAAATTGAAGGTGAGTGAGTCTCTCTCTCTCTCTCTCTCTCTCTCTCTCGATTGTCAACACCTGCATCTAAAACCATTAGGTAGATGCAGTCCATTACTAACAGATACACAATATGAAAAATATTTACAACAAATTGAAGTGAGTAAGTATCTCTCTTTTTCTCTCTTTCTCTATCTCTATCTCTATATATCTCTCTCTCTGCAAACAAAGTCACTATTCAGTTAAGATACTTATATAAGTTTTATTGCACTCCTCTTTGAAGACGAGGGGGTATACTGGTTTACTTCTATTCCTCTGTCCTTCCGCCTTGAACAAAATTTTGGAAGTTCTCTCAACTATTACTATTACTAAACACAGCCACTTGAAATTTTGCATGCATATTCAGTATCTATATTTTCTTTTTTATTGTGAAAACCTCTTATGCTCCCTATATATTCCACTATTGTTGTTACTTGTAGCTTTAAGAATTCAGAATGGGGGCATTTTTCTGTCGCATTTAGTACATATCTGAGGCAAGATTTATGTTTTTCTAAAGCAGTAAGTGTACATTGCAATATTTTATGTTCGTCACTTAAAGAAAGAAATGGAATGGATGAATTGGAAGGAAAGGAGGCTATTGATGTATATTTAATGTGTAATCTATTTTAAAAACTTCCTATAATTTTAGTTAAAACTGCTATAATTACTAATAAACTCCTATAATTTTGACCCCACTTTCCTATTTTTTCTATATTTTTGGACCCCAAAACTGGTAACCCCTAAATGGACAATCTGTGTGACAATTGAGGTATCGCCGGCCTTGTCTTTTATGTTCCGACACTGGCCACCATCACGGTATCAAAGCAGCGTCATAGCAACTAATGACGTATTGATGTCAGTGACGTCATTCAATGGCAGAATGCTTGCGTTTTTATGTTTTTGTGTGCAATTCAAACATTCCGGTCCTTTGTCGGAACATCGAGGACGTGGCCGGTGATCTGTCAATTTGAGAGGTTGGTTGTATTATTGATAGTGTTATGTGTTTTTAATGGCCCATCATTTACTTACACCAACTCGCTAAAATCAGTTCATTAGTACATGCTTAAATTAATACTTTTACAATTTGCACTTTTGCTCAGTGAAATATGAATTTATTAGGCTTTTTAACAATTAAAAATAAGGAAATTTTTCATGAATAATGATGCTAATCAAAAACAAACATACTAATCCATTTCCGAATCACAATCCAGAAGCAAAGTAAAAACTTTGGAACTGACAAGTTAGGTTAGACACGTGAACTTCTACCAGGGAAGTGAGGCCGGGTGCTCCGGAAGGGTTAGCACCTCCTGTTTAGCTAGCTACACCCGTCACGTGTGTAATAAAAATTGTGTGAAAGGAACATGGAACTATGAGACGTCACATATATCCAAGGCAATCCTGGACACAGAGACATCAAACTTATCAACAATACTGTAATGACGGCCATAAAACTTTTTGAGGGCCTTGATAAGCCTAGGCTTGCAATATCCCTGAGTCAACAATTTATTGGCAAGCAGCCTACTTCGTTGTACAAAGTCCCTGTAGTGGGAACAAGCTCTACCATAGCGTATTAATTGGGAAACAAATACACCATAAGCAGGAGATGCAGGTATAATGCTGCATAAAAAAGGAAAGTTGACAATAGAAAAATTGAAGTCATCACGTTTGTCATAAAGTTTTAAATGTAGCCTTTCCTGTGCGTCATAATTCAGGTATAAGTCTAAATATAAGCAGAACTTGAGGAATGAGTCGTGTCTTTAATTTCAAGCTCACTATGATAGATGACATTTACATAGTCTCCAAATTTAGGGTTGTTAAGAGACAGAACGTCATCTATGTATCTGTATCTTGAGTTGAATGATTTTGCGACAGTTTTCTCTCCAGATTTAACAAGGTTCTGCATAAATTCTGCTTCGTAAGAATAAAAAAACAAATCAGCAAGCAATGGTGCACAGTTTGTACCTATTGGTATACCGATTGTTTGCTGAAAAACTATATTACCAAACACAACAAATATGTTATCTATCAAAAACTCCAACATTATTTCTTTTTTCTTATAAACAGAAGAGAAAAGATTAGAAGAGTTAGCAGAATTGGAGAAAAAAAAGTTAAAAAATTGAACAGAGGAATTACTAAAGCCAATTAACATAAACGTGACAACTGGAACTTTTTGGTCCAAGAATTAGTCCTATTTAGTAGGTCCAGAATCAGTAAACTTGTATATAAAGGGTAGAATTTAATGAATCAGTAAACAAGTGTATCTATTTCTATTTATTCCAATGACATTGGATTTTTACCCAGAATTGAATAAAACAATGGTTATCTTCCCAAATTCCAAGGACCCACACCTAGCACCTGAATGGAATATGACACTCTGGCAGTTATATCATAATAAAAGATACATTGATTGAATAGGGTTCAAGAATATTTAACTAATATTGAGACGTCACAATCTATGCATGACATGGAAGAAATGTTCTATATATTCATATCCCATATCAAATGGTCTATTGTTTTTTCCTCCGGTAAGTTTGGTTTTCCTGATAACCTTGAGCTTTTACTTAATTTTAAACATACATAAGTGTTAGTCAGATAGTGTTTCTGTACATCTTGTGATGCCCCCCCCTCCTACTCAAAAAAAGAGGGGGACTTAAATTGTTTGTCAGCATTTTTTTATGAAAACTATTTAACAAATCTCTATGAAGATTCATAATAACAATCTTTAGGTGGAATAGATTGGAGGTATTGGTTATTCTTATTTGGATCGTGCACATAGCTGGGAATTTTCTAATTAGCGAATGTTTTGGATACACTTTTGATATGGTATCTCATTTCAGTTAAAGCTTGTTTGTTTTGATAAAGTAGAAGCAGCTAAAGTGTTGAAGCGGCAAAACCTGAGGACGACGCTTCAGTTGATTTCGAAGGAGAGAAGGATGTAACGTTTACATCATCTAAAAAGTTACCTTCAGTAGAAGATTTAATAAAAACTTTTGATATTATTACAAAAAAATATATGTCAATAACAAATGTACAAAATCATATCCGAATCACAATCAAGAAACACTTTAAAGCAATAAAAACTTTGAAACTGACAAGTAAGGTTAAACACATAAACTTTAATCAGTGAAGTGAGGCCAGGTGCTTTGGATGGGTAATCTTCTTCTGTTTAGCTATCTACACCTGTCTGGCCCTCAAAGTGGGTTTTAAAACTAAAAGGCCAGCTGACTATCAATTAAAATTTTCAGGTTGCCAGTGGAAATTCGAAGTGGCTACGCAGTCTTTTCTTGCAAATGAAGGAAAATTAAGGCATCTTTAAAGTATGGAATACAAAAATGCATATTTTTAAAAAATGACTTACAATCACTTACATACATCAGTATTATTAACAACAATAATTAGTCTAAATGATAATGTAAAGTGTCCATTATATTGCCTGAAATGACAACGGTATCATGAAAATTCTGTGACATAAAATAATATCTGTTTTCTGGTCACAAACGTTCAAATGTAAAGTGGACAACCTGTCCACCATTTACAAATTTTAGATCGCCAGCCACAATTCCAGGTCGATTTGGCAACCACTTTAGTAGAAGAAATTGAGAACTGCTGTCATGTATAATAAAGTCATATCAAAAATTTAACATGAAAGTTAACAAATTAGTGCCTATTGGCAGTTCATTTTTGCCCTCATTAGATATATCCCAACAGCTTTATTAACAGCTGCTACATGTCTCCCTGCAGCTTTTCGACCACTGCATGCACTAGTTATCCATATCCTAAACATTCGGCAACCAAACTTTGCTTTTTCATTAGCTTGGTGGTAAACTTTTAAAATTTCTGTACTTAATCATGTTTAAAAATTTAATTAAGAATCTCATCTAGCCCTAATCTGTATTTTCAATCATTTTGATGCAAACTGCTGTTATAGGTGCCACATATTTCAGGAAAGAGAGTGCCTAGTTTTACTATTTTTCTGTGCATTCACTTTCATTTATATATATTTACATTTGTGGTGATTTATCTGTTTAATCTGTATTTTCAATCATTTTGATGCAAACTGCTGTTATAAGTGCCACATATTTCATGAAACAATGCACAGTTTTACTATTTTTTGTGCATTCACGTTTCTTTATATATATTTACATTTGAAGTGATTTATCTGTTTAAGAACAAATGTAAATATATGGCTATAATAACGTTTGATAATAGGACGTCACTTCCCCAGTATCGTTGCTAACCTTCAAAACATGTCAACTAACATATCAATCAGCCTTAATTCTATGCAAGCCATTGCATATAAATTTTCTGTATTTATTTCTTAATTTAAAAATAACTTCGAATTGATAATTTTCTCACTTAACTCAAAATTTAAGCTTTTTTGAAGAATTATCTTCAATAAATAAAATATTGTTGTAATATATTTACAATTGAATCCATGTCAATATGAAAATTCCAAAAGCAAAGTTTAAACTTTAAACTTAAAATTCACACATTTAGCTAAACACACGTATTTCCTCTTCTTATAAGATTGACCAGTTGCTCTTGAAGGGTAAGGAATCACATCTAGCTAGCTGAGTGAATAAATGCATTAAATATTGAGTATAAACATAGTCCTACGGAATATAAAATATATCTAGGTTAATATTCCGTTGCAGTGACATCGTTTTTGTCAACACTATTGTGATAAAGGTTATTATGTTGTTTTAAGGGCCTTGAAAATCACAGGTTTGCAACATCCCTGCACTGTCAATGAATTTGTAAGCAGCTTGTGTATAACCATGTATAACCATCCCTTAGCGGAAAGGATCTCTTTACATAACTCTCTTTAATCTCTAAAAAAACACGTTATAAGCAGGATAAGCAAGTATATTTAAGCAATGATTTCAATTTTTTTGAAAATTCCGCTTCGCGGATTTATACAGTGTGCAGAAAAAAAATTAAAAAATTTTATCCAATTTTCAATAGACAAAATTTTTTTTGAAATCACTGCTTATGATTTAATTTTAAAAGACAAGTAAAAGAAAAAATATGTTTCAACATTTTTAATCGGTTACATTTTAAAGAGCATAAGAATTCATACGCTTGGTTACAACCGTCATAGCAACCGCAGACGACATACACCAGCCGACGTCAAACAGCTAAAACGTCCAACTTTGAAACAGTTAATTATTTGCGAATTGGAATGTACAGTGGTTGAATGTTGAGTTGGATATAAACCCCGATGTTTAAAAAATTATTAGGATGTAATAAAACTGAATTTTAGGAATAAACAACGGTCTGAGAAGAGGATTCAGGTGAAATTGAGCTGCCGATTTGCAAAGGGATGAATGGCTGGGGACGTGCTGGCAGAACAGGAACAATGGCGTCTGACTCGCAAGCATTCGAAGAGAGTATTGAAAGTATGTTACTTAATGATTTTTCTGTAATGTTGAGCACTGACAGTTGTAACTCCTTACAGAGCTTTATCTCCTGTGGCCACTCATGTACATGATGTGGCGTGCTTCATAGCCGGAGTCATTCATATGTTGGATGGCAGTTGCTCTCAAGAAATGACAAGTGAAACGTTGGACAAGTTTGAGAATTTTTACAAATATCTGGCAGGTATGAACGAAACAGGTATGGTTTCACCGGTTTATTACTGTACCAAATTTCCTCATTTTTGTTTTTGAGTGAAGCTGCCGTACAATGATTAAATAATGCAGTGGCTGACGGATCAGTTTTGTCTAAAAATAGTTTTAATGACGTCACGGGACATCGACCATCAGCTGATTCATTTGCGTACATTCTTTTGTCGGAATCATTTTCTGGATTACCCAGCCCACCTTGCCAGTTTTTTTGTTTCGTATCATGGTAAAGAGTTACATATTCTGTACCGTTTTCATCTTTTTGGAAACGGAATGAATTTGTTTTTAACTGCTGATGGAATTCTAACCCCCTAGAAACGAAATGTAAACTCAGGGAATACCAAACTCGAAATCTAAGGATAACCGGGGAGTCATCGGACCAAAGATTAGTGCAAATCTTAACTAAATCAGATTGGGGAATAATTGGTTTATGTGCAACTGGGCGAGACAGTCCATTTTGAAGATTGAATTTTAATTTTCCGTCCAAGTTTTCATTTGCAGTTTTAAATTCTCTTCCGCGAACAATGTCCAAATCTCTGTTTATGTCTTTAAGATGTCTGTTAATAGCAGATCTTATTGACTTGAAAGAAGTTTTGTGATATTCAGCAGCCTGTTCCATTGGTAAATCTCCTGATCTCTTTCCTGGATTCTTTGGTGTGGCCTCAAAGTAAAATTTCGATAAATATTCATTCAGCGTTTCAGCTGAAACTGTTTTAAAATCAACTTTCGTTCCATGAACTTCTAAACACCATTCTAAAAAATCATTTAAAACAAAAAAATCATGTGAGGTTTTTATTTAATATTTCAATTTATTTTTTTTTTGTTTTTGCTAGAGAGTTTTTATTGTTTTATATCAAGTCGGTCCAGATACATCCAGATAGCTCAATGGAGAGCAACTCAACATTAAGTTGAGTCGGTTCAGGTTCAAGTCCTGATCTGGAAAAGGATCAAGCTTGATTTATTTTTGCTTATTTTTTCAACTTATTATTATTATTATTATTAAAAAAATTTCAAAAGATATAGATCTATTTTTTATACTATCATATCTTTGATACTTTTCATATTATTTTTATTTCTATTATATTTATTTATTTTTCTTAAATTTTTATTTATAAAAATAATTTTGACAAAATTACCTTGAAAAAACTTGACGACCCATTTTGTATTGCATTTTGTTTAGTCTGAAGTTCTGCACTCCTTTTTTTCTATTTCCTCTTCGGAAATTTGTTTAAATCTCTTTGTTGATGGCATTGCCAAAGATGGTACCGGTTGCAGGGGGTCTATCATTGCTCGATCCATTTCTCTATTAGCTTCAGAAACTGAGGTTGCATTAGACCCAAATGTTGTTGGTTCCCATTTTTCTTCAAAAATTGAATTTAGCAGATCAAGATCACTAAATGGATTTCCGGGATTGAAATTTCCAATTTCCAGTTCTGTCTCCATTCTGAGAGCATGAAAAACGGAAAGCAGACGATTGCTCTTTTCATAATATCCCAAATTCCGCCTTTTTATTATTTTTATTATTGTTATTATTATTTTAATGCATTATTCTTTTTGGTGTTTTTTTTCTACTTTTCAATAAAATTTACTCAAAATAAATACATAAAGAAATATCGGAAGAATTTTATTGGTTATAGCGTTTGGAATGTTTTTTTCAAGATCTGCGGGTTTTTTTTGTGTTGTTTGGTTTTTGTTTGTTTGTTTACATTGCGGTAAATTCGTTCACTTCCGGTTTACAAAAAAGTAGTTCCGGTCCTAATTTTTGTCTATCGGGAATTGGATTAAAAACTCTGACCAATGATATTGCTTGAAATCAAGGAAATTTAATTATTAAATAATAATAGAAAAATTATGTAATTGTCAATCAAAAACAAACATACTAATCCATGTCCGAATCACAATCCAGAAGCAAAGTTAGGTTAGACACGTGAACTTTCTTTATATACGACATTAAAGGCAGCTTTAAGTGGGTGTCATACCTGATCTATCAATACAAATAAAAACAGCCATTTCAATAATTTTCGTAACAGTTGTTGTTTAAGGCTCACTAGGAAAGATGACATTCACATACTATGTATTTAGAATATGATCATCAATTAAAACAAAGCCATGTCTATATAAGTATGTTGAATTGATTGATTTGTCGACAGTTTTCAATCCAGGATAAAGGAAATGTTCAGGAAACAATTAAAAAAACTATTGTTTTTTGTATTGTTTTTAATAATTTTGTAATAACACGACATTTTAATAGAAAGATCACAATATAACAACGCATCAACATAATACCAAAAACAATGCTTCTAAGTCAGTAAGCACATACATGATTGTAAAACATAACATTTGTCCTTTTAACTTCTATATTAATTTAACTATGAAAAACATGTTTATTAGAATATCCTTTTTAATTTTTTCTGGTTTGTAATTTAGATAGTCCATACTATCTCGGATGTAACTTGGCACCATTTCACAGAGGGGTTTTAATAAAATGTCCAAAAGATTGCTTAACCTTTGCGTACTATAGCTAGCTGCTGGACAAGCTATGATTGGACGTAACTTTAAATCTGACGGCTTTGGAATTTGAACATATGTTGAATTCTGTACCCGTATTGCATTTTGGATTTCCTTACTTTTATGGATTTTCGATAGGCCTATTTTGATTTTGAAATTATTCAAATAATCACACTTTTTTCAGTTAGATTGTTCTTGAAATGTTCCGTGAATCGTTTTATGTTTAGAGGTGTATGTTTATCATTATTTGGGTTAACTTCTTGGTGAAATTCTCGATCAGTTAATTGATCTAACACCATTTGTCGATCAATTAATTGATCGAGAATTTTACATATGTTCAAATTCCAAAGCCGTCGGATTTAAAGTTACGTCCAATCATAGCTGGTCCAGCAGTTAGTACGCAAAGGTTTAGCAATCTTTTGGACATTTTATTAAAATCAATTCTGTGAAATTACATTCGAGAAAAAAGTTAACAAGGATGCCTTCTTAGTGAGTGTTGACGTAACTAGCCTATACACAAATATTCCACATACACTTGGGATAGAAGCTGTTGATTACTGAATTGAAAAGCATCCAGATAAAATACCAACACGATTTTCAAAGGAATTTATATCAGAAGGTTTGAAAAACAACATATTCTTTTTCGACAAACAATACTTCCTGCAGGTGAAAGGCACAGCAAGGGCACGAAAGTAGCTCCCACTTACGCAACAATTGTTATGGGTTTCTTAGAGAAGAATTGTACAATCAATCTACGGAACTGCTGGGAGAAAATTTCGGCATCTATATAAAAATAAACTGGAAGAGATATTTAGATGACTGCTTTATGTTCTGGAACAGAAACAAAGAAGATCTCGCGAAATTCCACGCCCTCTTAAACTCCCTTCATCCGTCAATAAAATTTACAATGGAAATGAGTGAATCAATATTTGGACTTCTGTTCTTGCCATGCATCCCACACAAAAAGAGGCATTCCGTTTTATATGGCAAGACGTATTTGTACAATTGTAGTTGATGCTGATAAGTGAGAAATAAGAAGGAATTAAAAAAGTTTCTAAAAAGACAAAATTATCCGGACAACCTCATAAATGCGGCAATCATTAAAACAAACGGCATACCCGTATCGGAACTAAGAAACGTGTCACGACCGGAAATAAACAATAGGCAGGAGAAAATTTCGTTTGTTGTAACACATAATCCCAGAAACCACAACATCTTCCACACCGCAAAAACATACTTCCCAATCTTACAACAGTCAGAAGTTTTGAATGATATGATCGAAGAATCACAAATATTGTATAACTGAAGACAGCCGCCAAATTTGAAAAAAAAAACTTTTGACAAAAGCAAAATTCACGTCAAAAAAAGATATTAAACGCGTACAAAAATGCGGAGACCCAAGATGTGGAACATGCGCACTGATATACTGTATGACATGTCCGAACTGCAATGAGAACTACATTGGTCAAAAAGGAACTAACTTAAAAGATAGGGTTAGGGTGCATAAACAACAAACACGCTGAACATCTGTTAGAAATACCCCTTGCAGTGAACATTTTGATATCAAAGATCAAATTTCGCGAAGACAATGAAAATTTGCGAAAAACCAAAGAAGATTATTTTATTAAACTTTTTGCTCCGAAACTTAACCGGAAATAGTGTTTACTTCTAGTAAAGCTATTATGACGTCACACTATTATTCTATCTGAAGAGCCGCTATGGGTGAAAGCGCTAATAGAATACAAGTTAATTTTACATAGAAAATGTGTCATTTTGATTTAAAACTTTAATATATATATATATAAAAATAGTTTTTTTTTATATATACTAAATCAGTACAAATAAAAGTAATTTGTTGCTTTGGTAACATAAATGTAATATTGAACTGACATTGACAACATTATATCAATTTACAAATACGTTATACGTTAATATATCACACAACACAAATCTTTTTTGGTGATATTTGACTTCAATAATGCAAAGTATTACATTCAATGATACCAGTTATAAATAAGTTTTTCAGAAATAAAATGGTTTAATAAAACATTGCAATTTGACTCTCCCCTCCATCTAAAATCACTTATCGTAGATTCATATGCAACACAGTTGTCTTCAGAATTCGGTTCATCTTCAATCCAATTAGTATAATCAGCTGGTTCCTGTGTATTTATCCAAATCCAGGTATTGTTTTTCTTTTCCAAACCAATCCAGTAAGAATTCTTATCTACAAGTGATTCTGAAGAAAAAAAACAATATCATTGTTATAACAATTGATAAAAATAAAAAAAACTTTCTTTTTATATTCCGAAACAATTCAATAAAATAAAATTCCCTATAAAATCTAATGACCAATAAGATTGTTATAACAATTTGATGGTCATGTACAGCAATTATACTAATTTACTGTACCCATTAAATGGTTGAGGAAGGTAAAATCATTACATATTTAAGTTTAAACTTTCTCACCAATTAAATACAGAGGGGTTTAAATTCACATTCAATAATTGAGCTTTCATTTGAATTCAAAGCAAAAAAGTTTAAAAATTTGGACTGGACGGAATGTCGGTACATGCCATAGTAGTGGTGGGAAACTGTATATGATTATAACAATGGTATGTTAAGATATTTACGAGCGTAACATCATGGTTCTGTTTACATCTTCAAAGAATTTAATAATAATTTATGATTACCACTGCTACCCCGTAACTATTTGATCTTCCATGAGTTAAAAGCATTTCTGATTACCATTCATAATGGATACTTGTATTAATTTTACAGAGTACGGTGAGTTTTGTAAAGCAATATCACGTGTTAGTAAATAGGTTTTTGAAACGATGTCTTTCGTTGGAATGTATTACGTATACTTTTCCTTTTAAACATACCGATAAAAATTTGAAGCTAAAGCATTATATTGCTGTTTTTGGAAAAATGAAAAACCCGATTACGTGCATTGTTTATAAGATGACAGTAAAATTACCGCGCAAACAACATTGACTAATTTGCTTGAACTTTAATTTAAATATTTATTATGGACAAGTAAATTGATGCAAATAAAAAACAAGTCGTCTTTTTAATTATTCTTATTCAAATGGAACACTAATTAAAGAAACATACCAGTATAAAGAATCAATAATCGAGCGGTTAAGAGAGTAAGAAACACATTAAAATAAAGTCAAATTTTATATGTTTTAGGTATTGTATCGTGTATTTACTGCAAATCGTAACACTTTCGATGCATTTATTAGATCTATCTTATAGGAATATTTCGTACGAAAAGTCAAACGGAAATGTCAGTACCGATGTATTGGTTGGGCCTCCATTGTATAAATATTTTTGACGAAAGGTAAAACGGACATGTCAGTGCCGATGTATTGGGCGTGCCTCTGTTATACGGATTTTTGTAACGGAAGGTCAAGCAGACATTGTCAGTGTTGTTTGTCAATATGCAAGAAAATATTGGATAGACATAGATTATTCTATAAGACTGAAAAATTGTAATACAATATTCTGCACTCTTTCCATATTAGATACAATTAGATATCAAGAAACAATACCTCTTGCTCTTTGTCTTAGTATCGGCAGTATATTTTCATGAAGTTTTGGTTTATCTATAGTAACAAGATGTCCATATAGCCCACTTATGTGCTAAACATATACAAGAAAAATTAAATATATTATTGTCAAATACATATCAATCAATTAATTTTGCTTTAAAAGCAGTAATAAAATTCAATTTATGAAAAAATAGATGTCACTCTTTGGCGATTCTCTACGAGACTGTTTCCAAACATTTATCTTTACCTATTTCAAAGGTTTCTTGCAGTCATTTTTGACAAAAACATGCGTACATATTTTTTTTTGGATTTTTCTGACCAAATCAAAACACACATACTGTTCCATGTCCAAACCTCAATTCAATTAGGAAGCAGAAATTGAGTTTAAACAATTATCTAAAAATAAGCAAATATCATAAAGAAATGGAAACCTAAGGGGATTATACAGAAATTATTCGGAATTATTTCAGAATTGAAAAATTCTTTATCCTAACAAAACAAATAAAAGTAAAAAAAAATCGACAATCTAATAGATGATAAGCAAAAAAGTTCATAGATAATTAAAATACTCTTTGGAAGCAAGCGACTTTTTAATTGTTTCTTTTACATCAAAAAGTTCTATATTCAGTTCATTTACAATTTTCCTCTTAAATATGAGGGTGTTACACCGTGTAGCTATTCAGGGATTGATTATTTTTCAAGAACACTTAACCTAACTTCCTTTTTGAATATATTTACTTCAGTTTAAAAATGCTTGCATTTTAGAAATGCAATGATATGTTTGTTTTTATTCTAATAGTTTCATTCAATATAAAAGCAATTAACTTAGTTGTATTACAATTTCGTCCACATTATTTATAAATATTCCTTTCTAAGCGGCAACGTATATATCTTAATATACTAAAAACAGGCCGGCATTCGTTTTTAGTGGTTCTCAAATATATTTGCCTACTAAAACAAACAGACACACGGATATATGCCCGTAACATAATATTAAAAGGAAATTTGAGAATCAAAAATTGAACGTTCACCACAAGAAAAGCTACATCAGGTACTCTGAAAGGATACTGTCTGTTTAACTAGCTACAGTCTGAACCATGTTTCAATTTAAGGATCTAAACTCAGTATAAGGTTTTTCTATTACATACCTTAGCATTCTGAAATGATTTGTCCCTGGTAAATTTAGAGAACAACATACACGATTTCCCTATTTCGATCCATCCATACGGACAAAGCGAGGCAGGAATATACTTTTTGCTTCTGTTGAAACTGATAAAAACGAAGATACAGTTTCTATTAAATCATTTAAGAATCTAGATTTTAATATATATACAGCTGCAATCACTTTGAAAAACGCATCACGAGTACTATCATAACTTTATTTTTGAGTACAACAGATATCACATTTATCACATTACCATTATGTTGAACTTCCTAGTCAAGGCCAAGATTCTTTCACTATATCAGCCGGCTACTCCTGAAGGATAGCATTGGTCTTCAGTCAGGTGCACCCAGAAAGTGTGGTATCGAAATTGAGAATGGTAGAAACATAGGACTAAAGAAAGTCAAATATATCTAGGGTATTTTTGTAAATTTATAAAAAATACCGCGATAATTGCAATTTAATTTTTATGGGCCTTGATTTCCTTTTGATTACAATATCGTTGCGTCAATAATTATTTGTAAGTATTTCTTTTTTATATTTAATTTTCGTCGTAGTGAAAACATGTTCTATCAACCGTATTAACCGGGAAACAAATGCATCATAAACAGGGGAAGTCCCTATACTGCTCCATAGAAATGGATAATTGAAAGAAGAAAAATGTAGTCACAGCGTTTGCAATGTAGCTTCAAACGTAAGTACGTTAATGTCATAGTTTAGTAATAAGTAGAAACATGAATAAGAAATAAGATCTGGGTTTATTCATATAGAACGTCGTTTCTATATACTTTTATCTATAAATCAAGTTGTTTGATTTAGCAACAATCGTTTCTCATAATTTATGAAAGACATAAACTCTGCTTCATGCAAATAGAGAAAATATATTAGTAAGTTGAGTTTATGTCATTTATACTCATTTGATTGTGTGAAAAAGAAATCTACGTCAGATTCAAGATATCAGTGAGAAATCAATCAGGGGTTTCGAATATTTACATTTTACTGTGCTACAAAAATGCTACTTAGACTTGAAAGTAACATTTATAATTGTAAGACGGGAATATCAGTAAAGTAGGACTTGGTTAATTTTTATGTTTGTTTGTTGTTAAAGACGGCATATTGATTCTATAGAGAAGAGATGAGGTTTGTGTGATGGGCAAACAAATATATTCTTTTATTTATGTCTTACTTTGGGTTTGCATAGAAACCAGAACATTCGCCGACAATTTTATTTACAAAAAACGACATTTCAAAATATCTAGCCTACTATCTATTTAAATTGAAAATTCTAAACAGGTGGGTTTGTTTTTTATGTTTATTTGTGAATTTTATAAAAATAAACCATATATATATCACAAATGATGTTTTTTATTGTTAACTAAATCTGCATCGAAAATAAATATTTTACTTACGCAATTTCACATACTGATCCTGAGCGGGTATAGCAATGGTCATCAGTCCAAAAATACGTGTGACCAATCACTGAAACTTTAACACAACCATTTACAGGTAAAAAGTTACCCAGTTTTCTTAGTAAATATCCGCTAATGTCGTTAAATTTCAAAGCAGAATCTGTTTCTATCCATTTGAAATCATTTTTGTAAAGATAACTATAAAGTCCAATCCAGAACGGGCTTTCTGAAAAAAATTGTTAATTATAGAATGCAAAATCATAAAATACAGATTTGCTGACGATGTCTAGCCACATATCTTTAAAGAAATATTAAATTTATACTCTTTTTATGGTATATCACGTACATACAGGAGCGGATAAAATAGTTATATGCTGGCACATGAAAAAGGATCATCCTACAAACTTACAAACTCATAAAAAAGAAAGTATTGTTGCCGCCGTTATTTGTTCACATGCTGTTACTTTACTGCTTCTATTTTGATTATTTCAAACATGTCTAAAACATTCAAGAACTCGCAGGACATATAGCTCTCTTCAGAACACCTCAAGGAAGTTTACAACGATGAAACCTTTATAAACAGCAAAAGACAGGGATCAAAATTAAAACATTTGTTAACAAACGCGAGATTCACAACTCCTGATCAAAATTTATTCAACGTTAAGACTTGTGGACAACCAAGATGTAAATGTTGCAGTGAAATAAAAACCGGTTCCACATTTTATTTAAAAAATGCAAACAAAACATTCAAGTATAATTTCAATTGTAACAAACAAATATAATTCATGTTTTAAGTTGTAATAAATGTCATGAATATTATATAGGAGAAACGGAACAGGAGCTAAGATATCGACTAACACTTCATCGAAGTTGCGTTAACAACCCTAACAGTTTATTTGTCAATCAACATATTTCAAACTGTGCAAAAGATTTAGATTGCAAATTTTCAATAATGCTATTTTATAAATGTTTTACAGAAAATGTGATTTTAGAAGATAGAAAGAAAACAATTCCATTCAGATGTTTAAACCTTTACTTAATAGATAAGATGGCATTACTCACTTTTATTCTTAATCACCTTACGTTTAACTTTCTTGTTTTTGTTTTGTTTTGTTTGTCTTCCTATTTAATGTAGTTGTTCATAGATAATTAAACTTATCAAGCGTAATTACTAGTATTTACAACAGATCCCAGTTTTATCTGTATACACCTGGAATTATCACAATTGCGGTACCTTTGAAATTATTAGGGATTAACATAATTCTATTATTCAGGAATTAGAGATTGCCCAATGTTAAGTTTGTATGTCAAACAATATTTATGTATGTAAGAGCCATTTTATCTGATTTTATACAATTCATTTATATGTAACAAGAAGAACCGTACACAACGGTGACACATGTTTTACAAATAATAAATTCAGTTATGGTTTAGAAAACATTTTAACTTTTTTAAGCTTTTGATATATATATATGTATATATATATAAACGAATGCTTCTTTACGGAATGAGGTTTAACGCCTCTTGCTGCTTTCAAAGAGTAAAAATAGATTAAGTATCTGTTTGTTTTAGTATTCTATTAGTAAACTCTTTATCCAATTAACGTATCGACAGCCACGCCCACAATGTTCCGTCAAATGACCGGATGCTTGATTTACACGCAAGAAGAATGAAAACTCGGCCTGAATAGCGCCATTTAATGACGTCACTGATACTAGTACGTCATTTGTTGCCGTGACGCTGTTTTGGTACCGTGATGGTGGTCAGTGTCGGAACATTGTGGGCGTGGCCGGCGATACGTCAATTCGTCCGACACATTAGAAGCTATTTGTATCAAGGCAAACATACAGATCCATGTCTAACTCACAATGCCAAAAGAAAGTGGAAACTTGCAAATGAAGTTAGGCTCCACTAGGCAAGCGAGACTTGGTTTTCCATTGTTATGACAAAATGCGTCTCAATTTGTTTCTTAATTTGTTTACTTACGGTTTCCAAAATTGTCGAATATTGATGTCAGATATTTGGAGCGTTTAGAATCATCTACAGTTGCTAGGTTCCCTATTTCGCGACAGCCAACCTGAGAAAATGTTAATACATATCCATAAAACTATTTAAATGATATATTTTTTTCATGAAAAATTCCATCAACAAATTTATTTTGCTTATTTGTTAATCCTGTAATTAATATTTTGTTTCAGGTTGTAATAGAAAACTACGCTTTTCAAATTTATCATCGCATATATCCTATATCAAAATATGCAAGCAGGTAATATATACACAAAGTGGTTACCTGTAATCACATACAGTCAAACCTGTCTAAAAAGGCCACCCAAGGGGAACAAGTAAAAGTCAAATTTATATACAGTTGTCATTTTATAAAGGTTCAAATAATATGAATAAAGAAGAATTGGGGTACAATTCTACTGGCAATTATAAACAAGATGGCCTTTTAATACCAGTTGGACTGTATTTACATGATTCGTTGTTAACAGAGACTACCTTAATTATTGTTTAACATTTTCATTTCTTTAGCATAATTTCATTAAATTTACATTAATCACCTAAAATATATGTATGTTTGATATTTTACATCGGCAACAACCATTATTACATCAAACGTATCATCGCAACATTGTATCAGTCGAAATTTGAAAGAAGTGTTCCTGCTCCTGTAGATCTATCATTTTGATTGCATGTAAAGTTCTAACGTAAGATTATTCACCTACATGGTATACAGATATACCAGTCAATTGCCATTTTATTATGTTAAAATTTCGTTTACCTTGATTGTTTCGATCTTAAAATGTGTACGAGAATATGCCATGCTACATAACGCCGAGAATTTCCACAAGGTTAATGCTTTGCAATTGCGTGAGATAAAAATATTTCTATGTTGAAATATGCATATATACCATATATTCACTTAAATTACTGATACTTTTCTTACATACACTTATTGGTAAAGATAATGTTTACATTTGGATAAACAAGCGGCGTAATTAGTCGCTGAAAGAAGGAAATAAGGCTAAATAATACCTGACTATATTATCTGAAAGGATAAAACCAGTAATAAACAAAAATCGATTTTTGTAATATTTGTGGACTGCCTGATTCAAATTCTAGGCTGAAGTATCAATGATTGATATTGTTAATATACAAAATAACAAGGAGGGAAATTTGTCTTATATATGCAGGTATTTAGATGTCTAAGATAAAAAAATAAAAATAATAAAATAATTTAAAATAATTTTTGTCTAAGCACTACTGATGAGGAATTGTATTGCGACACGGCCGTCTAGTGCTGAAAAATTAAAACTGGTATAATATGTAATATGTTATCAACAGAAAACAGGCAAATTGTATATAAAAATAGTAAATATTACATTTGCCGTTTGATAATGATGATTAATTCATAATGTACAAAACTCATGAAATATTACCTCTGCTTCATACCAGTTTTTAGGATCCATGCTTATTTTAAAACACCCTTTATTTAAGTCGCTCCAATCTATACAGCAGTACCCAATGCCTTAATATATATATAGAATAAATTTACTTTTAACTATTAAGTGAAAGTTCTGTTAAATATGAACACTTTAATACCAAGATCAAATAGCGTTTTTAATTTTTCAACCGAAAGTCTCAAATGTAAGTATAAAAATAGCATTTTTTGTGTTGCATAAATGTTACATGCAGGGGACTGGAAGGTCACATGGGTCCAGGCAGAAATTAAATTTTTTTCTATTAAATCATAAACTGAAACTTTAAAACAATCATCTGGCTACAAATGAGAAAAAACCACAGTCTAAACTGATAGTTGGTTCAAGACAAGAAAATACAAATACATATTGGGAACGTTGATTGTACGGAATTTAGACAGACACTGTTCGGTATAGCGCTATTGTAGAGACACACGCACCCTAAGTATTATACATTCAGTAAATATTCTGTGGTTTTGACCTGTATGCAATGTCTTCATTTTATCAGATTTATTTATCCGAAATTATTCACAAAGGTTTGGATTCCAACATGTTCATTTTGTGTAATTGCGCAATGAGGAGTCAATTTGGAATTTACTAAATACAATCTATTAATCTTATCATATATACAATAATTTTATAATCAACCTTGCATATAAATACCACCTGTTGGAATCTGTAAAAATGATATTTTTTAAGCTTGTGGGCTTTTATATACGGGATCAAAAACATGTTTGATGAGTAGTTTAGACTTCATTGGCCTTTGAAATCTGGTGACCCTTGTGTAGATTTGTTTTTTAAGAAAGTTTGACTGTATTAAAACAAACCTGTTTCTTTTAAACCTTTGTAACAGTAATCTAAAATAGAAAAAAAACATTATGAAATGAAATTAACACTTGTCGTATCCTTACACTTTGAGTACTCTGTCAACATTTATTGTTATTTATTTTTTACTTATTTTGAACATTTATATATTGACAGATTTTCAAAAGAGACATTTTAAGGAATATTAAATATGTGAATTCACTCTAAATGTGTCAATTTTAATTAAAAATATCTGCCACTATATTTGATTATGTTCATGTTTAACATGTGTCAATACATACAAAAACTTTCTCCCATGTAATTTGAGTTCTCAGAAACTTAAAAATAATGTAATACCCATATTGATGTTACGACACTAGACGAATATTTCGTAATAGTGCTTGAACCAATATTTCGGAAAAAAAATTAAAGGGTTGAACAAATTACATGTTACACCCATATTATTGTTACAGCACTTAAACGTTTGTTTCAGAAAAAGTACTTGAACCAAAATCGCAGTAATTGGTCTCACTTTCCACATGCAACCGCACGTGTGTTCTTTAATTAACCACTTTTCAAGTGTTTCGCTTTGGTTTTTTAATTGTGATTTGAACATGTACCAGTATGTATTTTTTAATGAAATTGATTTAAATCTTTATTATTACCATTTTCCATTTTTGCCTTAATAGTCATTAATCTCTTATTGAATAGCGTTGTCTGAAATGTTTCTTGTGCTACTTCTAAAAAGAGACATAAAAATATATGTGATTAAAAATACTCTTCATGAAAAAAAATGATTTAATTGAGATTTATTTTTATATTAAAAATATAAAAAAATATATGATGGTTATTTAAATTTACGCTTTGGGTACTGAAACAATTGCAATGCTATTTTGTATAAAAATAAGTTTTTGTTATTTTTGTCACTTTCTACCTTTATCCATGTACACGACAGTTTTCTGTACCTTGTTCCTTCTTTAGTGATTCTTTTTTAAACTGTCGCTGAAGTTTAAAGAAATCTGAAAACATATATTTCATAATAAGATTTTTAAACATATATCGAACAAAAACATTCAAATCAAAATGATCAAGGAAGTGAGGTCATGTGCTCCGGAAGACTAAGCATATCCTATCTAAATCCTGTGAATCGATTTTAGGATTGAAAGGAACATGAAACTTTTAAGATGAAATATATACTGGATAATTCTTTATCAAGTTACAAAACACTAACCATTAATTTCATAATCATTAAACATATCAAATGGTGTGGCTAGCTAGACAGGAGGTGCTATCCCTTCTGAAGCACCCGGCCTCACTTTCCTGGCAGAAGTCTAACCTGACTTGTTGTGTTTTTGATAACAACGGAATAAAATACGTACCATATCAATATATGTTTATATCTACAACCGGGAATGGTTGTTTTCTCAATACGTATCAATGTAGCCATTAAGTGTATGTTTATGTGGTCAATTTGTGTGTTTGACACAAAGCACCATTCACTTAACAAATATTTTTATGTATATGCTAGCAATATGTTCTGTGTAACGTATTTCAAAATTAAATATAGTAAACATAAATCATTTATAAAATGATGAAAATGGCGTGTTCTGTTTTCTAAGCGAAGTATGAAACCAACTCGCAATTTTGAAACTCTCATGAACCAATAAAAATTGCCTAATTTATTGTGTAATAGCTTCATACATACTATTGTTTAAAGTTACTGCTAGTTAAACCCCCTTATGCAAAGTATTTCCTTAGCTTAATTTGGTAAAATATATTTAATCATTCGGGTACCTTTAATAAAATATTGAACAAAAATTGGTTTCACAATTTCGGTTCAAACGGTACTGATGAAAAATTGTATTGCGAAACGGCCGTCTAGTGTTGTAAAATTAACATAGATATAATATGAAATAGCTTTTTTATTTACTCTATGTAAGATAAGTCGTACCTTCTGATTCGACGATGTCAGTAATAATTTTAGCTACCATCAGAAAAACACTGGCAAATGCTATCAATCCTGCCACTTTCAATAGCTTTTTTGAAATGTCTAAAAAAATATTTTACTTGTAAAACTCCAATTTGATAAAATGTAATATTGATCTCATGATGATAATATGTTTTATTTATGAAATTTCAATTGATTAAAAACTTTAACCCCTGGAGTATTATATGCCATCTCTAGTTATTCTAAGTTGAAGAATGCACAAAAACAATAAAAAACTTTAACACCTGTTGTATTATATGCCATCTCTAGTTATTCTAACTATATATAAACAAGTTGAAGAATGTACAAAAACAATAACATACTAAAACGGTAAGCCAAGATACAAATATCTGGTGCTGAACAGGGATTCTGGTTATTTTGTCAAGCATCATACGGATTCCAAACAAAAATATACTGAAGATACCATCAACAAAATGTTGCAGTTTTTGATAGATAACATATTTGTTGTGTTTGGTAATATAGTTTTTCAGCAAACAATCGGTTTACCAATGGGTACAAACTGTGCACCATTGCTTGCTGATTTGTTTCTTTATTCTTACGAAGCAGAATTTTTGCAGAACCTTGTTAAATCTGGAGAGAAAACTGTCGCCAAATCATTCAACTCAACATACAGATACATAGATGATGTTCTGTCTCTTAACAATCCTAAATTTGGAGACTATGTAAATGTCATCTATCCTAGTGAGCTTGAAATAAAAGACATGAGTGATTCCTCATGTTCTGCTTCATATTTAGACTTATACCTGAATTATGACGCACAAAAAAGGCTAAGGCTACATTTGAAACTTTATGACAAACGTGATGACTTCAATTTTTCTATTGTCAACTTTCCTTTTTTATGCAGCAATATACCTGCTTCTCCTGCTTATGGTGTATTTGTTTCCCAAATACGCTATGGTAGAGCTTGTTTCCACTACGGGGACTTTTTACAACGAAGTAGGCTGCTAGCAAATAAATTATTGACTCGGGGATATTCCAAGCCTAGGCTTATCAAGGCCCTCAAAAAGTTTTATGGCCGTCATCACAGTATTGTTGATAAGTTTGATGTCTCTGTGTCCAGGATTGCCTTGCATATATTTGACGTCTCATAGTTCCATGTTCTTTTCACACAATTTTGATTACACACGTGACGGGTGTAGCTAGCTAAACAGGAGGTGCTTACCCTTCCGGAGCACCCGGCCTAACTTCCCTGGTGGAAGTTCACGTGTCTCACCTTACTTGTCAGTTCCAAAGTTTTTACTTTGCTTCTGGATTGTGATTCGGAAATGGATAAGTATGTTTGTTTTTGATTATGTTATAGTTAATATTTTTTTAAAATCATAAAAAGTTTTACTAAATCGATTTTTTATAAGTAATAGCTAACTTGAAATCCATAGTCGTCATGTTGTGTATTAGTTTGAAGTTGAATTGAGTTGGGTAATGATGCTTAACGTCCCAGACAAGAATATTCACTTATATCGAGATTTCACCAGCTATAGGCAAAGCTGTAGAAGGTTTTCCTGTTCTTTGCGCTGATGACGTATAGCGGTATTTTCCGTGACACTGGTCCTCGTTTATGTTAAGTTCTAATTCGAAAGAACCGTGACTTTCGTATCGTAATTCTAAGTGCTTGGCGACAGAACAATCACTACCAACTGTTAAGTCTTTGGTCAGACTCGGTTGAGATTCGAACCCCCCGGAGTGCCACTTTCAGAGTGAGCCCCTACCAACTGAGCTACCACCGTGGTATTACCCCAGATTGTGTTATTTTATAATACGTGTCTTTTTAATTATAATTACTTACTTTTGGAAATTTTTTTGAAGGTGTTTAAAACCTTTTCCAGAACCTAAAACAGTTGAACAATATAATTTTTCAAAAAATATCTAAACTTAATCATTTTACAGGCGTTGATACAACCTCTTATATCTTAAAGCGCTGTTTCAAGAGTTTTACTTCGTACCTAATTGATAATACTACGTGTGTACTATTTTGTTTAGAAATTTACCATGATAAACAGAATTAAAAATCCTTAGTGAAATAAGATAGGAATTTCCAATGAAAGTCTTATGGAAAAACAACATTATAATCATTAAGACAGTGTGTAAGCAATTAATGCAGTGCACTGCAGTGTGTGATCAATTTAAAGTATAAATAAAACAGCTTCATGCAAATTTTGAGTCTGCCTTAAATTTCAACTCAATTACTCCCTTTTTAAACGACCAGACATATTGTTTCGAAATGAACCTTTATAAAATGACATATAATTTTAATTTTCACTAGTGTTACTGGGTTGTTTGATTGCTTTTGTAGATAGATTAGATTGTATTTTCTATAACATACCTGTAAGTCTATAAAAGTGTATAAAAATGGGTTAATTGCCGAATTGATTGGAAGAACAAAAACAACTGTCCAAGCATAAACTGTCCTTTTCATATCATATCCAAACATAGCCATTACACCTACAAATGTAAATATAACAATAAACATGGTAAAAAGGCGAGAAACATAACCTAACATAAACATTGTAAATAATAAATAAACAAGACAAGGAAAGTAAAATATAAAAATATTTTTTTAAACAAATAAAACATCTTAGATGATGTCTAAATCAAGTTCACGTGAATTAAAAAATGTATAAATTCTTCCAGCCGAAATATATGTACTTCTCGATATATGAGAGAATTATATTAAAGAATTAATATTATTTTAATTATGATAAAAAAGGTAAAAGATACTCCATGCCCGTCAAAAGAAATTTTGAAGTTATTAGTCCATACATGTGTTTCCTACTCTTTACATTCCATTAACATGTATTGATTGATGTTAAAGTCTATGTAAGTGGTGTCAGTGGACAATTAACTTCATTTGCAAGTATGAGAGTATATCAAAGATTAATTCATTTTCATTTTGATATGTACAAAATACCAATTATAAAAATTCAGAGACCAGATAGTGTTAAATTATTCATTTGTAATTCATAGTATTCTAAAAAGCTGGGACGACCATAATATCCTTTAGGTTATAATCGAAGAAGCAACCAATCACTTTCGACATACCCATTGTTCCAATAGGAATCCAGCACAAACAATCTGTTGCTACCACTAATGAAAGTCTCTTTGCTACTTCAATGTGCTTCAATGTTCCTGTTCGTGATACTTTAGACGATATTTTTTTCACTTCGTATACTATTGGGATCTGTGCGAGTGCAACAAAAAGAAACGTTAAAAATTGAAAACAACGAAGATTAAAAATGAATAAATCCAACCATCCGTTCTTTCTTTCCTCAACGGAAGAGACACACAAACACCAGAAGCAGAATAATACTTCTCAAAAATGAAATGCGGAATCAAGGCTATACAAAGCGAAACAATCCAAGAAATAACGCTTCCAATAACAGCATCTTTTCTGGATATTTTATGTTCTTTAAACGGAAATTTTACAGCTAAATACCGAGCAAATGTAATAAGTGATATTGTTAAAACTGACACCTCTGATGAAAGAACTGATATAATACCAAGCACTGCACAAGTTTGCTATTTCGCCATTTGTACTCTTTCCAGATAAATTCGCCTCGAAATACTGCATCACTAGTTCCTATCGATATCAGATATACTCCTATTAAAGTGTCTGCTAGAGTTAGATTTCCGACCAAAACAGAAAATGTATCTTGATACAGTCCTCCTTGGCTGCGAATTCTATAAATTAAAACCATCATATTTCCAATTACAGCTACTATACCGATTATCCAAAGAAAAATACGAAGAACGATATTTTCAATTAAATCTTCGCAACTTGATAGGTCAAATTTTGGAGCTATGCAGTGGTCATCTGTCATTTGTTGGGGTTTAACACAGCATAATGCAAAAGTGTCGCTATAAATGAGTTTAAGGTTCAAATTGTTCTGAAATATTTTCCCCGATATATATATATCATTTCCGCGAGTATCTAAAACCTGGAGTGATATCATACTAGAAAATAATTTTGTTTCTAATTTACCGATCCTATTTTGTGATATATCTAACTTTACCAGATGCGTAAGACTGTTGAATACTTGCGGATATAGCTCTTGAATTTGCGATCCAGTTATGGTGAGATTCACACACTTATGTATCCCAATAAAAGCCCCCGCTTCTATTCTTTCTAGCGATTTGAAACGCATCCAAAGTGTTTGCAACTGTGATAAATTTATAAAGACTTTATTTGGCAGTACTGGTTGCATAATATCTGTTAATTCCAGAGTATGAAGATTTAAAAAATCCTCAAAAGTTTTATCAGACCAGATGTGAGAAATACCTTTTCCTGATAGAACTAGTTTTTTGAGATATTGGTTACGTCCACGTAAAACATTTGATTTAATAATCTGTCTAAACCTGTGATATGAGTTGAATGATATGATCTTAAAATGTTGCGTAGATGAATCTTTTAAATTGAATATTTCATAATCTACAGTACACTGTAACTTTGGTAATTGCCTATAATTGATGAACCGTGAAAACAAATGTGTTTCCCATTTTACATATACCAAATCCTGTATTTCGTATAAATATTGATTATGTACATTTCTCTGACACGATAGAATAATACTGATGTATTTTTTTGATGCTGTCTATATTCGCAATGCATTTCATCGTAACCGTCGTAACAATGATCCACTTCATCACATATCTGTTCGGGTGATAAACAAATCCATTCCATACTGGCATCTAGACATTTTGAAATACCAATACAAGATGTATTCTGTATACCTTTATCTGAAATAAAGCATAAAAAATGCATTTCGTCCCAGGAATATGAGATAATAATATTTCTATCTGATCATCCAAAGATCAGCATTCTTAATAATATCTTAATGTAACTAAATCACTGACTTTTTAAACGTAAATGTGGGTTTGCATACATATATTACAATCTGTTTATCTTTTTTACAGCATTTTCTATCAGTTCGACAATTTTTGTTTGTTTGTGAGTAAATGTTTAGATAGACAACACAGTGCAAATATAATGGGTATCCGTATGGGAACAAACCTTGTACCATGTCTGAAGATTTGTTTCTTTTTTGGATTAAGCAGGATTTATAAGACTCTGGTTAAATCTGGAGAAGGGACTGTCTCCAAACTATGCACTATGAGGGGACGCAAGGGTCCCCGAGAAAAAAAAATTATAGACGGTAATATATTGGCAACATGATAAACAAATTCATTTGGGACGCAAAACATGTTACTATGTTGTATTTTTATCCAAAAAAAGTACAGTAACTGGGTGGATCTCAACTGAAAATAAGTCAGGCTGTTTGTATATTTTAATTTTTTACTTTAACGTTTGCTGTATTTGTATTAAACATGTGACTATTACCCTGAATATAAAAAACAGTTACAAAGTAAAGCAATGATAGCAATACAAAAAGTTGATAAATATTTTGCAAATACGAGTAGAAAAAAATATGTACTTACGTGTTTTCATTTTAAAAGTCCCTTTAGCTATTAAATTTATCATTCTATTGGTGCTGCTACTTGAAAAGATTTGCCCATCGCCTTTTGGAAGGTTAATTCTACCAAATTCGCCTTTGTTTCCCGTAATGTATAAGTCGTCATCTAACATTGATAAAATATCATTTAGTAGTATTTCAAAACATATTTTTAGTCATAAACTAGGTGAATATATGTACATGATTGTCTTTTGACAATGGGTGGATTGAGAAATTTTATTTAAAAAAAGGTTTTATCGAATTTAAGCTTACAATTTGCCCTTATACATATTAACAGAGGCGATACAAACTACCTCATTTCTAACTATGTCTTAATCATTCGTTCTTGACTTGCCTATGACTTGGAAACTTATATATCTATTTTAGCTATATGCATTATATCAATTTTCTAAACAGGTGAGAAAAAACATTAAACACGTCAAATAAAAAACAAACCTCCTGATTAATAATTTTTTTAAGAAAAAATGCGTAGATGGAAAGAAAAAAATGATAATAATAGATATCTTAAATAATAGTAATTTTGGAACAAAATGTAAAAAGGTGCAGAGAAAATAAAAATTACAACCCATATTTTTTAAAAATTAACGAGTGCTGAGGTGCAAAAGAGAAACAAAATTTAAAGTAATGAAAATACCCAATTGATAATTATAATTTTGTGAACTAAAACTGTCTCTTGAGAGCCAAATATCCCCAGCACATCATGGAATATTTTTCTGCGACCTTGACCTTTATAGAATGACATTGTTTCAAGGTCAAAACACCTTCGAACCATGAAGATATATGACTCGAATAAAATTTTACACGGAAGTACAGTCGGGGAGACAGATAGACAAACATGGGGATTCTTATATACCCCTCTCAAACAATTTTGCTGGGGGTATAAAATGAGGACATGCGAGAAAGAAACAAAATCAAAAATTATAAAACCACCAAGAGAGAGAGTCAAACTAGCATATTCCTATCGCCATATCATCACAAAAACATTATAGTTTTCGGGAACTAATTTGGAAAACAAAAAATGAAATAAATATAATTACATCAAAAAAAAAAAACCCGAGCAATGGTAGCTTGATATGTGTAACAATACTGTTTAAAGATTTTCGTAGCAAGTCCGACTGGTTATTTTTTTCGATGTCACATCTTAGATTGAAGTCCTCTCCAAAAATTGTAAGAATTATGCATAATCTCTTGTTTTACAACAAATAAACGTAGAATCGATTATTTGAAAAAATGCCATATGTAGAAAATTAAGTTGTTTTCGCAGGAACTAGATAGGCCTTTTCTTAGGATGTTTAAAATTAACGTTTTATCAATAAGATTGATTACATTTACTGGTAATATGTAAACCTAATCAACTATAAATAACCCGAACCTTGTTGGAGGAATAGGAAGTATTAGTCGATATTGAATGTGATAATAATTTTTACATCAGATGAACATTTTGAATTAAAAACGTGAGCGATGTTTATTGTGGCTTTGCCCGTTCGAATTTGATTTTAAATGAAAGATTTCACATTGATCAATGCGTTTGTAGTTGGGTAAGAACAATACATGTTTGTTGATTTATTCTTCGTTTATCAATTTTACACTGGAAAACTAAATTTATATTTTGGTCCTAATTGACTTCAGATCTAGAATTAAATAACGGTCAATTCTGAAATGTTAACTTTGATCACATGAATGCTAACATTTATTCCTTACCAACTAAGCATAGATTTAAATATTCAATCAGTTGAGATTCTGACACGACGGTCTTCCCGTTTGTACCTAGGATTGCATGCATTTCAATAATATTCTTATATTTTCCGCTTATCCAGTATATGATGCCTGCTTTTTTATCCACAGCAAACGTCCGCAGGTCTGCTGGGCCTATAATTTGTGGTATTATAACTTCCTCATGTTTGTTTTCAACGTTAATTCTATAAATCCCAGTGTCTTTGAAGTCCAATTTATTTGCTCGATGGTAGTAGATGAATCTGAAATAAACGTCGTCAAAAGAATAAAGTTTTTATAGCTATAAAACATTGATCTGTCCGCTTAACATTTGATATAAATATTTGTTACTATGTTCATGTCATCTATCCTAATGGGCTTGAAAAAAAAAACCTACTGATCACAGTATTGTTGATACATTTGATGTCTCTGTCCAGAATAACCCTGAATATAATTGACGTCTCATTGTTCCATTTACACTTAACACAAATTCGATTACACATGTCATGTGTGTAGCTGGCTAAACAGTATGTGCTTACCCTTCAGGATCACCCGGCCTCACTTCCCAGGTACAAGTTTACGTTCTCACCTAACATGTCAATTTCAAGGTTTTTACTTTTCTCCTCGATTGTGATTCGGACATGCATTAGTATGTTTGTTTATTTGTTTAATATGAACCAGTTCATTTTCGTATGGAAATCACTTGTTTTTATTCGATCTGCATCATTGAGGATCATTGGAAATTTCTAGAGCGGCTCAAGCCTCTAGTTTGTTTATTTTGTGAAAAAAGACAAAATTAAGTAAACGCTAATATACATTAAGATCAGTGGTTTAAAGTTTAAGGTCACAGGTGCATACAGATACCAAAATTGTTGATTATCTGGAAAACTATCAACTTTTTGTACAGACATTAGAATATTGTAGGTATTGATACAGCGATCATACTAAGGTATAGATGAATGTAATTGATGGATCAAAGCATGTCACTGATGCAAAAATAATATGTTAATTATTTGTTTAAAATTTATATTCCATATATATCGATGTTTCAGTATTTTAGTTTTTTAAATATATCATTTATTTATTAGATGAGCGTATCAGGTCTCTTAAATTTAATAACGTTTTTGAACATAAAGTTAGGGGTGCTAAATATTTTGTTTTTCTTCATATATATACTTCAGAAAAATAAAGAAGATAAAAAAAACGTGACGATCATTATTTGTGAATCTCAATCGCATACGGCCTTAAAAAGTTTCAGATATTTAAACATGTTTGAAGAAAATATTATCTTTAGAATAATTTACCTATTCTATATTAAGTGTGTATTTACAAACACAAATCAATCATCCCTAAATCAAAACGACCCCTATTCAAGTGTTACCCCTTTATAATTGAGGATGTATGGAATGCTTAAACAACCAATACGATTGTCAATATTTGAGAACCGTGTAAATAATTTGCATTTGGCCTATGCTAAAATTAGAAAAAATCTCTGTCATAGAACTTTGTCTTGACGGTCACGCCGTCAGTCATATTAGAATTAGAAATTGAATATCAATTTATAGGAAATTATCACCCAAGGGGTTGAATATTTGAGTCAGAGACAAGGCAAACTGATTCTTCTTCCATTTGAATGACATTTTTTTGGCTTTAAATATGAGTACCATCGACATCGACGTCATCTTTGTTATTCTGACTTTGTTATTTGACGTTTTACCATAAAACTGATATGACCATCTTGAAGAATATATCTGGTTTTGGTTTATACAAAAAGTGTAAACTAAATCACAGTAAAAATAAACATGTGAAAAGCAATGAAAATGTCTAAATCTTTGAATGTCGGATGTCATTTTTCTACAGAATGACGCCATTCAATTGTTCTTTGAATGTGACATCACAGAAAATCTGCACGTGTATGCAAAGATGAAAGTGGTAGATAAACGCACGTGAAGATAGATATTTTCAAAATCGTCTTTTTCTATAACAATATTTTATCTCAAACATAGACATATGGAAGAAAAAACATCATGTTCCACAGTGTGTATGTAAAGTCCTTTGTATCGGATTCCGTCCTATTTTTAATAGCCTACTGCTTAAAAATTTGACATGACCTGATACGACGGGTTGTTTATATAACATGATGACAAAACACAATTTTAAATTAAGGAATTGATTTTTGAGTTACTTTATGAACAACGTATTTATTAAAAATTTAAAATGAAAATATAACAATTGAAATACTTATATGAATGCCACATATTCTCAAGCCATATAAATCATAACCCAGCTGCTGTATTTCCATAAATTGAGTGCACATGGTTTTTATTATTTATTTCTTTTAATTGAAAATGTTTGCGTTAAACTATAAGTACAATGCATTTAAAATGCACTGACCTAATAAAATTATATTTTTAAATGAAAACATTGTTATTCAGCTCTCCTGTACATACAGAAAATTTGGAAATTTTTTTGTAAATTTGATTAAGTAAATGCACCAATTGGGCCTTATTCATATGTACATCAGGGTATATAGGGTCATGCAGATCATTGTTGTTCGGGGTTTTCCAGGTGTAATCATCATGAATATTGTAATTATGGCATATCATTTAAAGTTCCTCCAAGTTAGAAGGCACAGACGGGATATCTTTGACATAGTTATATTTGTTGTTTTGTAAAAAACAAAAATTGCTCTATGTACAGCATTAAATTCGTTGTTGGATGAATGAAAAATATTTTTCCTATTAGGTCAGTATATTTTGTATTCAGTTTTGACAATTTTTTGTTGGAAAATATTACTTTATTCTTTCATTTTCTATGTGCACTGAAGTTGTGGAAACATAGTAGTGCGGTTATTTTAGTTTGTCTCGCTAAGCTGTGGCATTTACCATAAACTGTTTGATTGTAATATATACCAGTAAGATAAGGTATAAGTCATTCATTGTTGCATGAAAGAGAGTTGTGGCATCTTGCCCATTACATTTCTTTAAACACATTTACGGTTCTTTCTTGAGCATGTGCACTTCACAAATTTGTTCTCACTACATCTAACCTAGCTGTCTCATTAATACTTATTTCAGTATCATTGTTAATGCATATGTTATCTAAACAATAAATTACTGATGGTGCGAGTTAGTTGTGTATATAATATTCTGTTAAAATTCCCATTTCTACCACACAACATACTATGTTTCTGTTATCACAATGCACTACCTGACAACATTCCGAATAAGCACAGTTACATTGTCATTCACTCAAATATGTTCAAGAATCTGACTATCATTTACCCATTTGTACAATTCCATCGTAAACTGTATTTTTCATTTATTGATATTGGTTTAAATAAGTGTTCAGTAAAAAGGTATAAAAATAATATAGAAGTTCAGTATTAATTTTATTATATAATTAATAAATTCCATCTTTATTATTGGCTAAAACGGTAACACATGACCATTGGATCTCACATCATATACCACGGATTTTCCGGTGAATATCTAATTCGTGTACGTCATCAATGATTGTTGACGTTCTCCGTAAAATGGTTAGAACATCATTAATTAAGTGTGCGCAAATGATTGTGCTTGTTAATTTTTTTTATAGAACGTTGACGTCATGGCATTATGAATTTAGTGTGTAATTGATTGCGTCTCATCCGGAATGCTATTTATTTTTTCATAGAATAAGATTTAAAAAGTCAGATTTATCTAATTAATGCAGGATAATTTTGGTGTTAGCTACCGATCTCAACCAAGGTGGACAGGGGATCGGTAAAATTGTAAGATTGCCTGGTCACAAGTTTGAGAAATCATTGTCAACCGATTGCCACGGTGGCTAAATTATATAATAAAACAGTTTTGGACTTTTTAGTGGCTGTAAATGGTGTGATTTTCACCGGGAAAATACTAATAAATATTGACCTCAGCTGTCACCTCGATCAACATTTTTTTCCGGTGAATATCACACTATAAACAACCACTAAAAAGTCCATAATTGTATAGTATTTCCTGGAACATTTTAGGAAATACATGTAATAACTAACGCCAATGGGGATTTCAGGTAACTACTAAATTTCAGTAAATACATGTAGTTTCTGATTCCATCTATTTACTGTAACATATACATTAATAATATAATATGCATTTGTCATTTTTACTATAATTTTAATTTTGATTTTGTGTTTTATCTGTTCAGTATCATTGTTAATGCATATGTTATCTAAACAATAAATTACAGATGGTGCGAGTAAGTTGCGTATGTAATATTCTGTTAAAATTCCCATTTCTACCACACAACATACTATGTTTCTGTTATCACCATGCACTACCTGACAACATTTCGAATAAGCACAGTTACATTGTCATTCACTCAAATATATTAAAAAATCTGATTATCATTTACCCATTTGTACAATTCCATTGTAAACTGTATTTTTATTTATTGATATCAGTTTAAATAAGTGTTCAGTAAATAGGTGTAAAAATGACAAAGAAGTTCAGAAATTACTTGCATTTACTGGAACATTTTAGGAAATACATGTAATAACTAACGCCAATGAGGATTACAAGTAATTACTAAATTTCAACATATACATTATGAATATAATATGCATTTGTTATTTTACCATAATTTTAATTTTAATTTTATTTTTTTTTCTGTTATTTGTATATTTAATTTATTTTTGTGAATTGAAATCAGGCAAAGTAAAAACTTTCAAACTAGTCAAGTAAGTTTAGTACGTGCACTTAAATAGTGAGACCATGTTCTCTGGAAGAATAAGCCACTTCTGTTAAACCTTGTCCGTTGGTAATAAAAAAACTATCTCTATTTTTTACTTACCCGTTAAATGTGTCTAGAATAATAAAGCTTGGGTAATATAAAGATGGTAACTTATATTCTTTTCTGTGGTTTTTCCCGTCTAAACCAATAGATTCGATTGTAGAATTTCGAGAAACAGAAAACAAAATACGTCTTTGGAAAACATCAAGAGTTATTGAACATATCTCTATCGAAGTGCCTGAGTAAAACTCTTCTACCCCTGAAAATCATAAATGTTTGTATCAATTATAATGTTCATTATGAAATAAAATGTTGATTTAAGCTCCATATATGTGTGTCTCTATATGCTACTACCTTTTCTAATAGTCGCTTGATTTTTCTCCGAAATATTGCTATCAATAAGTTTAATGATTACACACGCAGAAAGATTTTGCATAATGCCTAGCGAGGTGAATGGAATAATAACATCGAGTTTGGAAATTATTAACTGCCCCGTGATGCCAAAAAGATAATTATCTTATAATGGCAATATATTATAAGGGTTTCAGTACCCATTGACATCTATTCGTCGCTAAATGAGCATAACGGTAGGATGTAACATAAAATTGAAAATAAGACATTTGCACAATCTATCATTGATAATGTTGAGTAGCTTCACAGTTATTTCTAACGAGAGTTATTTATCACAATCCACCTAAGGTAACCGGTTCACTCTATATCCACTGAATATTAATAACCAGCCGAGAATTTAGAATTTTACATTGAACAGTATATTTTTAACCTTTTTTTTTGACGTGGCGCTTTTTAGACTGACACTTTACTGCTGTGCCACACTGCAAGTTAGACCAAGACTATAAAACATACTTGTACATATCAGGTAAACATGAAATTGTTTAGACATAAACAAACTCGGTTTCGTTGCGAATTACATCATTTACAAATTTTAAGTATACAGCTATATACAGCCGTTTCAGAAAAAAATTCCTCATCAGTAGTGCTTGTACCAAAATCAACCTATCAGTATCTCAAAATATGAATTCATTCTTTCTGACATTATAAGATATTATTTTAACGAACAAAGCCGTATAAATCGACCGTATTTTGGCTTTTCCATTTCACAAAAATTCAGTTTCTAGCAAAAGTGTGCTTTAATTGTGTTTTGCAATTGAAAGAAACGTAATGTGGATATAGAAAATAATTTTGACACAATGAATAAACCTGTCTGAATAATTTTGATGTCTTGTAAAGAATAGGATATAAAAATTTTTGGAATATATATATATATATATATATATATTAACTACTTGCCTGTACCATTAAGATATGTGCGTCTTATTCCGAAACCCTGTACCCAATAAATTTGTAATTCCTTTGGATCAAATTCAATGCCACCATTACCTTGTGTGCTGAAACTTTCGACAGGAATTCTGTGCTTATTTTCAAGTTTTCCTTGTAGAAAATATAGGTCTAAAAATACCTGATCACTGAGCAGAAGAAATGTCTGAATATCTGTGATAATAAAAACAACCAAAAATCACATATTTGAATACTTATTCCGAAAAAGAAGAATACGTTATTCCCCCTTCATATGCACGAAATAATTAAAACAACAATCAGCCAAATTTCAACGTCGGATTACTGTTTTTCGAAATAAGTCTTGAGATAGTTTTGTTTTCAACGCTTTCTATCGCGTATGAACTACTCGAGCATAAACATCCCTGTTCATGGTAAAACCACAACATCAAAAACAAATTAAAAATTAAAATTGAAAACTGGTAAGGTTAGGATAGCACATTTACTTCTACCAGAAAAATTAAGGCCGTACTTACCATCTGCATTTATACATGTTTTTTCATCAACTGACATATGGAATCCCTTGTAACACGAACAATACACGTACGGATAGTCATTCATATCACTGCATTTTTGTGAACACTTTCCATTTTCTTTGGAACATATACTGATATCTAAAATGAAATGTAAATCAAATGTTCAATCAAACAAAAATACTTCCAGATCATCCTAAAATTTAAATTCAAAACATGAAAATTAGGGTTAAACACGTGAGCTTTGATCAGGTATATCTGCGTTGTTTGGAATCAAATTCTTTAAAATGAACTATGTTACGTTAAATATTTTGAGGATAAATGTGCATACAACGACATTATATTTATCAACAATATTACTAAAACGGACAGAAACTCTGGGTTGTGTTATATGTGGAGTTCTTTGATATGACTGTTGGTACCAAATGTGAGATAAATAAAGTTGAAATAGCAATTACAGGTGCATTCAGAAAGTTTGGACATTCCCTTCTATAAAATTTGCAATTTGATGGTCTTATTACTTGGTGTTTTGTTAACTTATATTTGTTAAAAGACTACTTTTATATACTACCTAGACTGTAATTTAAATGGCATAATTGATAAAATTTTCAACTTTAGTTTTTAGTGAAAAGTGAGTGATAAAAAATGAAAATATTTGAGAAAAATCATATTTCTTCAAATATGGACTTAATAAATAGAAAATACTGGAAACGACTTTAAACAATTAGTTCCAAATAATTATTAAGCACTTTCAAAGTAAAGTCAAATATGTCATTTTATCCTTTTACATTCCTTCTGTATTGAAAATACTAAAATATTTAGAAATACGGTAGAATTTGATTTTTGGTTAGTGTATTTAACGATCATTTATTTTCGCATTACGTCCATTTCCTACTGCAAAAAGATGTTTTATAGTATTATTTGACTTAGAATATGTTGTGGAACAGATGCTCTGTTCTCATTGATCAAAATCATTTTTTTTTTGCAAAAGGACATACGTTTTTGTGTCTGGAATATATAAAGGAAGATAACAGTGTCTTTTGCAATTTTATTGTGTAGAAGTTACACCGATTATATCCAGTGGTATGTCACATGTAACCAGTAAACACATTTGTGACTAGCTATGAATCACTTTTATGGGTTGCCCAGACTTTCTAGATGGAGATGGACCAGTATAGTAAAAAACAAACTACTATTTCAAAACCAAAATACAATCCCAAAGAAATGTTAAACTTTGAAACCGACAAATTACTTTAAACATTTAAATTGCAACTAGGAAAATAAGGCCATCTGCTTGGGAAAGGTAAGCTCATCCTTTTTAGTTACCTACACCTGTATGTGTAATGAAAATCGAGAGTGATCGGAACCAGGACACAGAAACATCATACTTAACAATATTGAGATTAGGTCTTGAAATTTTTGAGAACTCTGATAAGCCTATAATTACAATATCTATGTGTCAACAACAAAGTTTAGTTTATTTAATAACATTTTCACAGCGAACCAATCTCTACTAAATCATATACATATCAAAACACTCGAAATGTTTATGGCCGTTATTACAATATTGTTGATACATATGATATCTCTGTACCCAAAATCACCATTGATATATTTGACGGTCATAGTTGCATGGTCCTTTAATTTCCAATTTTGAGTACACACATGACGGGTGTAGCTAGTTTAACAAGAGGCGCTAAACACTTGTAGCACCCGGGCTCACTTTCGTGGAGCTAGATCATGTGTTTAACCTGATTTGCCAGTTCCATTTGTTTGGACATGGATCGGTATGTTTTATTATTCCAGCACCCGGCCTCACTTCCCTGGTGGAAGTTCACGTGTATAACTTAACTTGTCAGTTCCACAGTTTTTACTTTGCTTCTGGATTGTGATTCGGATATGGATTAGTATGTTCGTTTTTGACTTTATGTGTCACATTACCGTAGAAGTCAATTTTATAGCCACCAAAATAGAAATGATATAAGACATTTACCCATTGACATTAATAGATGTTTTATTATCAGAAATCAAACGTTTTATGCGTATGTTTTCGTGTAATTCCCTTGGTATTAGTTTTGATAATACATCAAGATAGTAATATATTAATGTTCATGGTTACACTGCTAAAACTAAATGTACCTATTCGTGTTCAAGTTTGAATCTAAAAGTTAAGGTAACGTTGAAAACTGGCAAGTTAGTTAACAATTTAACCTCAACCTAGGAAATAAGGTTATATTCTCCAGAGGTTTTATTACTGTTTTTAGTAGAAATGATATATTAAACTTACCACATGAACTTTTTTTAGCAGTTAAAAACACGCCATCTAAAGGACAAACGCAACTTAACCATCTTGGAAATGATCGCAGTGTAAGTTGCTGACAAGTAGAATGTATACTAGAGATACTCTTTGAAACTAAAACAAACAGTTTATTATTAGTAAATGTTTATCAAAATATATCCATAGTTTGGAATTATGTCAATTGAGTTCTATACCGTTCAAAGCTTATACAAAATGAATCAAAACACTCTGCAAGTATATGTTTAAAATGTCATAATATTCGTAATAAATTCAAATTTCTTATGCGATGAAGCTTTTAAGTAATTTATATATCGACATAAGTCCAGAGCTCTTTATTAACAATTATATAATTTAAAATTGGTTATATGTCTTTAGGTAGATAGCATATTTTTACTATGGCCACTATCAATGTTGATTAAAAAATTGCCCATACAAGAGGTGTCTTGAAAAACGGAGAGAAGGACAGAATCATGGCTGGAAGGACGACTTCCCACTCTTTCTTTACTCCTATAATACAAAGCATATTTACATTCTCGATCGTCAATAATCTTGACAACATTCCAATCTTCGTTTAGATGATAGACATTTTGAAGATCAAACTCGTAAACATGGGACATTGGACTTAGATATAACATAGAAATCAGTGAGTTCTCATCTCTGAAAATAATTTCTCCACGTTCCTCTGCCAAATTCCTAGGTTGATATAGAAGAAACTCTGGTCGATCAATTCGTTGATACATTATAACATCAATATTTTGACTTGAACGTCTTTTATCCACACAATATTTTTCCCAAATATTGTCTTTATCTAAATTTCATTAAGTTCGTCTGCATATGATCTATAAGTTCGTGCATATCTGTACATTGTAATGTAGTTTCCAAAACTGATAAAAATACTTAATCCAAGTTTATCCACAGCAATGCGATCAAACTTTCCGTTCATCATTTTTATTTTATATCTGCCGTCCATGGTTCCACACATAATTCCTGCCGGTTCAAGCCAAAACAATAATCTAAAAGAATCAAAACATCCTATTATGAATTATTACGCTCTCTCCTGTATATAGAGATATATCTTTCAGTGGAAATATTCATAATGCACTAACCATCCAAAGTTTAATTTGGAATGTGTATCATAAAACAATTTGTGCAGTAATATGGGTCAAACCAATAGTTTATAATACGTATTCTTGATAATTTTCAAAACTATTTACCTGATTAAAAAAAGGATTAACATAATTGATTGTAAAGTTTTGTGTTTTAATCGTTTTCATTTTCTTTGCTTTGACTAGAATAATAATTGCCAAAGTACGTTTTATTCTGCCTCAAGTGTCTAAAACATTTGAATAGAGGGCATGTGATATATGATACAGATACGTACCCTTGTATTGGTTCTACTTGAAGAGATTGAGGTCTGACCACATATTGCAAATACAGAATTTTCGTTAGTTTACCATTTGAGACACTTATTGTCTGCGTTGTCATACTTGACCAATATATATTTTCTTCCATCCAATCAACAGAAAGATCAGTGAAAGGGTCACCAGTATGTACAAATTTTCGATGAGGGAAGGAAGATGTGTCACTCCAATTGGTTTGCATAATAAATGTTGACTTCCGGCTGTGCCAAAATAAGACATTACGATTATGCAAAATATCCAATGTGTAAACAGGTTCGTCTGTTCTTATTTCTTTTTTTAACAACATCTTAGTATGTGTCTTCATAATATATTGCTTTATGCTTGTATCTGTTGTTATGATGACATTTCTTTCAACTGAATAAAAAATTAATCATATATGTTCATTTCTAATATGATCATATGAAAGAATAGACTAAATTCAAAAGGTGCATTTTTTTTACTAAGTGATATCAAGATAAGCATGTAGTAAAGTAATTGCAAAACTATGTTTATCAATGCCCTCATAAAGGTTTATGGCCGTCATCAGAATATTGTAGATAAGTTATTTTGATTAACTCTGTTTATCAAATTATTCTAAATATGTTTGACGTCCCTTTCATTCGCATGTTTTACTATCACTGATATGTAGTTAGCTTAACAGGAAGTGCTTACCCTTCCTGGGCAACTGGCCTCACTTCCATGTTAAAAGTTCATGTAATTAATATTGCCTGCCAGTTTGAAAGTTATTGTTTTGCTTTGCTTTGCCATTTCTGATTTCGACATTGTTTGCTATGTTTGTTTTTGATTAATGTTCATATAGTCATCATTAAATGCTGACCAAATCTTTATCATATTCAATTTCTATTGAAATATCCATTAAGTTATTTTGTGACAAAAGCTTTATATGAAACAAGATGACATTTGCTGTTGCAAAGATCATATTTTAACGGAGGAATTCATTCACTGTTTCTGAAAGATAACAAACGTGTATGTGTGGAGAAAATATAAGCTTATGCCCAAGCAAAAACTTATTTTACTTTCATGTAGTTGGAATAAAGATGGAGAGATGTAAATTATGACAAGAAACTGCATTTAAATTTGATATACCGAAATATTTTGATCTGCTATCATAATCTATCCATGTTGTTGATAATGAACTCTTGCAATATTTTCCACAGATAACAGGGAATTTTTCAGAACAGTTTCTGTATTCCACTGTCGCCATAGATACATTAACAACAAGAACATAACAACGATTGTTCACATTTACTAAGGATTCGTTGATATCTACAAATGGTTCTCTGACATCACTTTTATGATACCAATGGTAAAATCGGTCATTTGAGTGGATGTGAAACACATTGTTATCCAGCTCTGAAAGGATAATATACACCTTTTACAAAGAAATACGGAGGGATTGTCCCATTTTATAGTAAAATGTAAAGGCATGTTCCCAATGTTTTTAAAACTTAAAAAATAACTCTTGTAGAAATCGTTCACTTCTCATTCTTTTGCAAAAACGATGTGTGCCTAGATATAAATATCTATACTGACGATACCATAAACAAAATGTGGCGTTATTGATAAATAACAAATTAGTTGTGTTTGATAATATAATATTCCATCATTGCGTGCTGATTTGTTCTGTATTCTTGTGGGGCAGAATTTATGCAGCACTTGGTTAAATTTGGAGAAAACAGATATGTAATTGACGTTCTGTGTCTTAACAATCCTAAATTGGAAGATTATGTAAATGCCATTTATCCCAGTGGGCTTAAAATAAAAGAAGTGACTGATTCTTCAAGTTCTGCTTTATCCTTAATTATGACGCCCACGGAAGAATACATTTGATATTTTTTGACAAACCGTATGACTTCAATTTATATATTGTCAATTTTATGTTTTATTTTCCCTGACCGAAAAAGATTGTTTTTTCATGTATGTCTTCATACATCACACAACCTATGACTAATCTCTCTTCTGTTGTGTAGAATATCATTACTTCACTTCCTATTCCTCCATCAAACAGTTTAAATGAGATCATTTGATTACAACCGAGTTAAGAATATTTTACTTATATCGAGCTCTCACCAGCTATAGATATAGTGGCAGAAATTTGCCCTTTTACTGCCTTTGCCAAAGTTCAAGGACTACTCTTTGACCGTTACCAAGCTTGTCGAGATACAATGCATTTTAGGGTCTTTCGAGTGATCTAGTGATTTCATTTCTAAATGGCAGGTGATTTTCGAAAGAACATTTATTACCTATTTGAAGTCTTGCTTTGACCTAGCTGGAGTTTTAACTCATAATCCCCTACATACGAAGCCTTCACTCTACCGTAGTAATAGTATAAACGTGAAATGTAAACCATTACTTCAAGTGGATAATGTCGCTTATTTATTTTCCACTTTCTATGATATAAGCATAGTAGAATATTACAAAATATAATTGAAACTGGCCCCCAATCTTTTTTGTACAATATATTATTTTCCGTTGTAAATCCTGCTTACTGCGTAATATTTTATTTTAACAATTAATACCCTATGGTAGAGTTTGTTCCTACTACGGGAACGAAGCGAGCTTCTTAAAAATAATTTTTTGTCGAAAGTATGTTACAAGCTTCGGCTTATCATGATCCTTTAAACTTTACATTATTGTTGATAAATATGATGTATTTATAAATTTGGCGTTCCATAGTTTCTTAATCATTTCGTTTTTATTTTGACCACATGTATGGTGGATGCAGATATTAAGTATTCTTTATGAGTTGCTTACTTTACCAGAGCACCTAATCTCACCATGGTTGATGGACATGATTTTTGGTTGATTTGCCAGTTATTTTTTCAGATTTGAATATGAATTTATGTTTTTACCTGATGTTATCTTATTAAGATTGCTGTATTCGTATATTGTAGATATGGATAATAACAATACATGGTCATCTGCACAAATGTTTACGGCACTTCCATGATCGACAGATTCTTCAAATACTTTATAATACAGATTTGCTTCTTCTAAAAAAGTATAGTCCTTTACAACGCAATCTAAAATATGATCAATAGAGAGATATATCTGATATATAATTTAATCTCGTTTCAACTGAAAAGTAACTATTTCTTTAATCTAATTGCATTATACATTTGTAAAAATAGTAACAATTGCTCAAATAATTGCTTTATACAAAAGCAAACATTTACGGCGAATATTTTATGTTTATTGTTTTATTAATTTAATATCTTAATTATTCAATACTTACCTTGGTAAAATATTCAATGACCATATCTGGGTTGATCTATCGTTATCAAATTCAACACACCAAATCATTTTCAAATCAAATACAAAAGCAAAATGAAAACTGACAGAATTGATTAAGAAAACAATAGTCGGCCCGGGAAGTGTAGATGGCTACTCAGGAAAGGTAAATACCTCATGTGTAGCTTACTGTAGTTCGTATTAACACAGATTCAATAGTTAGAGTCCATTTAACTGAAAACGTCGGTGAAGCGGACTTTAACATAGCATATGTTTTTTTCATTGGGTCATTTCTCTTGAACAATGACACGTTATCATCGCATACAGGTTCATCCAAAAGTTTTTAGGCCCTCCTATATAACCTTGTAAAACAACAGTTTTGGTCACCATAGTTCTTTTTATTCTATAAACTTCTATTATTAAAGGACTTTCTTTATCTACTATAAAGAATGTTCTTCAAATGACTTCATTGATTAAATTTGTTATTGTCTTTTTTTATTAAATTTGTCATTTTTTTAAAATTTAAATAAACTGCAAATAGATAAATAAGTGAAGTTATTAAGGACAAATCTATTCCTTCATATATCAACTAAATAATCATAACAATAAAAAAGCTGTAAAAGATAGTTCAACCTAAATAATAAGCATTGTCAAAGAGAAAGAAAGCGTTTAATCGGGTACACTCTATTCTGAAATTAAAATACTACAATCTTTAGAAATTGCGCAAATCTTATTTTGGCAAGGGTATTTAAATCTGTTTCCGTCCGTTTTATACCCCAAATAGATGTTTCATAGTATCTTTTGACGTGGAAAAAGAAACGTTTTTATGTTTTTGAACAAATGCTTAATTTTTAGTCTCTAATTATTTTGGTGAAGATCAGCAGTTACCTGTAAGCAAATGCTAAAAATATGTTTGCAAACGTCAAATGTGTTAAAATTGACAAACATGCACCTAGATATATTTGTTATGGCCTCAAAACTCAAATTCTTAGGTAGAACACATGTGTCCGTTAAAATTTATTTCAAGTTTCTCAAATTTCTTATTTTGAGTACAATAATTTCAACTACATCTATTAAAGAAAATATCTGTGAAATTTTGAGAACAAATATAATAAATATTGAAATATTCAAAAATTCCAACTGTGTTTCGAAAAAAATATTTTAAACAATTAGTGTAATATATGTGCATTGATTTTTAATAATTTATTTCATTAGGTTGCTAATAGGAGCAGCTCGGACTCGCCTCTGTAGACTAAGCGCCTATAGCTTCCGAAAAAAAAACATTAATGTAACTTAAAATTTAAACACGTAAAACATACCTTCAACACGAAAAAGAAACTTATAATTCATATTGATTACCTAATGAAACAATTAGGTATTACAATGTACTTTATCGCTAGTTTTGTTTGTGGAGCAATTATATGGAATGTGCTCACAAGAGACGCAACTAGTAACAAACCTAAATTAAAGCCTTAACTTCATATTATTATATATTAATTTATATAAAAATACTCTCATATCTTTTCTTTCTCTCATTTACTGACTTGCATTGAAAGCACGAAGGTGGTGTTCATTTTTCAGTTAAAAAAATAGAACAATTGAAAATCAAATTTGGTAAAATATGAATACGTGTATTAAGGAATTGACATTTTTTATGAGGCTACGGGATTTCGTCTTACAATAAGTTGATGAACATTATTTACCCTCTTCTTGCAAGACGTCTTTCTCTTCGAAGACAGTTGAATTTATTGTGCATGTGCAGACGAAAAACAAAAAATTTGTTTTACAATTTTCATCAGTAATGGTTCCAGTTTTAACATTTAAAACGCCACAGTCTTCTCCAACTCCAGCATTATCTGGCTGACAGGAGTCCCAAAACGTTATTGTAACATTTGTCCCATCGACCCATTTCCATTCGCCTTCGCTTGCTACATCACTCATTCCAACCCATATATGTACTAGATTAGAGTCATGCGCTGTCGCTCTCACTAGAGAATAAAACAAAGATTAAATAAGACATGTTTGTGTTAGTTTGGTATATTTATAACATATTATGCCAGTTTTAATTTTACAGCACTAGACGAAGCTTTCAGAACACAATTTTTTATCAGTATTTTAACATTTTCAAATAAATTAGGTGCTTAGCCTTCCGGATTACCCGGACTCACTTCCCTGGTTTAAGTTATTGGATTGAAAATGGGGAAAAACCAACAAAGTATTTCTTGAATTAAAAAAACGGAAAAAACATTAGCAGAAATATTACTAAAATAATCAAAAGAAGATGGAAATGATTTGACAGATCAAAAAGTATACGAGTACTTCAAAGAGATTGAACATTTTTATTTTTTTCTATTTTCAAACAAGGATGTTGAGCTTACTGATGTTAATCTAGGGGAAATATTGCCAAATAAAGATATACCAAAATATTTGATACACTCGGATAACAAATTGAAGATAATATTTAAATTGATATTTCAGACGTTTTTTTAAAGATCAAAATCGGTACAGGATGCAGATAAGTGGACCCAATATCGTCATATATTTTTATAATACGTGCAGAAATAATAGCTCTTATGTTAAGAGAAACTAAAATATTAAAGGGATAATAATTGCAAAAGAACATAAACTTATTTATGACCGTCATCACAATATTGTTGACAAGTTTGATATCTCTGTATCCAGGATTACCCTGGATATATTTGACGTCTCATAGTTCCATTTCCTTTCACACAGTTTTGATTACACACGTGGCGGTTGCGGCTAGCGAAACAGGAGGTGCTTACCATTCAGAAGCACCTGGTCTCACTTCCCTGGTAAAAATTCACGTGTATAACCTGACTTGTCAGTTCAAAGGTTTTTACTTTTTTTCTGGATTGATTCAGATATGGATTAGTATGTTTGGTTTTGATTGACATAAAATACATTATGAATTAAAATATATTTTTTAAATAAAATTATATTATAAAATTAAATGAAATTGAAACGGTTTTCTGTTTTAAAATCAAATAGATATAAAAATAAAACAAAAGATAAACATTTTAAAAGTATTTAAAAAAAGTTTAAAAAAGGCTTAAAGATGCTTCAAGATAGATTTTTGATTGCACAACAGCTCTCTTTGAGCCAAGTATAAACCTACTTGGATAAAAAATATGAAATACACCCACTTCTCCTCATGTAAACATATACTTTTTGAAAACATCTTTATTGACGGAAATACCTTTATTACACTTTTGAGATGTGTTTTATAAATTTTTTTTAAACAAAAAGATCAATAATCAGTTTTGAAAAGAAACGTTGAACTACATGTGTGAATTTACTAGAATAAGTATGTTATATAATTACTTTCAAAAGGCTACTGTGTTATAACTCTAATAATTTTATAGATTAGAAACAGTCTTCTACAAGTCTTGGAATAATAAAGTAATAAGATATGTAAATGATTTGTTTCATTTAGATGATACATAAGTTTTTTAATCGTTGTATAAACCAGTTTTCTAGACTTAAATGCAATTTTAAACAAATGGAACCATTTGTAAAACACATACACCCACTTAAAAAGGCCGTTTTTGTCCAGAAAATGTAGCCACCTTGATTAAATTAAAGAAAGGAAATAAAGGAATTTATGGTGTTGCAACTGAATACTGAATCAAGGAAAGAAAGCAAAAGTGAAAAAGAATCAGACTTCCAACCTATTGAAAAATGGTGGCAACAACTCGATTAAGTAAAAAACAACCACTGTTTAATAAAAATAAAAATACAAAGTATTGAGAATTCTACATTCAAGAAAAATTAAGATTATCATATAATTTTAAATTTGAACAGTTTTTAAGACAATGGGGAACTTTTAAATTTTTTTTTGTGTTATAACTTCATAAGCACAAGATAAAAAATGTATTTTTGTAGTTGTATTTTTTAACAGAAAAAATTCTCTGTCAATCAAATTAATGAATAATAGTTTTTCAGTTTTATCTAGATAATACAATACCTCTACAATCTACGATCTGCGATCAAAATATTAGGACATTCATTTATTTTTCTTGTTTTAGGTTTTTGTACTGGAATAAATGAGTTTGTATATCATTGTATTGCACATATACTGTATGTTTCAAGAAGCCAATCAAATATGTGTATAAAAGGTTTAGAAAATCAACTGTTTTGATAATTTTAACATCATTATTTGCATGCCTACCTTACCCTGCTTTAAAATGCTCTTCATTTTACTCTGTGGACTAACATTCAACTATTATGTTGGAATTTTTAATACCCGTTAACCATAAACTCTCAAGTGTTTAATGAATTTAAATTGAAATATGTATTTTATTTCTATATAAATCTTCAATGTTTTGAGTTAGAAAGAATACTTACTTGCCAAATCAATCATTTTTCTATTCCATAAAATCATCAACTGTGCAGCATCTTTTTCGCATGTTTTGGCAGCACCAATCCAATTGTCCATTGGTGATTCTCTATACAGTTTGTAATACATATTTGTTAGTTCATCATACAGATAATCTTGCATTGGACAAGTTTGTTCTGATTTATTAAAAAAAGAAAAATTGATTTCTGTATTATATACTCGTATAATTGTTACTGAACATGTTTTAATTTTGCATTACGCTAGATTTTGGAATTGTGGAAATTAAAATAATATTTTGAAATAACAAAAATGACTGAGGTGTATAACATATTATACTAGTTTTAATTTTATTTCATCAAATGAACTTATGGTAATGCTAAGAACGATTTAGTATACATTAGTGATTTAAGGAATGTTTAAAAATATTTAAATGAACAACGTTTAACTAACAATCATATATACAGTAGAACTCCGATCACTCGAACGTTAATGCCTCAAATACGCTGGATAACTCAAATTCATCTGCTAGTGCCGACCAAATCCCTTTTAAACCATATGTAAATAAACTTCGATCGCTCGAACTACGATAGCTTTAATATCCCCGCTCGCTCGTTCGAACAATAAATATTTCTCAAAAGTGTAAATTTAATGAAATTCAACTTCTTTTGTTTAAATACAATTTTATCCAAATGACATGTGATCATTGTAAACAAAACACAAGATGAACCCATGATACAGTTTTTGCTGAAAGTTATAGAGCGAAACGAAACAACTCCTCTGGAACGTAGCGTGTTACTCAAGATTAATAATTAACGATCAGTTCAGTAATCTCTTAATCCGATTACGACCCGCGGGTTCTTGATTGGTAAAACATATAGAGTCTACGCCAAATGATTGACTTTTTACCTCATCAGGTAATTTCAATTTCTGTAATATACACTTGGAATGCGCATGGCAATGTGTATTGCCGGTAGTTCCGGTGATTGTTAATAGTCGGCAATACATGTGCTCTGTATTATAACGATAATTAAGTAATTTTATTTTCTATCGTCAGCTGTTGTTATTTATTTTAACTTTTTACGAAAATTATTTAATTCAAATGAACTGTCAATAACGATAGATTTGCCGTTCATTTTATTTTCAAATGAAGTTTGAAAACTTCGAGATATTTTTAGTATTTTAAGAGTCATGTAATTTTCTGTGACTTTTTCAATTTTCACGATCTTAGTACTATTGATTAAAATTGGAGCCTGAAGCCTAGATTTATTGATGATCACCTCTCGGTGTTCAGTCGCTCGAATCCCCGATGGCTCGAATATTTGGCCAAAGTCCCATAGACTTTGATCCATCGAAGTTCTAATATACTGCCTTCTTAGTTAACGATTTCCTCAAAGAAATTAAGTGCACCAGCATGGACTCCAGCTCAGTGGTATTATTAATTATTACACTTGTTTTAATATTGCAACAAAAGCCGATTATTTAATTAATAGTTCAAATACCATGGCGTCAAAAAGAATTATTATTTTTTTTTGTAATTTTCAAATGAAGGAAGTATTTTATTTCGATGAATTTATTGAAAGTCACTTGAAATAAAGACACAGGGAGCAAGCATTACAAAACTATTGAGAATAATCTCTTTAATCTTAGACATTACAAAACTATTGAGAATGGTGTCTTTAATCTTGGACGAGTCTTTGATGTAATTCTAAAATGCAATACCTATTAAACGTCAGTGGGTCCAATCTGCGTTATATTTTTGCTCCTTTAAGAAATTGCATTGCTTCTTATTTTCAGTTTATGGCAGGTCTGTTGCTTAGCACATTAACATATTTTCATTCCAGTTAAGAGATCGCGTAATATCGTTGATAAAGGAGGCGTGATGAATTTCTTAAATTTCTTGATATTTTTTAAATTTAAGAGTTTATTTGAACAACATATTTCTAAAAGTTCAGAAAAATATATTTGGACACGGATTAGTATGTTTGTTTTTGATCATAGTTACATACTCCTTAATCTAAAGTTGGATGTAAAAAATGATTTTTTAGACATTATTCAAAGTGAGTACTGTTACCTTGATCTGTAAACACCTGTATGCTTTAATAACTTTACATAAGTTCCAATATAGCTGGTAAAGTTTGACCCTTGACATTTTATCGTTTTGATTAACCATCGCATATATGAATATATGATATGATATATGGACAAGTTGTATAGTGGGGTATGAAAAAGACGTATATGGTCGGGAAAAGCCTCCGAAGGATGTTTTTTGTTGTTGTAGTTGTTGTTTTGCCTTGTGATTTATCCTCTACTTCTTCGGTTAAAGTTTTGCTTTATACCATTTCAAGTTAAATGCTAATATTATTTTTTGATTTGGTTTACCAGGTCCCGTTTTCAAAGTATTGTAAACGTTTATGGGGTCATTTTTTCTAATATCAATATTTTGATATTTAAATCATACATCATTATGTTAAAATTGATCAATTATTAATCTTTTTCTTTAGCTTGAGCGGAAGTTGTCAAACTCACGTTCGCTCACAAATATGTCAGGTAAAGAATATAGTTCAATATCTTAATATTTAAATCTAACATCGCTATGTTAAAATTGATGAATTATTAATCTTTTTCTTTAGCTTGAGCGGAAATTGTCAAACTCAAGTTCGCTCACGAATATTCCAGGTAAAGAATATAGTTAAATATCCCCCGTTAGTTTAATGAAAACACATACGAAGGATATAATGTTGTTTAACCATCCTTTTATGATCAATGCTCGAGTCACTGCACATAATTTAAAACTAAACAGCCGGCAGTCTGTTCAGTCGTTCATTGATATTTTTCATAAGTTTTAATATTTTAAAAAAATTTTTTTTTCCTATCAGCTCGGTCACTATACCTCTCAAGACAACACTAAATGAGAACAGTTCCCTCGGGAGAGGTCCATAATTGATTAATATTGCCAACAGTACATTCTGACTAATTCTGATAACCATTATCCTCTACGGGTTTATTTCAGAAATCCAAGTAACAAATGTTGTGATGTCAATACTATAATAGTATTTTTCATTTCGTGGTAAATACCTTCGATGAAATAATATTATCCTCACTGTTTGAGATAATTAATCAAACTCTTAAAGAAAAGCGAGTAACAGAATGAATCAGTCTGTACATGATTGGGATTTGCAATAGATAGAGGGATGCAAGTAAGAGAAACATTACTTGCGAACAAACACAACATTGGCAAGAAACTAGAAAATCAATCAAACTTATTGACGAAGTATTTTTACCTACAAATGAGGTGATAATAGATAATGTTCCTATGAATACACAGCTTGTATGAGTATAAATTCCAGTGCAGACATGCCTGATAAAAGTCAAAGTAGGAACTAGAGGACAAACGTTGATAGATGTATGTCTATATATCAAAAGCTAAATCTACCGGCAGTCCCCTTCTATTCAAGGAACAATTTTGGATTTGAACAATCTCCATAACATATTATTATTATAGAATCTATTTAAGATACCATATCGTCAATATATAGACAGTTTTTAACTTCCAAGCCGAGAGCAGGGATTCGGGCAACGATTATAAAAGGCTTTTAACAGCATCTTATCCGTGATTCCTATACGTTTTTCCTTCATAACCGAAAAAATGAGCTGTGCTCTCTATCTTGTTTAATACGTAAGTCGTTAGTTTATACACTAGTATTAAATTTAAATTTAATTTTAAAAGCAAATTCAGGAAAATGATGCATTATTTGCCCCTTCCATCTCCAAAAAGGGATCAAAGATAACAAAAGTGAACAAAAAACAAAACGAAACAAACAAAACTACATTAGCACGAACTTCAAAGTTGTATAAAAACTTTAAAAAAGTAGAAAGCAAAACACAATTCACGTAACAGGAAGCAGACAGCTACCACATTTGGTCAAATTGAAAGGTTGAAATTGATCATTTGTATTTAAACATTAATTAATTTTCCAACATAAAAAGAATATATTAATTTTAAGAACTAAACATGTTTTTATTTAAGATCATACAATGGTAAAACCTCATTTGCCCCCTTGCTTAAAAGATAGTAGGGGGTAAAAAAATTAATCCAACCATTTTCCTATTATTTGGCCTAAACTAAGTTCAACTAAAAAAACCCTATGGAATTCTACGCCATACCTTACTTGCAGGAAAGAAGATCAAATCGCAACAATAATGAAGTTTTCTCACTAGATATTAACGTTTTTCATTTCTAAATTGAATGAAATCTTCGAAACAAAAGAAATGTCATCAAAATAAGATTGTCTTTTAAAACGCTGATCTATAAAGAGACGGTAGTGATCATTTAGAGAATTATAGACGACTCATAAGCTTAAAAAATTGCAATAGAAAAAAAACCTTTATTTTGACTAGATTGTTAGAGAATATTAAAGATTTCACCAGCAAAGATCAAACATAATATATAAAAAGGGCGTTACATTGAGGTTAATGTAAGTGTAATTTTTTTACATACAGCTGCGTATAAATACTGTGAAAAAGCTATTACCATTTCAATATTTTGCCAAAGCCTTTGATTGACTTGTATGGAACTAAATGTTTAAAGTTCTACAAAAATTAATTTTAATACAGAATTTAAATCACGGGTGAATACACTGTGTAACAAACCACGATTCAAATAAAAATACAGAAGAATATCGACAAAGAGCAAAATGTAAAAGGGGGATTTGTCAGGAATAAGAAATACCAGTACTACTATTTATTCTGTTTACAGCATTACTAGCGCATAAAATAGGAATTAAGATCAAAAGTTTCAAAATCGGAAATGAAACTTCTCCACAATCCAGATGATTGCACCTCTCCTTTAGTTTGATTGCATGTTTTGTTTTTTTTTATGCAACAAATTGCATGTCTTAATTTTACTATTATTATTAGCTCGCTTTATCAAGAGAAAGCTTTCGATGACAGCATATTTTTATTCCATACTGCTGGTGTTATTTAATATTTATAGGGTCTTGCCATCGTACTTTTTTGACAAATTGTTGTTCCTTAATATATATGTACAGGAGCAACGACACATTACGAAAAACTATATACCCATTTATCGACTTATTGAATGAGCTGTGTTTTAAAAAAGGACAACAGTCGTCGTAAGCCAATTGGTGGTCCTAGGTGGATCAGTCCTTAAGATACCCTTCAACCACTATGTATCGATCAAAGGTATTTACTGAAAAAGCATAATTCTTCTTTACATAAGTTTATATATTGCAGATAGACACAAAGGACTGTATGTTTGACTGATTGGTAAAACGAGGTCAATTTCAATTTTTGAATGCGTAGTTATATAACTCATCTTGCAGACGTGAATTGAATGTTTGTAGAATCTTAAATAGTATTATCAAATCCGTTGGTCCGTACCATGTACAGGTTTTTTATTGTCAAGTTCCTTGAAGTTCCCTTTTCGTCAATATACAATACCTAATGGTTCTGTATTTTTGTCTTCGATTTTGTTTGTGTTTTGCTCAATAGTCTGCATTTTTGGAATGATGAGGTCACTCATGTTACCACCTGCCAAAACTTCCAGCGTTAATACCAATGTAGCAACAGTTTTTCCAACAAATAGTATGTTTTCTTCGGACAGGAATCTCCGTTCATTACAATGAGAATATAAGCAATTTTCATTTTCCAATCGATATTGAGCTGGTTGAAATAAAAAAAATGTTTGCGATTAGTAAAGCGTTTTATTTCAAATAACTTTTTTATTGGTACTATTTATTATAAAAAATGTATGGTCATGTACAACTGACCAGAAACACCAAACAGTATCATCATTGTGTATGTCCACCTCTGGCTCTGTATAAGTCAATAATTTCGACTTCCGTCTAAGAAAATACCAATCATGTTCACGCAGTATCAATGTCACTGATTATGTTATGTTAGTAAGTAATGATATTTTTATCTTAACAGTTATTCTTTTGAATATTCAATGGAAAAATGCCCTACTTATGAGATTGTGTTGGATTTTTAACATTATCGTTATTACATATCCTGATTGTTTTTAAACCACTGCGGTAGCTTAGTTGGTAGAGTTCTCGCTCCGTAAGTGGGAGGTCGTGGGTTCGAACCCCGACCGGGTCTGACCCAAGACTTTAAAGTGGATAGTGACTGTTCTTTCGCAAAGCACTCGGCATTACGAAATAAAAATCACGGTTCTTTCGGATGGGAACTTAAAATTAACGAGGTTTTGTGTCATAGTGGACTTTGCACGCTAAAGAACCCTGCTGAATAATGCCATCAGCGCAATGCACAGGCAAAATTTCTGCATCTTCGCCTATAGCTGGCGACGTCTCGATATAAGTGAAATATTCTTGACTGGGACGTTAAACACCATTACTCACTCACTCACTCTGATTGTTTTTAGATTATATATTCATCTGAAAAATTATACTGTTTAAAAATCTCAATGTTTTTTTGTAAAGATTTTTTTACCAGTTGTCGAATGAAAAGAAAGAAACGTTTTTGTGTCCAATTAAAAACCCTTAAGTATCGTCAAATTACTATATAATTTTCCGAGTTTTAAGTATTGACATTTTTTCAATTGTATTTTGAAAAAGTGTCAAAAATATTGCTTTGTGAAGAAAGCCCCATTTAGGGGCCTTAGTAATTAAAAATGACAGTTCATGTCTTTGTATTTATTGATATGGGAAAAAAAATAAAGCCTCAGTAGTTAGTTGAGATTTTACAGATATTATACAGTGTACATACAGTCCAACCTGCCTTAAAGGCCACCTCTTTATAAGGGTCACCTGCTTATAAAGGCCAGTAGAATTGTATCCCAATTGTTCTTTATTCATATTATTTGAACCTGTATATAAAGGCCACTTGCCCATAAAAACTACTTTTACTGATTTCCTTGGGTGACCTTTATAGACAGGTTTGTCTGTAGTTTACTGAATAACGTACATAGATAAAAACAAATTATGATAAAATTCTACTTACCAGTATCAGTAACCAGGATTCCTTTTCTATCATTCGAATAAAATGAAAACACGTCCGTCTGATAAGATTTTTCTTCGATTAATTGAAACACAAAATCATTTGCAAAAGTTAATGAAAACTCCAAGAGGTGAATCTTTGCCATGACCTCAGGGAAAAAATCCCATATTTTCAAGAACGGTTCGTTAAGCTTCTTATCCTTTTCTGTACAAACCAACAATATGAAGTTACCCCTATAAAAATCTTTTCTTATTGACGTTAGAAAATCTCGTACACCCTGTAATTTTGATAAAATAGATTTATGAATTAAAATTGAAGTAATAACAATACGGACACTTTTGATTTTTTTGGAAACGTGTAGTAATTGTTAAATTGTCAACTTTCCTTTTTTATGCAGCAATATACCTGCTTCTCCTGTTTATGGTGTATTTGTTTCTTAATTAATGCGCTATGGTACAGCTAGTTTTCATTACGGAGACTTTGTACAACAAAGTAGGCTGCTTGCAAATAAATTGTTGACTCAGGGATATTGCAAGCCTAGGCTTATCAAGGCCCTCAAAAGTTTTATGACCGTCATCACAGTATTGTTGATAAGTTTGTTGTCTCTGTATCCAGGATTGCACTGGATATATTTGACGTCTCATAGTTCCGTGTTCCTTTCACACAATTTTGATTACACACGTGGCGGGTGTAGCCAGCTAAACAGGAGGTGCTAACCCTTCCGGAGCACCCGGCCTCACTTCCCTGGTGTAAGTTCACGTGTCTAACCTTACTTGTCAGTTCCAAAGTTTTTACTTTGCTTCTGGATTGTGATTCGGACAAACCAGTGGTATCATATACACATTTTCGTCAGTGATTTTAATGTCATTGCAAAATAAAAAACAAAAGTTTAAACTTTCAAGATTTTTGTAAATAAAATGTAACCTTATCTTTTATATTAACACATCTTGGGCAATTGTACAATATAAACCATGCTCTTCATTATTGTTAATATTGCATTGTGCACTAAACTTCATAATTTTTTAAAGTTGTTTAAGACTTGTTAAATCAAACATCGTGTTTTGAACATAAACGAACGGAAACTGATTCAACTAAAACTTTCTGGTATATATTTGAAAGTTATTTAAAATTTTCTACGCGGTTGGTGTAGTTTTCTAAATTACACAGCTTTACTTCCTTAAAAAAGGGCATGTATTTAATTTAATTTTACGACAAGTTTTCAAAATGTATACATTTCTGATTGATTTGAATATCGACCAGACAGTTTTTTTTCGATAATACGAACTTATCTATTAGAAGTGATGTTAATAGTTGAGTTAACACTAGGAAAAATTAATTTTCTGATAATTAATAGTATTAAAATATTTAAATGGTTTTAAATAAATTTTCTGATAATCAATAGGTGTTTAAATATTAAAATGGTTTTATATGTCTCTTGAGTATCTAGTACAATATGGGTGTTTGCAATTAATGGAATCGTCATTTTACCAAAAAAATAATCGAAATACTTTCACAATTTAATTAAAAAACTTGTAGTATATTGAATAATTGATAAAGGGTTCAAGCTATTTATCCACGCTAATTTCATTCAACTTCTTTTATTATTCTCCCTATTTTTAAAAAATCATTTTTTATCATTTTTTTAAATAACGTGAGGAGTGGGTGTTTATGTCATTTAGTTCAACTTTTTTTGTACTTTTTGACATTGTGGACAGTTCCGAAAGTACGTTTTCCGATAAACTGTTAGATTAGTTTTTTCTTCCGTTCATCATTTTAATCAAATTGACATGCACGTAAATGTGTTTTTGTAATATGCAATCAAAAACAAAAATATTGATCCACGTGGAAATCATAATACAAAAGCAAATTAAAAACTTAGAAACTGGCAAATTAAGTTCAACACAAGAACTGCTACTAGGAAAATGAGGCCGGGTTCTTCAGCAGGATTAACATCTCTTGCTAAGTTAGCTAAACCCAACACTTTTAGAATCACAATAGTGAATGCTTTGAACAATTGAACATCAAATATAACAAACGTCAATTTGGATAGACAGACATCATACTTTCAAGAATATTATGAAAACGGCCATAACATTTTCAGATGGCATTGATAACCAAATCTTCGGAACAAACAGGTCCGTCCAGAAAGTCTCACAAATCTTTACATTTGTTTTATCACTCACAGTTCACTTAAACTAAAAGTTATCTTTTTATCAGTTATGCTATTTAAAATTATTCTATGTAGTGTATAAAAATAGTCCATCGACAAATATAAGTTGACAAAACAGCAAATACTACAATCGTCAAAACTGCTGTTTTACAAAGGTTATATAAAGGGGTGCAAAACGTTCTGGACGGACCTGTACATGTGTCATACATCATTAAAAAGCATTACGTAACACATAAAAGTCGCATGTTTGAAGGCATACTATATAGTAGATATTTCAATTCTAATGCATACTGTTTTATATAAATCAAAAATGCTGACGTCTTGAGTCTTGTATCCATTGTTATATTTCAAAATGGATTCCAGAAGAATAGCACCGCCAAAATTAACTCTCGGGTACTTCTTTTTTCTTTCGTTTAAAAACTTTGACAACCACACACTGACAAAATGTTTTGCACCCTGACAACAGCGTACTTTCTTTGGATTCCCTGAAAAAAAACCTCAGAATGAAATACAAATTTGAATTTGAACGATTCATTAAGACTTTAAACAAGTTTAAAATTCTAAGAAATAAGATATCACTTAATGTAAAAAACCGCAATCTCATTACATATCACATCCACCAGGGCGTGGGCCTGGAGCCCCAGTCGGGTAGCCGTATTATGTTCATCTAGCTACACACATCACATTTAGAATACAAAATTAGAATAAACTATGAAAATTAAGCTATTTTAAACAATGTCAAATTTATCCTTGATACTATTTTATAGAGAGGCGTAAAATTCATCGAAAATATCGTTCATGTCAACTAATTATTTTTTAATTTGTAATTGATATATACACATTATAATTTTTAAGAAATATCAATTTTGGACATAAAACTTTGTAATGGTAAAAACGCTTAAATATTGGTTGTTTTTTACGCATTTCAAAATTATTGAGGAACGAATTTTCTACAAGGCTATAATAGTTTTTATGGGCTAAGCTTTTTAAAGAAGGATATGAATAAAAATGCGTTATTTGCAGAAACCATAGCAACTTAAATAAATAGTACGCTCCAGGAAACTGAACACTGAATAAATCCGTACAAAGAACAACATACCTCTGTATAGATTTACATACTAAAATTCTCTATCTTTTTTATTTTCAGTTATGATTCGTACGGAAGTCAAAATTTAATACCTGTTGCATGTAAATCAAAGGCAACGAATAATAAAGTGTTTTTCTTTCTACCAGATTTAACAAGCAGCCTGGCTGCTTCAACATTCCAACAACGCCGGCACCGTTGTTTAATATCCCTGAAATAAATACATAAATGATAAAATATAGGAAAAACAAAATATAATGTCTGATAAGTCAATTCAGTCAGTTAGCCATCCCCGCCAGAAGTTTTGTTTCAGTCAAAGGTAAAAGGGACATGACTGCCAGTAGTTAAGAAAATCAATTAGGGTTAATTATATGTACATTCCCTATTAATAGTGATAATTTGCAATTAGTTTCGTCAAATATTGTTGTTTTTCGTTTTTTATCTACCCCGGACAAGAAATGTTCGTAAACTGAGATTAACAGCTAAATGTGACATAATATAATATATATAAACCACGAAAAATAGGCCACAGAGGACGTTCTTCAAATACACCTACGAACAAGTGTAATATTATACATAAAAAACCGACATTTCATACAAAGTGTCGACCGAATAGAAGATTTAAAACTAACTGAACCCTTCAAAGGAGAAGGTTCACCTGTTTAATTAAATCATACGTTTTTTAGGTTTGTGCTTTAGTCAGAAGTGTGTGATTTAAGAGATGAAATGGAATGTTTGTTTTTACTTCAATTGAAAATTCTAATATGTGTCTATATTTTTTCATTGTTTTAGTCTTATGTTGAAACTAAATGATCAGCCAGATTTGAAAAAGACGAAAATCTAGATATTTAGTCTATCATCTTTCGTTAATTATTTTCTTAAATGGTCGTTACAACTCATAAATACTTAGTTGTTATTTTCAGCAAAAATATATCTAAGTGTTACGCTTTCCTATTGTAGCTAGCTGCACAGTAAGTGCTTACCATTCCCGGTACCTACTACACCATTTAATAAAAGTTTTCACGGCTTTAATTTTGCTTGTATATTTTATTTTGGACATTGGTTTGTATATATTTGTTTGGTTGTGATTAAGACTAGAATTCAGTATGCATTTTAGCTACGGAATTGCATCTCTAAAACACATACCCTCTGACGTGCTTTCTGTGTCATAATATGCTCCAATCATATATACAGTATCATTTGAACTCAGGTAACCTGGGAGAATACCAATAATGTTAACACCATTTACCTTTGGAATGGAAAGATAAACAATAAATTCCTGGACAACTTACCTTAGTTTTCTTAATATTGAACCAAATACAACGTTTATTAGAAAGCAATATATGTAAAACAATAATATACGAATAAAAGTAATAAATAATTAAGCAAGCGGTAACCACAACCCCAATAAAGTTGACTACTTTGAAGAACATCCGGAATTGTCTTTCATAAAGACACTTTTTTTGTGTTGCCCGGATGTTTATGGATATCCTGTACTGTGTGTAATTATAATTTGTTAGTATTGCTACAGCTTTATGTTTTATGTCTGTCATTGAACATTTTGTAAGAATTACAGAGACTACACTGCTCTAAAACATAATTAGATAAAATAACAAGAGGCCCATGGGCCTTAACGCTCACCTGAGGAAGAGTACATATCTTATGCAGAGGTTCAATGGTCAATGACATTAATAATAAGAGAATATCAAAATTTTAAGCAGTAAGGGCCAATAATATGCAAGTATTTTTGCAAATTAATTATAATAATTATTATATAAGTATGCTATATATAACATATTTAAAGTCTAGCTACAATATATTATTTATAAACAGCTAAAACATCTGTATATTAAAATGTGCATTAGGCCAATATCTACAATATTCCAATATACATGCCTATACAAATAGTTTATAGTTTTTGAGATAATTAACCATTTAAGTATTCGTTTGCATCTATGACCTTGACCTTTGAACGTATGACCTTTATTCATATATAAAAATGATTGTTGTGCAAATACCTACAATATTCCAATATACATGCCTATACAAAAAGTTTATAGTTTTTGAGATAATTAACCATTTAAGTATTCGTTCGCGTCTATGACCTTGACCTTTGAACCTATGAACTTCATTCATATATCAAAATGATCGTTGTGCAAAAGCCTACAATATTCTAATATACATGCCTATACAAAAAGTTTTTGAGATAATTAACCATTTAAAAAATTCGTTCCCAGCTTTGACCTTGACCTTTGAACCTATGACCTTCATTCATATATCAAAATGATTGTTAGGCCAATACCTACAATATTCCAATATACATGCCTATACAAAAAGTTTATAGTTTTTGAGATAATTAACCATTTAGGTATTCGTTCGCTTCTATGACCTTGACCTTTGAACCTATGACCTTCATTCATATATTAAAATGATCATTAGGCCAATACCTACAATATTCCAATACACATGCCTATAAAAAAAGTTTATAGTTTTTGAGATAATTAACCATTTAAGTATTCATTCGCATCTATGACCTTGACCTTTGAACCTATGACCTTCATTCATATATTAAAATGATCGTTAGGCCAATACCTACAATATTCAAATATAATTGCCTATACAAAAAGTTTAAAGTTTTGCAGATAATTAACTATTTTGGTATTCTTGGACATCTGTGACCTTGACCTTTGAACCCATGACCCTGATCTATGTATCAAAATGATCGTCATGTCAATACCTACAAATAACTGAAAATCCTACGCCATTATCACAAGAAATGTTAAAAAATAGCATTTTTTATCAAAGGTAAAAAACTGGGACATGACCTTGACCTTCGACCTTGACATCAATTGGAAGAAAATTGCAAGACAAGATCAACAGTGAAAACTCCATACAATTATCTTCAGCCGTTATGAAGTTATAACAATAAATGTCTCATTTTAAAAATTACGTAATTTTACACAAAAAACGCGTAACCTATTTTTCATCTAATTTTCATGAAAAACACAATTTTAATGTTCCTAGGTACGCTGAATCCAAATATCCAATCAAAATTTGCCTGCACCTTTTGGTTTCAGAGAAGAAGATTTTTTTTGTCTTTTTGCTATTTTTAGTAACAGCGGCCATCTTGTTGGGCGTGGCCAAACCCCGAACACAATTTTGAAAGGCTGTTACCCAGGCATGATAATCACCAAGTTTCATCAAATAGTTTTAGAGGAGAAGATTAAAATGTAAAGTTTACGCACGACGCACGACTCACGACACACGGCGGACGACGGACGGTGATAGATTGCAATAGCTCATCTGAGACTTTGGCTCAGGTGAGCTAAAAATATTTCATATACATATCGGTCTTGTTGATTTATTTTAAAGAGAGTATATTCCATTCATCTATTGATCATTTGCAAAATAATGTTGATTAATTTTACAATCGAGAGATATTTATTGACGTGTAATTTTGCAATGGCCCTCGGTCACGAAATCATGTATCACGCGAATATTCCATGAAATCGCAAAAATTAAAGCCAAATTTAAAACACGGAGGCAATCGACAATGACTATGGAAGTATATATTACATTACATAATGTACACGACAAGATTGCTTAGAAAAAGAACATAATTTCTTATCGATTCTTATTTTTATATTTACATGGAATATGGTCGCGAAACTACGTATTCATGAAATGACACATGTGTTAGCACGCGAAATGTAATAGTCGTGGATTCAAAGCAATATACAGTAAGCAGTTCGTTCAGGTATCGTATGTATTTAAAAACTTACCCCGTGGACATAAGAGATGAAATCATCATACTGCACATCCAGCGATAAGTTTTTAAAATGGTTAACTATAAACTCTACCGCTTCTAATTTGTTGTTCATATAATACGAATGATGTCTTGTTGTTGTGAATTTTTCCTCTAGTACTGATCGAATCCACTGAAAATCGACTGATTGTATGTCAACCATTTTCTCAGCTTCACCTGTATAAACTAGAACTGTCTCTGAAAGAGGCTATTAAACCCCGCTCCCAACTTTTGATCTAGGGACAAAGTGTATGTATGGCCAAATTGTAATGTGAAATATTCTGTGTATGGAAATTAATGTTAATAATTCGGCAAAATAAATGTGATGAAACCGATAATGGCAGGTGCACATGTTCTTATGATGCTTAATATCAATGCATAGTTTTAAAAAAATTGGATCATATATAATTAAGTAACTATACAATCCAGCCATAAAAGGAGGTGCACATGTTCAATGTATATAGAAACATCCTGTAAAGTTTCAGACTTGTTTGTTAAAAGTTGTAAGAGGAGTTGATTACACAAAATAGGTATCCCTCATATGGAATATTGATGAAAAATGACTACCTAGACTACCCATAAAATCTGAAAAAATAATATAATCCAACCAAAATAGGAGGTGCGCATGTTCAATGTATATGGAAAAATCCTGCAAAGTTTCAGACTTCTTGGTTTAAAGCTGTAAGAGGAGTTGATTACGCAAAATGTATACCCCTCATATCATAGAGGTCAAAGGTCAAAGTCAAGGTCACATGACATAAATTTGGTACATGACACATCGCCTTCCCACGATGCATCCACATTTTGATAATCCTAGATGCTACGGTACAAAAGTTCTGTTTCGGACACGAAGCGGGACGGACGGACAGACGGACAGACAGACAGGTAGACGGACAAGGTGATTCTTATATACCCTCAAACTTTGTTTGCGGGGGTATAATAATTAAATGGTGTTTGTTCAAAAACTCAATGCTTTTCCTATTTCTAGTATTTTACACTCAATAACTTATACCTGAATTATAACGCACACGAAACTTTATCACAAACGTGATGACATTAATTTTTCTATTGCTTTCCTTTTTTATGAAGCAATATACTTGCTTCTCTTGTTTATGGTGTAATTGTTTCCCAATTAATACGCTATGGAAGAGCTTGTTCCCACTACGGAGACTTTGTACAGCGAAGTAGGCTGCTTGGAAATAAATTGTTAGCTCTGGGATATTGCAAGCTTGGCTTATCAAAGCCCTCAAAAAGTTTTATGGCCGTCATCGCAGTATTGTTGATACGTTTGATGTCTCTTTGCCCTGGATATATTTGACGTCTCATAGTTCCGTGTTCCTTTCCCACAATTTTGATTACACACGTGGCGGGTGTAGCTAGCTAAATAGGAGGTGCTCACCCTACCGGAGCAAGCGGCCTCACTTTCCTGGTGGAAGTTCACGTGTCTAACCTTTATTGTCAGTTATTAAGTTTTTACTTTGCTTCTGGATTGTGATTCGGACAAGGATTAGTATGTATGTTTTTGAATGTCATCACTATCAAAATATTATTATAAAAAATGTTTTTGTAACTTTTCAACATCTTGAAAAAGAAATTGGTTTCACTAGTTTGGTTGAAGTACTACTAATGAGGAATTGTATTCCGAAACGGCCGTCTATCGCAGTAAAATTATTACTGGTATAATATGTAATACACTGATGATAATTACAAAAACATAATGACTTATCATCAAAAACAAACATGTCAGTCCATTCTAAAATTACGCCCAAAAATAACGACTAACTTATCATCAAAAATAAACATGTCAGTCCATGCTGAAATTACACCCAAAAAATTAAACACGTAAAAAGCCATTAGAGAAATAAGACCCAGTGTTACGGAAACGTAGCACTTCCTTTTTAGCTAACTGTAATACAGAATTTATATCACGGATGAATACACTGTGTAACAAACCACGATTCAAATAAAAATACAGAAGAATATCGACAAAGAGCAAAATGTAAAAGGGGGATTTGTCAGGAATAAGAAATACCAGTACTACTAATTATTCTGTTTACAGCATTACTAGCGCATAAAATAGGAATTAAGATCAAAAGTTTCAAAATCGGAAATGAAAATTCTCCACAATCCAGATGATTGCACCTCTACTTTAGTTTGATTTCATGTTCTGTTTTTTTATGCAACAAATTGCATGTCTTAACTTTATTATTATTATTAGCTCGCTTTATCAAGAGAAAGCTTTCGATGACAGCATATTTTTATTCCATACTGCTGGTGTTATTTAATATTTATAGGGTCTTGCCATCGTACTTTTTTGACAAATTGTTGTTCCTTAATATATATGTACAGGAGCAACGACAGATTACGAAAAACTATATACCCATTTATCGACTTATTGAATGAGTTGTGTTTTAAAAAAGGACAACAGTCGTCGTAAGCCAATTGGTGGTCCTAGGTGGATCAGTCCTTAAGATACCCTTCAACCACTATGTATCGATCAAATGTATTTACTGAAAAAAGCATAATTCTTCTTTACATATATATATATATATATAGTTTATATATTGCAGATAGACACAAAGGACTGTATGTTTCATTGATTGGTAAAACGAGGTCAATTTCAATTTTTTGAATGCGAAGTTATATAACTCATCTTGAAGACGTAAATTGAATGTTTGTAGAATCTTAAATAGTATTATCAAATCCGTTGGTCCGTACCATGTACGGGTTTTTTATTGTCAAGTCCTTCTCTTTTCGTCAATATACAATACCTAATGGTTCTGTATTTTTGTCTTCGATTTTGTTTGTGTTTTGCTCAATAGTCTGCATTTTTGTAATGATGAGGTCACTCATGTTACCACCTGCCAAAACTTCCAGCGTTAATACCAATGTAGCAACAGTTTTTCCAACAAATAGTATGTTTTCTTCGGACAGGAATTTCCGTTCATTACAATGAGAATAAAAGCAGTTTTCATTTTCCAATCGATATTGAGCTGGTTGAAATAAAGAAAATGTTTGCGAGTAGTAAGGCGTTTTATTGGTACTATTTATTATAAAATGTATGGTCATGTACAACTGACCAGAAACACCAAACAATATCATCATTGTGTATGTCCACCTCTGGCTTTGAATAAGTCAATAATTTCGACTTCCGTCTTAGAAAATACCAATCATGTTCACGCAGTATCAATGTCACTGATTATGCTATGTTAGTAAGTACTGCTATTTTTATCTTAACAGTTACTCTTTTGAATATTCAATGGAAAAATGCCCCACTTATGAGATGTATTGGATTTTTCACATTATCGTTATTACATATCCTGATTGTTTTTAACCACTGCGGTAGCTCAGTTGGTAGAGTTCTCGCTCCGTAAGTGGGAGGTCGTGGGTTCGAACCCCGACCGGGTTTGACCCAAGACTTTAAAGTGGATAGTGACTGTTCTTTCGCAAAGCACTCGGCATTACGAAATGAAAGTCACGGTTCTTTCGGATGGGAACTTAAAATTAACGAGGTCCTGTGTCATGGTGGACTTGGCACGCTAAAGAACCCTGCTGAATAATGTCATCAGCGCAATGCACAGGCAAAATTTCTGCATCTTCGCCTATAGCTGGCGACGTCTCGATATAAGTGAAATATTCTTGACTGGGACGTTAAACACCATTACTGAACTCACTCTGATTGTTTTTAGATTATATATTCATCTGAAAAATTATACTGTTTAAAAATCTCAATGTTTTTTTTGTAAAGATTTTTTTTACCAGTTGTCGAATGAAAAGAAAGAAACGTTTTTGTGTCCAATTAAAAATCCTTAAGTATCGTCAAATTACTATATAATTTTCCGAGTTTTAAGTATTGACATTTTTTGCAATTGTATTTTGAAAAAGTGTCAAAAATATTGCTTTTTGAAGAAAGCCCCATTTAGGGGCCTTAGTAATTGAAATGACAGTTCATGTCTTTGTATTTATTGATATGGGAAAAAAATAAAGCCTCGGTAGTTAGTTGAGATTTTACAGATATTATACAGTGTACATACAGTCCAACCTGCCTTAAAGGCCACCTCTTTATAAGGGTCACCTGCTTATAAAGACCAGTAGAAATTTATCCCAATTGTTCTTTATTCATATTATTTGAACCTGTATATAAAGGCCACTTGCCCATAAAAACTACTTTTACTGATTTCCTTGGGTGGCCTTTATAGACAGGTTTGTCTGTAGTTTACTGAATAAGGTACATAGATAAAAAACAAATTATGATGAAATTCTACTTACCAGTATCAGTAACCAGGATTCCTGTTCTATCATTTGAATAAAATGAAAACACATCCGTCTGATAAGATTTTTCTTCGATTAATTGAAACACAAAATCATTTGCAAAAGTCAATGAAAACTCCAAGAGGTGAATCTTTGCCATGACCTCAGGGAATAGATCCCATATTTTCAAGAACGGTTCGTTAAGCTTCTTATCCTTTTCTGTACAAACCAACAATATGAAGTTACCCCTATAAAAATCTTTTCTTATTGACCTTAGAAAATCTCGTGCACCCTGTAATTTTGATAAAATGGTTTTATGAATTAAAATTGAAGTAATAACAATACGGACACTTTTGATTTTTTTGGAACGTGTAGTAATTGTTAAAATTGTCAACTTTCCTTTTTTATGCAGCAATATACCTGCTTCTCCTGTTTATGGTGTATTTGTTTCTTAATTAATGCGCTATGATAGAGCTTGTTTTCACTACGGGGACTTTGTACAACAAAGTAGGCTGCTTGCAAATAAATTGTTGACTCAGGGATATTGCAAGCCTAGGCTTATCAAGGCCCTCAAAAAGTTTTACTGCCGTCATCACAGTATTGTTGATAAGTTTGCTGTCTCTGTATCCAGGATTGCACTGGATATATTTGACGTCTCATAGTTCCATGTTCCTTTCACACAATTTTGATTACACACGTGACGGGTGTAGCTAGCTAAACCGGAGGTGCTAACCCTTCCGTGTCTAACCTAACTTGTCAGTTCCAAAGTTTTAACTTTGCTTCTGGATTGTGATTCGGACATGGCAGTGGTATAATATACACATTTTTGTCAGTGATTTTAATGTCATTGCAAAAAAAAAAAAAAACCAAAAGTTTAAACTTTTAAGATTTTTGTAAATAAAATGTAACCTTATCTTTTTTATTAACACATCTTGGGCAATCGTACAATATAAACCATACTCTTCATTATTGTTAATATTGCATTGTGCACTAAACTTCATAATTTTTTAAAGTTTTTTAAGACTTGTGAAATCAAACATCGTGTTTTGAACATAAACGAACGGAAACTGATTCAACTAAAACTTTCTGGTATATATTTGAAAGTTATTTTAAAATTTTCTACGCGGTTGGTGTAGTTTTCTAAATCACACAGCTTTACTTCCTTAAAAAAGGGCATGTATTTAATTAAATTTTACGACAAGTTTTCAAAATGTATACATTTCTGATTGATTTGAATATTGACCAGACAGTTTTTTTCGATAATACGAACTTATCTATTAGAAGTGATGTTAATAGTTGAGTTAACACTAGGAAAAATTAATTTTCTGATAATTAATAGGTGTTAAAATATTTAAATGGTTTTAAATAAATTTTCTGATAATCAATAGGTGTTTAAATATTAAAATGGTTTTATATGTCGCTTGAGTATCTAGTACAATATGGGTGTTTGCAATTAATGGAATCGTCATTTTACCAAAAAATAATCGAAATACTTTCACAATTTAATTAAAGAACTTGTAGTATATTGAATAATTGATAAAGGGTTCAAGCTATTTATCCACGCTAATTTCATTCAACGTCTTTTATTATTCTCCCTATTTTTAAAAAATCATTTTTTATCAGTTTTTTTTAAATAACGTGAGGAGTGGGTGTTTATGTCATTTAGTTCAACTTTTTCTGTACTTTTTGACATTTTGAACAGTTCCGAAAGTACGTTTTACGATAAACAGTTAGATTAGTTTTTTCTTCCGTTTATCATTTTAATCAAATTAACATGCACGTAAATGAGCTTTTGTAATATGCAATCAAAAACAAAAATATTGATCCACGTGGAAATCATAATACAAAAGCAAAGTAAAAAACTTAGAAACTGGCAAATTAAGTTCAACTCAAGAACTGCTACTAGGAAAATGAGGCCGGGTTCTTCAGCAGGATTAACATATCTTGCTAAGTTAGCTTAACCCAACACTTTTAGAATCACAATAGTGAATGCTTTGAACAATTGAACATCAAATATAACAAACGTCAATTTGGATAGACAGACATCATACTTTCAAGAATATTATGATAACGGCCATAACATTTTCAGATGGCATTGGTAACCTAATCTTCGGAACAAACAGGTCCGTCCAGAAAGTCTCACAAATCTTTACATTTGTTTATCACTCGCAGTTCACTTAAACTAAAAGTTATCTTTTTATCAGTTATGCTATTTTAAATTATTCTATGTAGTGTATAAAAATAGTCCATCGACAAATATAAGTTGACAAAACAGCAAATACTACAATCGTCAAAACTGCTGTTTTACAAAGGTTATATAAGGGCTGCAAAACGTTCGGGACGGACCTGTACATGTGTCATACATCATTAAAAAGCATTACATAACACATAAAAGTCGCATGTTTGAAGGCATACTATATAGTAGATAATTTAATTCTAATGCATACTGTTTGATATGAATCAAAAATGCTGACGTCTTGAGTCTTGTATCCATTGTTATAATTCAAAATGGATTCCAGAAGAATAGCACCGCCAAAATTAACTCTCAGGTACTTCTTTTTTCTTTCGTTTAAAAACATTGACAACCACACACTGACAAAATGTTTTGCACCCTGACAACAGCGTACTTCCTTTGGATTCCCTGAAAAAAATACCTCAGAATGAAAATACAAATTAGAATTTGAACAATGCATTAAGACTATAAACAAGTTTAAAATTCTAAGAAATAAGATATCACTTAATGCCAAAAACCGCAATCTCATTACATATCACATCCACCAGGGCGTGGGCCTGAAGCCCCAGACGGGTAGCCGTATTATGTTTATCTAGCTACACACATCACATTTAGAATACAAAATTAGAATAAACTATGAAAATTAAACTGTTTTAAACGATGTCAAATTTATCCTTGATACTATTTTATAGAGAGGCGTAAAATTCATCGAAAATATCGTTCATGTCAACTAATTATTTTTTAATTAGTAATTGATATATACACTTTATTCTTTTTAAGAAAATATCAATTTCGGACATAAAACGCCTAAATATTGGTTGTTTTTTTACGCATCTCAAAATTATTGAGAGGAACGAATTTTCTGCAAGGTTATAATAGTTTTTATGGGCTAAGCTTTTTAAAGAAGGATATGAATAAAAATGCGTTATTTGCAGAAACTATAGCAACTTAAATAAATAGTACGCTCCAGGAAACTGAACACTGAATAAATCCGTACAAAGACCAACATACCTCTGTATAGATTTACAAACTAAAATTCTCTATCTTTTTTATTTTCAGTTATGATTCGTACGGAAGTCAAAATTCAATACCTGTTGCATGTAAATCAAAGGCAACAAATAATAAAGTGTTTTTCTTTCTACCAGATTTAACAAGCAGCCTGGCTGCTTCCAACATTCCAACAACGCCGGCACCGTTGTTTAATATCCCTGAAATAAATACATAAATGATAAAATATAGGAAAAACAAAATATAATGTCTGATAAGTCAATTCAGTCAGTTAGCCATCCACGCCAGAAGTTTTGTTTCAGTCAAAGGTAAAAGGGACATGACTGCCAGTAGTTAAGAAAATCAGTTAGGGTTAATTATATGTACATTTCCTATTAATAGTGATTATTTGCAATTAGTTTCGTCAAATATTGTTGTTTTTCTTTTTTTCTCTACTCCGGACAAGAAATGTTCGTAAACTGAGATTAACAGCTAAATGTGACACAATATAATATATATAAACCACGAAAAATAGGCCACAGAGGACGTTCTTCAAATACACCTACGAACAAGTGTAATATTATACATGAAAAACCGACATTTCATACAAAGTGTCGACCGAATAGAAGATTTAAAACTAACTGAACCCTTCAAAGGAGAAGGTTCACCTGTTAAATTAAATCATACGTTTTTTAAGTTTGTGCTTTAGTCAGAAGTGTGTGATTTAAGAGATCAAATGGAATGTTTGTTTTTACTTCAATTGAAAATTCTAATATGTGTCTATATTTTTTCATTGTTTTAGTCTTATGTTGAAACTAAATGATCAGCCAGATTTGAGAAAGACGAAAATCTAGATATTTAGTCTATCATCTTTCGTTAATTATTTTCTTAAATGGTCGTTACAACTCATAAATACTTAGTTGTTATTTTCAGCAAAAATATATCTAAGTGTTACGCTTTCCTATTGCAGCTAGCTGCACAGTAAGTGCTTACCCTTCCCGGTACCTACTACACCATTTAATAAAAGTTTTCACGGTTTTAATTTTGCTTGTATATTTTATTTTGGACATTGGTTTGTATGTATTTGTTTGGATGTGATTAAGACTAGAATTCAGTATGCATTTTAGCTACAGAATTGGATCTCTAAAACACTTACCCTCTGTCGTGTTTTTTGTGTCATAATATGCTCCAATCATATATACAGTATCATTTGAACTCTGGTAACCTGGGAGAACACCAATAATGTTAACACCATTTACCTTTGGAATGGAAAGATAAACAATAAATTCCTGGACAACTTACCTTAGTTTTCTTAATATTGAACCAAATACAATGTTTATTAGAAAGCAATATATGTAAAACAATTATATACGAATAAAAGTAATAAATTAAGCAAGCGGTAACCACAACCCCAATAAAGTTGACTACTTTGAAGAAAATCCGGAATTGTCTTTCATAAAGACACTTTTTTTGTGTTGCCCGGATTTTTATGGATATCCTGTACTGTGTGTAATTATAATTTGTTAGTATTACTACAGCTTAATGTTTTATGTCTGTCATTGAACATTTTGTTAAAATTACAGAGACTACACTGCTCTAAAACATAATAAGATAAAATAAAAATATTTCATATACATATCGGTCTTGTTGATTTATTTTAAAGAGAGTATATTCCATTCATCTATTGATCATTTGCAAAATAATGTTGATTAATTTTACAATCGAGAGATATTTATTGACGTGTAATTTTGCAATGGCCCTCGGTCACGAAATCATGTATCACGCGAATATTCATGAAATCGCAAAAATTAAAGCCAAATTTAAAACACGGAGGCAATCGACAATGACTATGGAAGTATATATTACATTACATAATGTACACGACAAGATTGCTTAGAAAAAGAACATAATTTCTTATCGATTCTTATTTTTATATTTACATGGAATATGGTCGCGAAACTACGTATTCATGAAATGACACATGTGTTAGCACGCGAAATGTAATAGTCGTGGATTAAAAGTAATATACAGTAAGCAGTTCGTTCAGGTATCGTACGTATTTAAAAACTTACCCCGTGGACATTAGATATGAATTCATCATACTGCACATCCAGCGATAAGTTTTTAAAATGATTAACTATAAACTCTTTCGCTTCTAATTTGTTGTTCATATAATACGAATGATGTCTTGTTGCTGTGAATTTTTCCTCTAGTACTGATCGAATCCACTGAAAATCGACTGATTGTATGTCAACCATTTTCTCAGCTTCACCTGTATAAACTAGAACTGTCTCTGAAAGAGGCTATTAACCCCCGCTCCCAACTTTTGATCTAGGGACAAAGTGTATGTATGGCCAAAGTGTAATGTGAAATATTCTGTGTATGGAAATTAATGTTAATAATTCGGCAAAATAAATGTGATGAAACCGATAATAGCAGGTGCACATGTTCTTATGATGCTTAATATCAATGCATAGTTTTAAAAAAATTGGATCATATATAATTAACTATATAATCCAGCCAAAAAAGAGGTGCACGTGTTCAATGTATATAGAAATTTCCTGTAAAGTTTCAGACTTGTTTGTTAAAAGCTGTAAGAGGAGTTGATTACACAAAATAGGTATCCCTCATATGGAATATTGATGAAAAATGACTACATAAACTACCCATAAAATCTGAAAAAAATAATATAATCCAACCAAAATAGGAAGTGCGCATGTTCAATGTATATGGAAATATCCTGCAAAGTTTCAGACTTCTTGGTTTAAAGCTGTAAGAGGAGTTCATTACACAAAACGTATACCCCTCATATCATAGAGGTCAAAGGTCAAAGTCAATGTCACAGTGACATAAATTTGGTACATGACACATCGCCTTCCCATGATGCATCCACATTTTGATAATCCTAGGTGCTACGGTACAAAAGTTCTGTTCCGGACACGAAGCAGGACGGACGGACAGACGGACAGACAGACAGGCAGACGGACAAGGTGATTCTTATATACCCCCAAACTTTGTTTGCGGGGGGTATAATAATTAAATGGTGTTTGTTCAAAAACTCAATGCTTTTCCTATTTGTAATATCTTACACTCAATGACTTATACCTGAATTATAACGCACACGAAACTGGTGTAATTGTTTCCCAATTAATACGCTATGGTAGAGCTTGTTCCCACTACGGAGACTTTGTACAGCAAAGTAGGTTGCTTGCAAATAAATTGTTGACTCTGGGATATTGCAAGCTTGGCTTATCAAAGCCCTCAAACAGTTTTATGGCCTTCATCACAGTATTATTGATACGTTTGATGTCTCTGTGCCCCGGATATATTTGACGTCTCATAGTTCCAAGTTCCTTTCACACAATTTTGATTACACACGTGGCGGGTGTAGCTAGCTAAACAGGAGGTGCTTACCCTACCGGAGCACCCGGCCTCACTTCCCTGGTGGAAGTTCACGTGTCTAACCTAATCTGTCAGTTATAGAGTTTTTACTTTGCTTCTGGATTGTGATTCGGACAAGGATTAGTATGTATGTTTTTGAATGTCATCACTATCAAAATATTATTATAAAAAATGTTTTTGAAACTTTTTAACATCTTGAAAAAGAAATTGGTTTCACTAGTTCGGTTCAAGTACTACTAATGAGGAATTGTATTCCGAAACGGCCGTCTATCGCAGTAAAATTAAGACTGGTATAATATGTAATACACTGATGATAATTACAAAAACATAATGACTTATCATAAAACCAAACATGTCAGTCCATTCTAAAATTACGCCCAAAAATAACGACTAACTTATCATCAAAAATAAACATGTCAGTCCATGCTGAAATTACGCCCAAAAAATTAAACACGTAAAAAGCCATTAGAGAAATGAGACCCAGTGTTATGGAAACGTAGCACTTCCTTTTTAGCTAACTGTAAACATTTTAAATAAAAGTGAAAATGAAAGAAAAGTGAAATAAATAATAAACATACCAATACAAATCCATATCATATTCCAAAAAAAACAAAACAAAGTTAATTTTTTTAAAACTGCAAAATTATGTATAACAAGCAAACCACAACTAAAAAGCAAATACTTTGAAACTAGCAAATTAGATTAAACAGTGTGTTACAGAAGGACACGTTCCATTGGTTTACCTGACTACATGGGTCACATGTGAAATAATGTGAAATAAAAATCTTGAATGAAAGGAATATTGATATACTTGACGTCATACAGTGTATATCCATATAAATCGTTGATATAGACATATAATTACAAACTTCACGTTGTTACACAATTTAGAGCATTTTCATTGGTTGTCGTCTTGCAAAAACACGGTGTTATTTTCCAATAACAACGTTTTCTACCGGAACTACTTTGGGCCTGTTTCGGGTATTACCCATCTCTGAACAGCCATTTTAAGATTGTAAACAAACGGGGAGGTCGGGAACGATTTCACACAGAAACATTAAAATACTTCGATTTTTTTTATAAATTCAAATTCCGAAAAATTAATTCAAACATGTTCTGATTAATTTTGACCAATATTTTTAATAATTTGCATTTAAGATTGTATATTTATGAAATATTTTTCAAAATCGACATTTTGTCGGGACCGAACATTTTACGTGTCTATAGGCTACTAAGTATAAGCAATATGACACGCACCATGGGATTTTCGGATGTCAAACCTCAGTGCGGGGTGTTTTGTTTGAAATTCATCACATACGCATCCTTTTGAAAGCAAAGACATTTTATTTTCCCCAGACAATGTATAGTCGGGGATCAGGATAAATATTTTGAAGAATGCAATGCCAGTGTGCAGATAACTGATAAGTCAGATGGTTGATTCTGAACTGGATCTTGATGATAATGACAGTGGTAGGCCTGACAATAATAATTTAATAAAATTGATAACATACTATCCCAGTCTAATGTTCACCCGTACCGCTTGTTTACCTTCTCAAAATGTCCCTGATCAGCCCATGTACAGCTACCACCGGTGACAGAATCCCTCATCTCACATCCATTCCATAGGTGGTAAAACATTGATTCATCCAAGAAAACATTAATTCCATGACAATAGTTGGTTTCAGGGTTTGTTTAACACACTGTTCATTCAACCAATGCAGTTTTTCTTATGTTGTGGGTAAAATCAAAATGTAAACACGCCTGTCCTACAAACGTTTGGCCGTCACGTATGACGTTGTACAAAGTGTTGTTTGTTTTTATGATTGCGAGACATAATATAATCCCTTATTGTCAATGAATTTAAATGTTACATAATGTATATGTTGACTGAAAATAACTAAAAAATGAATAAAAAAATATAAATTCAAAACTATTTCAGCTTTTTTATCGGCTATTTGATCGTTTTATAAAGATGTCATTTATTGTATCACTACGCAGTGCAGACTTGTAACGTCGATTTTCTGAAAATCAGCTGATCAGTTCAGAAATGTAGGTCATCTTTAAAATTTTGGGTTTATAATTATAAGAATTGAATTGCACTTTTTACGTTGTTATCGGGGTGTAACAACGTGAAAATTATCACAAATTATGCGTAAAACCGCTGCGCTGCGCTACGCTACGCGGTTTTACACAATTTGTGATAATTTTCACGTTGTTACACCCCGATAACAACGTAAAAAGTGCAATTCAATTCTTAACTAAATCCTATCGACAATATTGTGTATGACAATCTGATATCTTAATCAATTTTAAGTATATTTTTAGTGGATTTTGTCATTATTTTTTTTAAATATTTGTTTTAAATAATAGAAAATAATTATATTACTTACCTGGTTTAATACAGAAGTAAAAGTGTAAAAGCCCAAACAATAATCGAATCATCTTCAATTGACTGGAATTTTAAAAGTTATTTCATAAGTTAATAAACATAAAACTAAAAACCTCACATTTGGGCATGTGACGCGCAAGTTGCTGTACAATACCAGAGGCATTTTTGTGAAGTTAAAACTAATATTGCAAGCCTGGGCTTATCATGGCCCTCAAGAAGTTTCATGGCCGTCATCACAGTATTGTTGATAAGTTTGATGTCTCTTTGTCAAGGATTGCCCTGAATACATTTGACGTCCCATAGGTTCATGTTCCTTTTATACAATTTGATTACACAAGCGGCGGGCGTAGCTAGCTAAACAAGAGGTGCTTACCCTTCTGAAGCACCCGGCCTCACTTCCCTAGTGGAAATTTACGTGTCTAATCTAACTTGTCAGTTCCAAAGTTTTTACTTTGCTTCTGGATTGTGATTCGGACACGGGTAAGTATGTCTGTTTTTTGAAAGACTTTGCATAACTATGCATTATTTTAGATGGAAAGAACTTCAAAACTAATCATTCATTTCTCATTCGTTATTAAAACGGTAAGTCAAGATACAAATATAAAGTGCTGAAAAGGTATTGTTGCTAATTTGTCAAGCACTATACGAATTCTACAGACAAATAAATATACTGAAGATATCAACAAAATGTTATGTTGTGTTTGGTTACATATTTTTCCAACAAGCAATGGGTACATAAATGGGCACAATGTATTGATTGCTTATTTATGATAATACGAGATTGTTAACTTGGCCAATACAGATCGATTCGGCTAATACTTATAAATTCGGCCAAATCACACAAACGCTGCCGATACTTTGAAACCAGGCAATTATAGAAATCACAGCAATGAAAATGGCGATCGCTTGCTCGGCTTGATTAAAATATTTTTGTAAGTTCAATGTATTACGTGTTTGATCTTCACCTTGTTTAAATTTCAAACGTCTGTTTGCCAGCACCATCGTGGCTGGGAGACTTCCGGTAACAACTGGAGAAGAAATGATGTATGCTCTTGAAGAGGACATTTTCAGAAACAAAAGATTGTCAAAACAAGCACAGGAAGTTGAGAGGAAGTTGAGAAATTTGTATTTCCGAAAAACATTTTTGATATAATAAACCTTAATGCAAATATTAAACATATCATCTCGGCGACATTAAACTCGGTCCCACTCCCAGAACCTGATATTGATAATAATGCCATTAAAAGCAGGTTTATTCATTTCACAAAAGTTAATGCAAAAAATGTAAACAAGAACATGAAATACTGACTAGTTGTGATATAAAAGTTTTTAAATGAACTAAGAGAATTAAGAGAACCAGAAACTATTCCACCGAAAGAGCTTGTTAACTAAATACGCAGATTTATTTTGAATGCCAGACCAAAGTCTTTTAATGAAACTTAAAAGTATCAACCACATACCTTAACATTCATGCTTAACAGAAAGATGAATTCAGGTATATTATTTTTTTATTATTACCAAACTCATAATTTTGAAATTGATATTTTACACTTACATGCTACAGCGCGTGCATAAATGACAATGTAAAGACAAGTGGTTTTAGTATCATTGGACCTTGAATCGTTTTAGTGCTTACCTCAAATTTCATTTTTGTGGTCTTGGTTATTTTTTAAACAAGAAGGATAATTATTCTATTAAAGCATTATTCTTTATTTAGCATTTTACCTATTTACTGTGTGCTTTAAAACCAATTACCAATGATAAATAGTATTATTACAGATTGATGGGTAAAGATAACAAGACAAAATGTTTGGCTGAAACTGGCCACATGTTTATTATTAAACTAGTTTATACAATAAAACACCAAATGGAATGCCACTTACATTGGTGACCAGACCCTGCAGGCAACAAACATGACAGTCGACCCAGCCAGGTGTCCTGATCTGTCAAACACCCAAGCAACAGTGTTTGGTAACGAACTACCGGAGAGAAGCCCAGTAGAAACGCACTTCCCATGGGAACACACAGGAAGTGGTAACCATAGTAACGACATCAGCTAAACAAAGCTGACAAACCAACCACCCTGCAAGATCTGGCCAGCAACAGCAGAAGACTACCACCGAGAAAAGCCGATGACAAATCACTCCACCTTAAGCGACATACCACACGCGAATTGTCTATTATTATTACTGCCATAAAGTTATATACATATACTTTAATAATTAAAGTTGTGGCCGATTCAGAAATACAGCAGATGAATACCATCATGTGCCTACAAGTATAAAATAAAATAAGCGCAGCAAAACATAGTTTAATACTTTGTGTACGAATATGCAATATAAAGCACCATAGAATGATATACCGGTAATATGTACAAATATACAAAGCATAATCATTCCTTCACGTAATAAACAAAATAAACACTCTTGATAACCTCCGAATTAGATGAAAGCAGACAGCACTAACGAAAGGGAGGGAGGGTGGGGAAATTTTGTAGAAAATTGATGCAGCCAGCTTCTGATTGATGATGTAAAACCGGAAAGAGGCCGAGATGTTAGATTTGCGCATGTCCCAGACTTAAAATAAGATTAACCCAATGACCTATATCTATAAAAAGGTAAAACGTACAGCGGATATTGCCACCAACTGAAATAATAGGATTTTATTGAAATGATAAAATCCCCTTATTACAGATTGATGGGTAAAGATAACAAGACAAAATGTTTGGCTGAAACTGGCCACATGTTTATTATTAAACTAGTTTATACAATAAAACACCAAATGGAATGCCACTTACATTGGTGACCAGACCCAGCAGGCAACAAACATGACAGTCGACCCAGCCAGGTGCCCTGATCTGTCAAACACCCAAGCAACAGTGCTTGGTAACGAACTACCGGAAAGAAGCCCAGTAGAAACGCACTTCCCATGGGAACACACAGGAAGTGGTAACGACATCAGCTAAACAAAGCTGACAAACCAACCACCCTGCAAGATCTGGCCACATGGACGTATCTATAAGCGTCCACCGCCACAATACTCCATTGACTTAGTGCTATCTGCTTTTGATTAACAAAGTTATTCGAATATGCTTGTAGTTTTGGTAAGGAATGTTTCAAGAGCACCTTGCAAGCAATTCAAGTAAATATCATTGCCAATGTCCGAGAGGTGAGTTCCATCAAAACGAAATAGTCCAAGTTCGTCGGCAGAGATATCGGACTGCTTAATAACTTTTCCATGCAGAGCAATGGCATGGTTGCCAATAACTCTGTTTATTCTCTTTCGTGCTTTGTCAATGGTTTTGTAAGATCGAGCCCCAAACCAGAATAAACGGGGCAAAATATAAGAATAAACAATAACTGTATTTGGCAAGAACTGTGAAATAGATTGAAGATCAAGTTTCATTTCCCACCGCAACACACCACTATGTGAAGCAACCAAATCATTTGATCCTAACTGTAAAACCAAATAATGTGGACGAGGAAAATTAGCAACATCTCTTTGCAGGCGAGTTAATAAGTGACTCCACTTCATACCCCTTATACCACACCACCTGATTTTAACACCATATTTTTCCAACTGCAAATTTCTTCCAACTGGCCGTGTAATCGCTCGTCTCTGTGCCCAATACACTATTGAGGAACCAACAACCCAGATGTCTGAAAGACTTAAAACTCAAATGAATATACAGATGAGTATCAAAATCATGCAATACGTGTATTGTAGGTTAAAGCAATTAGGTTATATGGTAATAGATGGTGAGGCAATACGAACATAACCTTTGTAAGCATTTGATTTTCACCTGCCCCAAGACTGTATAATTTCAGGTGGAATATTTTGCATACTTGCTAAACTAGCAGCCCCAATACGAAAACTGTGAGATTTAAAAGTGTGGATTGTAATTTTCAAAAAGGCCAGACATTTCTTAAGGACTGTGGAAAACTGATATTGAGACAAAGGGGAACAATCGATATGGCAAAACAAAATGGGTGTTCCAGGAATACGAACAGATAAGTAATTGATCATTGCTTGAACGGGGCAAATGGCAGAATTTGGAATGGGGTCAATTTGAAGTGTAACAGTTTTGCCGAACTGATCTGTTTTGGAAAATCTTATTTTAATTTGCATAAAGCCAGATTTATGAATGGAAATGTCGTCGAGTTTTAGAACACTTGTAATATTAGATTTAGAACTTGATACAGCAAATTCCCCAACCCTCAAAAAACCAAAAAATGCAAGGGTAAAAGCAGAAGTAAATAAAGTGCTTTCATAATTTGAAAAACAAACACAATGTAAAGCTCTTGGCAATTGTCTTAACATATGCAAAGTTATAGGTGCACGGGGATCTTTCGTCTTATGTGAGCGGCGAATCCCATTTAGCATTTTCCGAACAATAAAATTTTTGGTGTTATCAAACTGATTATGAATTTTATGATAAAAACCAAGTGCAGAAATTCTAGTGGATACTGAGGAATAAGACAACTGTTTCAGTGACAGGTAGGCAATATACTGAATGATCTGATCCAAAGGTACTGGAAAATTGTTATTCAAGTCGTATTCACTTCTGAATGAACTAAATGACTGCCAGGCCTGTTCATAAACCTTCTGGGTGTTTTGGGCTACAGAAGTTGAAATTAACCGGTTAGCCTCTTCCCACAATAATCCCAAATTTGTTGCGGCACCTTGTCTGGATTTTTCCTTGCCTGAGGGGCCACCTGCCGGAACTTTGTGAACTGAAAGCGTGAAATACAATCTGCAATTAAATTTGAACAGCCTGAAATGTGAGAAGCTCTGACCGATATATTATGTTCTAGTAATTTTAAAACTAACAACCGAACAAGAATCATAACCCTTGGAGAACGAGAGGATTGTTTATTGATGATTGTAACTACAGCTTCATTGTCACTTTGTATAAAAATCTTTTTGTTAGCTAGTAACTGTCCCCACAAAGTAAATGCTACTATTATGGGGAAGAGTTCCAAAAAAGTAATGTCCTTTGTTATCCTCATTATGTGCCATTTATTTGGCCACCTACCAACTGTCCATCTACCATCTAAATAGGCCCCGAATCCACAACCCAGACCCCCCGCAGAATCTGTGAACAAGTCCAGACAAGAGTCCCTGACCCAATGTAAATCCTGAAAAACTGATACGCCGTTAAAATTTCTGAAAAACTTTAACCACAAATGAATATCTGCCCGCATGCCAGGTGAAATATTAATAAAATGATGAGGTTTTTTAGCTTGTTTCAAACTATCAATAAGGCGGCGACAAAACGCTCGTCCTGGCCAAATTGCTCTACAGGCAAAACTAAGGCAGCCAATTAGTGATTGCATTTGCCTGAGTTTAACTTTTTTGCATCTTAAAATTTGTTTGAGCTTGAGTGTAAGGTCATGAATTTTGTTAATTGGGAGTCTGACTAGCATAAGATTAGTATCAATTTCAAGGCCCAAGAATGTTATAACTGTCGTTGGACCTTCCGTTTTTCCTTCGGCTATAGGCACCCCCAAATGCTGACATAATTCGATAAATTTATTGAGGGTTACTAGGCATGTGTCAGAATCTTTTAATCCAGCGAATAAAAAATCATCCAAGTAATGCAAAATATTTGTGTGCCCACTACGGCTCCGAATCCCCCATTCCAAAAATGTAGAAAATGACTCAAATAATGCACAGGAAATGCTGCAACCAAATGGCAAAGATTTGTCAAAAAAATATTGATCACCCAGCTTAAAACCCAACAAATCAAAATCTGACGGGTGAACTGGTAGTAAGCGAAAAGCTGATTTGATGTCAGTTTTGGCCAGTAAACAACCAACACCCAAATTTTGAACTAAAGTTACAGCCTGGTCAAACCTTGTATATTCAACTGAGCAATGTTTTTGATCAATAAAATGGTTTACAGAAGCACCATCCGGGTAGGAGAGGTGATGAATGAGACGATAGTCCAGAGACGTCTTTTTGGGAACAAGGCCAATAGGAGAGACCCGTAATGTGGAAAATGGTGGGGATGAAAATGGACCACCTACCCTACCCGCACTAATTTCTTTGTTAATTTTTTGCAAACAAATTTTTGGATTGTCCCGAGCCGACTTTAAATTTTTTGCTTCCACAGGGACTCGCGGACCAGTGTAATTTAAGCTAAAACCCTGTTTGAACCCCAATGCCAATTTTTCAGCCTCCTTCCTATCTGGATAATGCCTCAGCAACTGATCAAGATTATTGAGATGTATTGGGGTTTTTGCCAGGCTGAACAGGCTTCCTTTGATCAGGTTTTGATCGAAATTGCTGTGCACGAAAGGGCTGGCACTGTGTTTCTGGGTGTTGAGAAAAGCAACGGCTACATATATGCTTATATTTGCATACTGAGCGAAAGCACTTATTTGTATTAAAATCCCAACAAACTCCTTTTGCTTTTGAGGCTAGGGCCCTGACCTGAGGTTTATTGTAAAGGGAACCAGTTGCATTGGCGGACAAAAATAATAACCATAAATCTAAATCAATCTTGGCCCATGATTTATCTGGCCTCTTGGCTTTCCTTAGCCTAAATTGCTCGTCATAATTACGCCAAGCAAGTCCACCTACCTTGGCAGCTGCCCAACGAATTGTGCTAAAATATTTTAACAGATCCAATGCTATTTGAACCTGCTGATGTTTATGCAAATAAAGTGCCATAAAAATAAGAAAAGCGTCGGACCAAGCCCCTATATTTACCACCTTTTTGGCATATGTGGGTCTCTGGCCTATTCCTAACTGACCAGACTTGAGAATGACCAAAGGCGTGTTATCAGAGTCGGGGTCAATCATTGTATTCTCTTCCTTGTCTGGCAGCAATGTAAACAAGTTGACATATTGATCGGACCAGATTTTTTGGCGGATATGTTGAGGAACATGATCGCCAAAAGTGTCATCGATTTCTGGTATGGCGACAGGTTCAACCTCAAACTGGCCAAAATTAATTACACCGGCCCTGGGTGATGCGTCAACCTCGAACCCCTCAGAATTCACAAAATTAGTTGCATTTCGAGTGGCCATAGAAACATTACCTTTTTGGACTGTTGGGGAAGATATCGTCGCTGGAATATCATTGTCGCTCCCATTTCCGGTATCGGAATCATCCATTAAACCTACAGGAAGCTGGCGTGTAGATTCAACGGTTTCTGTGGCCTCTGGATGGGCCCGAGGCCTCCCTCGCTTAGTAAGACTTGAAAGCCTTGTTGTAGCCTGACGTTTCCTGGCTGTTTTAGGCCGACCAGCTATTATTTGGCCACTTGTAGCGGAATTGCTAGGTCCAGAGCTCGATCGGGGCCTCAAAGCACGTGGATGGCTGCCAGCAGCATTTTCAGTGCACTGCCCGTCACTTCTATCCATAATAATCGATAAACGGACGTGACGACTGAAACTGGATCCAAGTTTGTTTACAAATAATTTTAACTGGAAACGTATGTGAAAAATAATTTTAACTGGAAACGTATGTAAAACCGATAAAAACTAAAAATTTTGTAGAAAAATTTATGCAGCCAGCTTCTGATTGATGATGTAAAACCGGAAAGAGGCCGAGATGTTAGATTTGCGCATGTCCCAGACTTAAAATAAGATTAACCCAATGACCTATATCTATAAAAAGGTAAAACGTACAGCGGATATTGCCACCAACTGAAATAATAGGATTTTATTGAAATGATAAAATCCCCTTATTATATATTTCATATATTTGAAAATAAAAAAATGATTCTGTATTTCGCATTCCAACAAATGCCTGAAAAAAGAGAAAGTATTTGAAGTTTATGGGTCCTGGAAGTTAAGATCATGCAGCAGAGTCACTTTCTAAAGAGAAATTAAAAATTCTGTATGAAAAGAACTTTCTTGGTGCAGGTAAAATCAATAGATTTTAACACAAATTAACAGATACGTACCTGAGATTAAAAAAATAACATTTTGGTAAGAAATGTGCAGTCATGCATTAAACTGTCTATCAGCCAATTTTCTTTATTATTCTGAAATCTTTAATCACAGCTTTGTAATTAGATTTACATTAAGTCATATTATAAATGACAGGTCACAGTCCCCAAGTGGCCCATTCTTGAATCTAATTTGACAACTGGGGTTTCAGGTAAATTTGTCTTTCACCAAAATCATGGACGTTGGGCTTTGCTTTATTTCAAAACTTTTTATATGACTACAATATATATTTTTTTATTTTTAGAAAATCACCAGTCTTTTTTGGACAATGTATGGTTTATCAATGATCTGCTGTTTGGTTTGCGAGATAGAAAAGATCATGTAAACCAGAGATGGGGAGACAGAAAATTGAAACAAACATCGGATAGAAAGGAATATTTAGAATTTTTAAACCCTCAATAACCCATTTAAATTTATATTCGATGTAGTGTATTAGGTAGCTTAAAACGGTGGAGTTATCTCCCCTTAGTATGGTCTAATCAATGCATCATAATTTTCATATTGATTCTATTGTTGCATTTAGATGTGTATATTAAGTTTATTGTTTTATTTAAGATGGGAGTTTTATTTTCAGATCTTTCAATATCTAATTTCCTTTTTCACAGAAATGCAGACAAAAACACGTACAGGTGGGAAAAGAAGTGATACTAGGCCAGTTATACCAAACGTTTTTGCTATACCAGGAAACGACAATTGTCCACTAAATATGTTTAAACTCTGCAAACAACACAGACCACCAGACTAGCTTACAGATTAATCGAGGTATTAAATAAATTTAACATCGAGGACAACCAATTTTATTGTTCAGATTTGTGGTATTTAGTTTTATTTTTGCCCAATTTAACAAGTATAAATTAAAATCAGAGAGCCTCGCATCAGACCAATACGACTAGCTTCGGACCTTTAACAAGGCCAATACGAAAATCATCAATTACAGTCCGATCACATTTTCAGTGATGAAAAAAAAAAACATGTTTTGAATGGGTGGTGTGATTTAAATTTAGATACCTTACTTGATATATCTTCAGTTGACTTGAAATTTCACATGTCTTTCTTGAATTTATGTTTTTTTGCCTTTTAATTGATATGAATGAATTTTATAAACTTTTTGATAAAAGTTTGTTGAGAAATGATTACTTTGTCGTTTGTATTCTTGTTTTAAAGGTGAATATTGTAAAATACTATTTTTCTACATGGAGTTGTTTTTTTAATATTGACTGTAGTTTTCAAGTTTTTGAAAGTTAAAATTTAGCAATTTATTGAAATGTAGCTGTTGTCCCTCTGATATTTTGATATGGCATATTCGACAACTTTATTCATGTTAGTCATTTAGAACTGAGTTTTGATTGGCTAATAGACTTTTACACGATACGGGTTTATACAGGTGTCCCTATTCCCATCAGTATACGTCACGGACTAACCGATTGTATTTTTTAATGAATGATCAACTGGTAAAACAGCACCAACATCAAAATAAAGAATAAAATTCTTTTATTACACTTGTTTGACCTAGAACGACACATATTTTTAAACATTTTTTACTTTTAAACTACAAAATATTCAAGGTCAACTAACAAAACTGAGATTTTTGTCTCAAAAGATAAAGTTACTGGCAATATACAATTTACTACGTAATACGCATCATCTGAATTTAGATATGCTTCTGATAAAAACTGGTTTGATTTGATTTTGTATTAAAGCGCATTTTTGATTATTGGGCGGGCTAATAATATAAATAATCATTAAATGAGTATTGCTTTAACTTTTCAGAGTATGTTTAACATAGTATTTGAAAAATATAGCAATACAATCATTTAAAGAAAGGTTATTAAGATTTGAGATTTTCAAAAATGTCAGAAGAAACCGATCAGTAATATCAGATGAACAGTTGGTAAAGTCAAGCTAGATTAATAACTTGACCCAGTGTTAAGTAAATGAAAAAATATAGAGTCTTGTTTCCAATATTTATAGTTTTAACTTTTTCAGTATTTATAAACTTTTACTATACATTCCTTTTTAGTTTTGTCTGGGTTTTGGTTTATTATAGTGTGTCTGTGTGTGTGTGCAAGGTGTATGTATCAACCCCTATGAAATTCAGATACAAATTGTACTTAGGTATAGTTTTAAGAATTATAAAACATACATATAAACTATAGATGATGATGGTATATTTTTATTATCGCTTCTACAGTACTAAAACTACAGTCACACCATTTTCATTTTGTTTAATTTTGAAAACGGTTGAAAGGATAACCTTGAGTCAAAAACTCAAACAATATCAATGGATAGATAAAACTAAATCATATATATAACCGGTATACCGGTATTAAGAAGACTAATTCTACTTTCCATTACAGAAATCTAGAATAATTAAAATTAAAATGTATTGATTAATAATAATAATAATAATAATAATAATAATAATAATAATAATAATAATAATAATAATAATATAGATGATGATAATAACATAAATTATTATTTTATTTATAATTAAAATGAATTGAAAATATTTGTTTCAAATAATAAAAAAGATAAATACTTAAAATTCAAATAAAAAGATACGAAATGGACATTTATTAGGTTGAACACGAAATTCTTAAACTTAATCCTGTATTGCTAAACCAGCACCTATTGTATTTTGCATGTAGGAATAGCGTAAATACTGGATTTTTTAAATGTAGGAATAGAGGGAAGACACCATTCACATTACTGACGCGTATCAGCAAGGTGCCGAAATGACTCGGACGTGATGCTGAAATGACTTGACAGGTGACGAAATGACTACTAGGATACCATACTTTATTTTAGTTTTAAGCGATTTTCATGAAATTTGTAGTAAAGTCGAATTGAAAACGTTATCATATGGATGGCATGAATAAAAGTTAATTTTAAAGTATTTTTATACAGAATTTTTAAAAGGACGGGTCTCGTCGGACCCAGCATTCAAAATTATCCTAAACTTGGTTACATTTTATGCAATGCTATAAGAAATTATATAAAAAATAAACCCATATATTTTCTAATTTTCAAAGTTGTACTTTCGGCTATGTTTTATAATTGGTAAATACTCAGGTCATCTTCAGGTCAATGGTCAGGCAAGCATTTATCTCTAGGCAATTATTCAATAACGTACAGCCTGGACATTACATGATGTATGCACCTTTGTCCAATTGACCTTACAAATAATGATATTTGGTATAAGGTTCAGGTCATGCTCTTCCCTTCTGTTACCTAACAGAAGAGTATAAAACGTCGTCGGAGGTTTCACCACACACACAAACTCTCTCTCACACACACACACACACACATACACTCATACACACACCACCACCACCACCACCACCACCACTACCACCACCACCACCACCAGACACCATGAACTCAGGAGGACACAAGACTCAGTTTGGGGTTGCAACCAGAATAAAAACTACTGTAAAGAACAAGACTTTTCCGTTGTATTACGCCAGTGCTTTCTGTTATTGTTATTACACAGCTTCCATGGGTTCCGTACGTTTTACTGACTTTCTTTTTCGCGCAAATTACATGAGAAGCAAGGAAAGAGTTGAATTTACAAAAATAAATAATTCATTGATTTAAATCATTTTTATTTTGATACCGTCAGTCCGTCGGATCATTGATTCATACATTCAAAAATCAATCTTTTGAATTATATAAACCATTTTAAAGCATCTTTCCAACAATTTGTAAAATTAAAATTAATTTCGTATAATGCTAAGAAATGTGGTATAATTGTCTAAATTCCCAGCACGTTAAAATTTGAAATTTCTCAAAAACTAAGGTATACTTCCTCATGCAAAGTATTTCCTTAGCTTAATTTGGTAAAATATATTTTTGTCCTTTGAGTAGCTTTTCAACATCTTCAAAATCATTTTGGTTTCATAATTTTGGTCGAAACACTACTGATGAGGAATTGTATTCCGAAACGGCCGTCTAGTGCTGTTAAATTAAAACTGGTATAATATGTAATTAGCACACAGTCTCACATGCATGTTGTAATGTACACTCACTTTGTGGTGATTGAAGCACATTGTCGTAATTAAACCAAATGCGCTATATCCACACGTATAATATATAATATGTAATTCAACATTTAAAATTAATGCAAATAACATTTAATATTAAATATCGTGAAGACTTTTTCATTTAATTTATTAACACCTGTCAATCTATTTTTTATATTTTAAGGTAGATCTACCTCTTAATTGCCGGTAATGGAATGTCTAATAAACAAAATCTAATGCTACTGTGGGTAACTTATAATCTCTAAAAGATTAAATGCCAAAGCTTTGAAATTCGTTGTTGATCATCTTATGGATACGAAAGCTTGTTCGTGCCACTTTGGAATCTGTTTTTTAATCAAATCGTAGATACGATTTTTTAAATCGTACGTACAAATTAACAAATCGTACGTACAAATTAAGAAATCGTACGTACAAATTAAGAAATCGTACCTATGGATTTTAAAATCGTACATACGATTTTAAAAGTCGTATATACCATTTTTAGAATCGTACGCATGAATTTAAGAATCATACGTACGAATAAAAAATCGTACCTACGAATTTTAAAATCGTACCTACGAATTTTAAAATCGTACATACGAATTTTAAAAGTCGTGTATACGATTTTAAAATCGTACGTACGAATAAAAAATCGTTGCTACGAATTTAAAAATCGCACATACGAATTTTGAAAGTCTTTGTACGATTTCTAAATTCGTAGCTACGATTTTTTATTCGTACGTATGGTTTTTAAAATCGTATATCACAAGACCAACTCCCTCCTTAAAGGGTCTTTAAGGAATCCTTAAAAATCCTTAAAGATGTCCTTAAAGATCCTTTAAGCCTCCTTAAAGACCCCTTTAAGGATCTTTAAGACTTCCTTATAGATCCTTAATGGAACTGACATTTTAAGGATCTTTAATGCGGCTTTAAGGATCATTAAGGATCACCCTGACATACACATGTATTTAAATGATACAATGGTGTTTTTTCAACCACCCTGAATTGGCAAAGAATGCACCATTATTTATTTATTTATTTATTTATTTATTTATTTATTTATTTATTCATTTATTCATTTATTTATTTATTTATTTATTTGGTATATATTACACAAAAATAAATGGAGAAAAACGCGATTAAACATAAACGTCCGGAGATAAAATTTCATGATTGTTTTCAAAGTAATTAATTAATTAATTAATTAATTAATTAATTAATTAATTAATTAATTAATTAATTAATTAATTAATTAATTAATTAATTAATTAATTAATTAATTAATTAATTTTTATTTATAATCTATACTGCTCCGAATATTATGTCCCAGCTCTAAATTGATTCAATGTACAACTTCTTATTTATTTATTTATTTATTTATTAAACTAAAAAAAGTGTAGTTTTGACTATTTATCATGATTATGGATTTATGCCCATAGGTAATATACAGATCATGGTTCCTAATTGATGATCATCAACATTTCCCCGGTATCTCATCAACAACTTACCTAACTAATTGATAACAGAAGCAAATTCAAACTCATTTTAACCAGACGATAGTATATTCTACCTGAAAAATTTACCGTATGTTGTTAATCTCTTTAATTACCTAGATGGATTTGAATTTTAACGGAATCTGATGATTAATCTACATGAGTAGTAATGTTAGGGATACTTTAGATACTTTTTACCAATTGTTATTTGTGTAAATAAATAAATAAATAAATAAATAAATATTTTTTAAAACGTTAATAAGTATATGAAATATGAGAGAGAGAGAGAGAGGACAGAGCGAAGACTTGTACACCATCAGTTTTTAAACTACCATTATTTGATATTTCTTATTTCATGACCTTGAAATGTGCATTCATATAAATAAATAAATAAATAAATAAATAAATAAATAAATAAATAAATAAATAAATAAATAAATAAACCACAATTACAGAGAGAGAGAGAGAGAGAGGGCAGAGCGAAGACTTGTACATCATCAGTTTTTAAACTACCATTATTTGATATTTCTTATTTCATGACCTTGAAATGTGCATTCATATAAATAAATAAATAAATAAATAAATAAATAAATAAATAAATAAATAAATAAATAAATAAATAAATAAATAAATTATCATATAAATTAATAAATAAATAATCAAATGAATATATAAATAATCATATAAATAAAACAATAAATAATCAAATAAATAAATAAACAATCATATAAATAAATAAATAAATAAATAAATAAACTACAATTTCATAGACAAAACTGGTAGATTCATTTGCACTATCGTTTTCATGTAATAATTTCTCGATCGATCCAGTAAAATAACTTGTATTCTCTGATCAAGTTGTTTATGGAGAGAGAGAGAGAGAGAGAGAGAGAGAGAAGAGAGAGAGAGAGAGAGAGAGAAACTCGGAGCTGAGAGCTGTCTATCGGAACTTTTTCCCACAAGCGAAAACTATAAGCATGATTTTCTAATCATAGAATAGGTCCGCAATCCAAGTTAACGAATTTCGGGCTAATAAAGTTGTGATCTATAATGAAACAATTTAAAGAAAAAAACATTTGTTTATATCATCGGCATTTATTTTAAGTAAATTATCGTTTTAATTTGTTTTCTTGTCGAAAATGGGATTCTCTGTGTGTTTCCGTTTCAGCCACAATCCTAGAACTGACGGCCGCCACAACATAACTAGCAAAATCTACATCTCACTGCCTTGGTTCACATCTTAAAATCTCTACACAAGACTATACAATTTTGTTACAAACTGACAAAATATTAAACTGGGACAGGCCATAATCTCAGAAAATTTGTCAGTTCGCTCAGGTTTTACATTCTTAGCCATTCTTGAATTCTTATTCATTGAATCAAATAATGATATAAGTGAAATAATCTTGACACAGGAATGAAACTCTATACTCTGCTATCCCGTTATCCTGGTTATGTTGAGAAAAAAGTAAAAAGGTTTTCTCCAGAAATAAATCAAATGGTGTTGTTCAAACACAAAAAGATATTAGCAGTCTGCAGCTGACTTTGGAATATTGTCATATCTAGGAGAGAAAGAGAGAGAGAGGAGAGAGAATTGGGATTTGCAGTGTCGTGTTCTTTTTTCGTTCTGTTTAAAATAATTCAAAAATGGTAAATCATGCAGTGTCAGATCCAGCGGGATGGAGGTAGGTGGGCGGGGAGGGGGGCACCCCAACATTTGCCCCTGCTTTCCGACTTTTTTCCCTCTCGCTTACCGCAAATTGTTAAGCAACCAGTGGATGAACCAGTTAATTAGTGGTGCTGATTAATTAATTCGTGTACAGGTAGGTAATTGCAATCAGGTGATGATGTAATGTACCAGTTCGCTGAGGTATGAAAGAATTCAGGTAGTGCTGACCAGTCTGATAATGTTCTTTACATGATCACTTAGGCATGAAAGAACCCAGTTAGTATTAGTAAATGACGTTAATTTATAGGAATACTAATTAAGACACTTCTGTCTTGTCAGAAAGCTTGAATTTTAAACAGGGTTGTTATCAGTACTTCAAAAATAATTCTTATTCAAGGACAGATTCCATAAAGAGTGATTCCATTAATCATAAATGAATACTGGGACCAAGGGTCAGGGCCCAGAGAGAGAGAGAGAGAGAGAGAGAGAGAGAGAGAGAGAGAGAGAGAGAGAGAGAGAGCTAATTAGAATGGTACATTTTTAGCACATAAGATTATCTTTATGTATATTTTTATAGCGCAAGGTTCTATTTTCATATAAAATTCCCAACTTTTGTACATTTTTTGTACATTTTTTATTTTTAATTGGTTTTAATAAATAAATTCCATCTCATTTGACTTTTTATTCTATCCGTCCGTTATTGGCTTTATGGAACAAATCTAAAATGATAAGTGCTATTTTCTGGTAAAAAGGATTCTTGTGTGTTGCACTATTATACTGATTATTTAGTGTAATAATGTAATAATTTAATTAATATAATAAAATGTACTTGAATGTTCAGATGGATGTCATATAGATAATTTTAAACAAGTGTGGAAAAAAGGGGAGGAAGGAGACCTTCCACTTCGGTAGCAGCCAGCTCGGTAGAGTGTCGACTGTCCGCTCCAGAAGTGGAAGGTCGCGGGTTTGGTCTCTGGCCGGGTCTGATCCAAAACTTGAAAAAGGGTAGTGACTATTCACTCGGATCCGCTTTTGAGTATGACAATGGTAATATTTTTTTTAAACAGTTTTACCAGATTTATAACAGTAGGAAATGTCGCTAGTTCTACTGTTTCAATTTGTAAAGAGTACTATTATTATAATGTTTAACATGTGCACCCCATTCTCTCTCTCTCTCTCTCTCTCTCTCTCTCTCTCTCTCTCTCTCTCTCTCTCTCTCTCACCGTGAATTGAATTAATTTCTGAAATTATTTTATTTAACATTCTCACTGTTTCCCTCATAAAACAGACATTTAAGTTAAATGCGAGATTTTGAAGGATAGATTAAGATTGTAACAAATTATCATTAAAACTCGTCCTTCCATTTTGTACAGATTATTAAATGTCGCTGGTACAATATTATAGTTGTTTATCAAACAAGGAAATAAGTATTGGTATTACAACAAGAATGTAACTAAATTATAAAAGACAATTTTAAATAAAATTTACTTAAAATTATTGTTTTAATTTCAAGAATTATTGAAATATTTTAATAAAAAAGCAGTAGTATGATTAAGATTATACAAATAGGAATGGATATCTGATCGATAATTGATCTTTATAAAAGTGATGTTTGCCAGTCAGATAAATAAGTGTATTACAGGTAAAGGTTTGATATGCCCGTCTTCCTTTGATCAGAAATCTTAAGTCAGTTAAATTAACCTAAAAAGTATTCCTCTCAAGAATGAAAGAGCAAACTATAATAATAATAATAATAATAATAATAATAATAATAATAATAATAATAATAATAATAATAATAATAATAATAAAATATTTTTTAAAATGGAGTAAAACATTTTATTTAATTAAATATTTTATTATTAAATCTGAAAGATTTAGAGCTAGTCACGTGATCCTTAGGCTACCGGGTACTGATATAGTTTAAAAATATACAATGTATATACATGTCTTCTGTGGCCTAATGGATAAGGATGTAGAGTCAGGAAAGGATGTAATCTGGGCAACTAAGGGTAGTGAGTTCAAGTCCCGCTGCGAGCGAAATTAGATAAGTAAATTTGTAATAAATGATGTTAATTAATGTGTTCTTCTTTATTTGTGATTTCAAAACAACCAAAATTAGTATAAATTGATAAAGAAAAATGATTAAATAAATAAGTTTAGTTTTATAAATTTACAAATTTTATAAATAAATAATAATAAAAAAATAATAAAATAATTTTTTTTAAATAAAACAATAAAATAAAATAAAAACAGTGTAAGAGTATAATAAGTTAAATAATTATATTTAACATCACATTTATATAAATTTAAAATTTAAAAAAATGTAAAGAAATTTGTTTTCTGTGTTTATTAAACGAATCCTTAAAGATCCTTAAAGCCGCCTTAAAGATCCTTAAAATTTCAGTTCCATTAAGGATCTTTAAGGATGTCCTTAAAGAGACCTTAAAGACACATTTAAGGTCCTTAAAGACCCCTTAAAGATCCTTAAAGCCCCATTTAATGAGTCTTTAAGGGGGCTTTAAGGATCCTTAAAGGTGACTTTTCTTCTTGTGATATATGACTTTTGAAAACGTATGTACGATTTTTTTTATTCGTAGATACGATATCTTTATTCGTAGGTACGGTTTTTTTATTCGTACCTACGAATTTTAAAATCGTACATACGAATTTTAAAATCGTACATACGAATTTTAAAAGTCGTGTATACGATTTTAAAATCGTACGTACGAATAAAAAATCGTTGCTACGAATTTAAAAATCGCACATACGAATTTTGAAAGTCTTTGTACGATTTCTAAATTCGTAGCTACGATTTTTTATTCGTACGTATGGTTTTTAAAATCGTATATCACAAGACCAACTCCCTCCTTAAAGGGTCTTTAAGGAATCCTTAAAGATCCTTAAAGATGTCCTTAAAGATCCTTAAAGCCTCCTTAAAGACCCCTTTAAGGACCACCATCTTCTTTAAGGATCTTTTAGGCTTCCTTATAGATCCTTAATGGAACTGAAATTTTAAGGATCTTTAATGCGGCTTTAAGGATCATTAAGGATCACCCTGACATACACATGTATTTAAATGATATAATGGTGTTTTTTCAACCACCCTGAATTGGCTAAGGATGACCATTATTTATTTATTTATTTATTTATTTATTTATTTATTCATTTATTCATTTATTCATTTATTTATTTATTTATTTATTTGGTATATATTACACAAAAAATAATTGGAGAAAAACGCGATTAAACATAAACGTCCGGAGATAAAATTTCATGATTGTTTTCAAAGTAATTAATTAATTAATTAATTAATTAATTAATTAATTTTTATTTATAATCTATACTGCTCCGAATATTATGTCCCAGCTCTAAATTGATTCAATGTACAACTTCTTATTTATTTATTTATTTATTTATTATTTATTTATTTATTTATTAAACTAAAAAAAAGTGTAGTTTTGACTATTTATCATTATGGATTTATGCCCATAGGTAATATACAAATCATGGTTCCTAATTGATGATCATCAACATTTCCCCGGTATCTCATCAACAACTTACCTAACTAATTGATAACAGAAGCAAATTCAAACTCATTTTAACCAGACGATAGTATATTCTACCTGAAAAATTTACCGTATGTTGTTAATCTCTTTAATTACCTAGATGGATTTGAATTTTAACGGAATCTGATGATTAATCTACATGAGTAGTAATGTTAGGGATACTTTAGATACTTTTTACCAATTGTTATTTGTGTAAATAAATAAATAAATAAATAAATAAATAAATAAATAAATAAATAATAAATAAATAAATAAATAAATAAATAAATAAATAAATAAATATTTTTAAAAACGTTAATAAGTATATGAAAATGAGAGAGAGAGAGAGAGAGAGAGAGAGAGAGAGAGGACAGAGCGAAGACTTGTACACCATCAGTTTTTAAACTACCATTATTTGATATTTCTTACTTCATGACCTTGAAATGTGCATTCATATAAATAAATAAATAAATAAATAAATAAATAAATAAACCACAATTACAGAGAGAGAGAGAGAGAGAGAGAGAGAGAGAGAGAGAGAGGGCAGAGCGAAGACTTGTACATCATCAGTTTTTAAACTACCATTATTTGATAATTCTTATTTCATGACCTTGAAATGTGCATTCATATAAATAAATAAATAAATAAATAAATAAATAAATAAATAAATAAATAAATAAATAAATAAATAAATAAATAAATAAATAATCAAATAAATAAATAAATAAATTATCATATAAATTAATAAATAAATAATCAAATGAATATATAAATAATCATATAAATAAAAAAATAAATAATCAAATAAATAAATAAACAATCATATAAATAAATAAATAAATAAATAAATAAACTACAATTTCATAGACAAAACTGGTAGATTCATTTGCACTATCGTTTTCATGTAATAATTTCTCGATCGATCCAGTAAAATAACTTGTATTCTCTGATCAAGTTGTTTATGGAGAGAGAGAGAGAGAGAGAGAGAGAGAGAGAGAGAGAGAGAGAGAGAGAGAGAAACTCGGAGCTGAGAGCTGTCTATCGGAACTTTTTCCCACAAGCGAAAACTATAAGCATGATTTTCTAATCATAGAATAGGTCCGCTATCCAAGTTAACGAATTTCGGGCTAATAAAGTTGTGATCTATAATGAAACAATTAAAAGAAAAAAACATTTGTTTATATCATCGGCATTTATTTTAAGTAAATTATCGTTTTAATTTGTTTTCTTGTCGAAAATGGGGTTCTCTGTGTGTTTCCGTTTCATCCACAATCCTAGAACTGACGGCCGCCACAACATAACTAGCAAACTCTTCATTTCACTGCCTTGGTTCACATCTTAAAATCTCTACACAAGACTATACAATTTTGTTACAAACTGACAAAATATTAAACTGGGACAGGCCATAATCTCAGAAAATTTGTCAGTTCGCTCAGGTTTTACATTCTTGGCCATTCTAGAATTCTTATTCATTGAATCAAATAATGATATAAGTGAAATAATCTTGACACAGGAATGAAACTCTATACTCTGCTATCCCGTTATCCTGGTTATGTTGAGAAAAAAGTAAAAAGGTTTTCTCCAGAAATAAATCAAATGGTGTTGTTCAAACACAAAAAGATATTAGCAGTCTGCAGCTGACTTTGGAATAGTGTCATATCTAGGAGAGAAAGAGAGAGAGAGGAGAGAGAATTGGGATTTGCAGTGTCGTGTTCTTTTTTCGTTCTGTTTAAAATAATTCAAAAATGGTAAATCATGCAGTGTCAGATCCAGCGGGATGGAGGTAGGTGGGCGGGGAGGGGGCACCCCAACATTTGCCCCTGCTTTCCGACTTTTTTCCCTCTCGCTTATCGCAAATTGTTAAGCAACCAGTGGATGGACCAGTTAATTAGTGGTACTGATTAATTAATTCGTGTACAGGTAGGTAATTGCAATCAGGTGATGATGTAATGTACCAGTTCGCTGAGGTATGAAAGAATTCAGGTAGTGCTGACCAGTCTGATAATGTTCTTTACATGATCACTTAGGCATGAAAGAACCCAGTTAGTATTAGTAAATGACGTTAATTTATAGGAATACTAATTAAGACACTTCTGTCTTGTCAGAAAGCTTGAATTTTAAACAGGGTTGTTATCAGTACTTCAAAAATAATTCTTATTCAAGGACAGATTCCATAAAGAGTGATTCCATTAATCTTAAATGAATACTGGGACCAAGGGTCAGGGCCCAGAGAGAGAGAGAGAGAGAGAGAGAGAGAGAGAGAGAGAGAGAGAGAGAGAGAGAGAGCTAATTAGAATGGTACATTTTTAGCACATAAGATTATCTTTTTGTATATTTTTATAGCGCAAGGTTCTATTTTCATATAAAAGTCCCAACTTTTGTACATTTTTTGTACATTTTTTTATTTTTAATTGGTTTTAATAAATAAATTCCATCTCATTTGACTTTTTATTCTATCCGTCCGTTATTGGCTTTATGGAACAAATCTAAAATGATAAGTGCTATTTTCTGGTAAAAAGGATTCTTGTGTGTTGCACTATTATACTGATTATTTAGTGTAATAATGTAATAATTTAATTAATATAATAAAATGTACTTGAATGTTCAGATGGATGTCATATAGATAATTTTAAACAAGTGTGGAAAAAAGGGGAGGAAGGAGACCTTCCACTTCGGTAGCAGCCAGCTCGGTAGAGTGTCGACTGTCCGCTCCAGAAGTGTAAGGTCGCGGGTTTGGTCTCTGGCCGGGTCTGATCCAAAACTTGAAAAAGGGTAGTGACTATTCACTTGGATCCGCTTTTGAGTATGACAATGGTAATATTTTTTTTAAACAGTTTTACCAGATTTATAACAGTAGGAAATGTCGCTAGTTCTATTGTTTCAATTTGTAAAGAGTACTATTATAATGTTTAACATGTGCACCCCATTCTGTCTCTCTCTCTCTCTCTCTCTCTCTCTCTCTCTCTCTCTCTCTCACCGTGAATTGAATTAATTTCTGAAATTATTTTATTTAACATTCTCACTGTTTCCCTCATAAAACAGACATTTAAGTTAAATGCGAGATTTTGAAGGATAGATTAAGATTGTAACAAATTATCATTAAAACTCGTCCTTCCATTTTGTACAGATTATTAAATGTCGCTGGTACAATATTATAGTTGTTTATCAAACAAGGAAATAAGTATTGGTATTACAACAAAAATGTAACTAAATTATAAAAGACAATTTTAAATAAAATTTACTTAAAATTATTGTTTTAATTTCAAGAATTATTGAAATATTTTAATAAAAAAGCAGTAGTATGATTAAGATTATACAAATAGGAATGGATATCTGATCGATAATTGATCTTTAAAAAAGTGATGTTTGCCAGTCAGATAAATAAGTGTATTACAGGTAAAGGTTTGATATGCCCGTCTTCCTTTGATCAGAAATCTTAAGTCAGTTAAATTAACCTAAAAAGTATTCCTCTCAAGAATGAAAGAGCAAACTATAATAATAATAATAATAATAATAATAATAATAATAAAATATTTTTAAAATGGAGTAAAACATTTTATTTATATATTTTATTATTAAATCTGAAAGATTTAGAGCTAGTCACGTGATCCTTAGGCTACCGGGTACTGATATAGTTTAAAAATATACAATGTATATACATGTCTTCCGTGGCCTAATGGATAAGGATGTAGAGTCAGGAAAGGATGTAATCTGGGCAACTAAGGGTAGTGAGTTCAAGTCCCGCTGCAAGCGAAATTAGATAAGTAAATTTGTAATAAATGATGTTAATTAATGTGTTCTTCTTTATTTGTGATTTCAAAACAACCAAAATTAGTATAAATTGATAAAGAAAAATGATTAAATAAATAAGTTTAGTTTTCATAAATTTACAAATTTTATAAATAAATAATAAAAAAAAAATAATAAAATAATTTTTTTAAATAAAACAATAAAATAAAATAAAAACAATGTAAGAGTATAATAAGTTAAATAATTATATTTAACATCACATTTATATAAATTTAAAATTTAAAAAAATGTAAAGAAATTTGTTTTCTGTGTTTATTAAACGAATCCTTAAAGATCCTTAAAGCCGCCTTAAAGATCCTTAAAATTTCAGTTCCATTAAGGATCTTTAAGGATGTCCTTAAAGAGACCTTAAAGACACATTTAAGTTCCTTAAAGACCCCTTAAAGATCCTTAAAGCCCCATTTAATGAGTCTTTAAGGGGGCTTTAAGGATCCTTAAAGGTGACTTTTCTTCTTGTGATATATGACTTTTGAAAACGTATGTACGATTTTTTTTATTCGTAGATACGATATCTTTATTCGTAGGTACGGTTTTTTATTCGTAGCTACGATTTTTAAAATCGTATAATTTTATACGATTTTTTTAAATTGTATGTACGATTGTTTTATTTGTAGCTACGATACGATTTTTCGTCAAATTTCCGACATTTAAAATGTGTTACATATTGTTTGAAATGCATATAAAAATGAAAATTATTCTTATAAAATATTCAATATAACTTGCACAAGAATGTTACGGGTTGAAGTACCGATGACAGTTTCACGTTTATCGCTCGGTTGTCGCCATTTTAACTAATGGATATGCATGATTTTATCGATATTAAGGTCGTCCAAATTAATCACTTGACACGAAAGTAGACCAGTAAAATGTCGTAGGAGGTAAGGCACATTATCGTTTAATTTTTAAAAGGCTTAATCATTGCATTTTTTGCATTTGTTATCCCATCTCATCATTTCTTCTCCGATTATGACCCTTGTTTTGCCATTTTCTTTTACATAACACTATTTTTCGTTGGTTGGCCGAATTCGACAACGTTTAAGGTGTCCCCCGCTTTCTTAGACCGATAATTGTCGCCATTTTTTGTTTGTCTCGTATGCTAATTTGGGTCACGTAATACCTGCCGACGTCGATCTGATGAATTTGAAACATGCCAACCAAAAATTAATCCTTAAATATATTTATTTCTTAAACATTTGAGTCCGATTACTATAAATTTAACAATGAAGCAAATCCTCACAACATATAATTTGTAAAAAATGCAGGTTTTGTAAATTTTATTTTAAATGCCGAAAATTTAACGAAAATTACAGCACCAAAACCTTTTAAATCGTATGTACGATTTTGTAATTCGTACGTACGATTTTCAAAATCGCATGTGCGTTTTCTAAAATCGTATGTACGATTTTAAAATTCGTATGTACGATTTTGAAATTCGTACATACGATTTTTTAATTCGTGCGCAATTTTAAAAATCGTAGCTACGATTTGAAAAAAAAATCAGATTACAAAGTGCCACGAACTATATGGATAGAATCTACCCTAAAATTGAAAAACATTTATCAGTCACTCATCGTAGATATACACGAAATACTTTCTCAGTTAAAATTTGGTTTTTATGAGTCACTGTTCTTGGTTTTTGACGTCATCTGTGCTGAGTACAACTACGCGTATAATTTAGCGTATGTATTTAAAAAATATAAGAAAGAAACAAGTCTTCAAGTGAAGCAGAAATTCCAGATATATTTCACACTAGGGATCCAATATGCAAAAAATTGGACCAACATGAAATGCAGTAGTTATACTGAAGGAGAGGTCTGACAACAGTGTCCAAGCTGGCACTGAGCGACAGTGATAATGATGCTGAAAGTAACTGACGACCCCACTTAAACAATATTTATTCAATAAATATAATTTACCAGTAGGACAATAATTGTAAATTGTTAAGTACTTTTTATCGTTAATTGTTTGTTTTTGGTACAATTTCTATACAAAAAGTAAGAATTTTTAGTACTTTCAATTTGAAAAAAACGTCAAAAATGGGTAATATCCGTCTAATTTTACCCTTTCATTTTATTACCTTCGTTTATCCATTTTTTGGTACAAATCCTTCAATAACGGATATATCTGTCGAATTGGTCAGCCTGGTAAATGTATCACCAGGAGTAAAAGTTTTGGCAACCCATTCTTGTAACTTTCGATGAGAGTTAATAGGTTTCTTAAAAAATAAAGGAGTTATCTCCTACATCACAAGCGGTAGCTCGGATGGTAGAGTGCTCGCACCGTACGTGGGAGGTCGTAGGTTCAAATTCCTACCGGGTCTGACCCAATACTTGAAAGTGAGTCGTGACTGTTTATCTGCAAAGCACTCGGCATTACAAGATAAAAATCACGGTTCTTCGGATAGGGACTTAAACTAATCGAGGTCCCGTGCCACGGTGGGCTTGGCACAATGGAGAACCCTGTTGTAAGATGCCCTCAGCGCAACGCAGAGGCAAAATTTCTGTACCTTCGTTTATAGCTGGCGACGTCTCGATATAAGTGAAATATTTTTGACTGGGACGTTAAACACAATTACTCAACTCACACAACTCTTACATCACAAGGTATATTATTCCAGTCAGTAATAGAAAGGGATAGAACTTGAGAATTTTGTACTTCTGATTACTTTGGGAACCACGTGTGTTATGCGAATGAATTTTTTTAGATGGGTATTGAAGAGCTATATTACAGTCGCACAACTCGAAGCAAAATTGCTTGTTACCTTACAGACTGTCCTAACGTTTTTTAATAAATCACGGACAGTATGAAAGTTACAAGTGAAGTATGAAAGAATAACATAATGCCCTTTTTCAGAAAACCTGAAAGTAGGTACATTATTCAAAAGTGGTTATAATAACATCAACGTGGTGGCAAAAATTGTAAAAAAAATATTTAAAAAAAACCACACTTTTTTGTTATCCGAACTACGGTATCAACTTTTACAGACTTAAATGTATGTGTTTTATTGCTCGTTGATTTTAGACTCCAATTTCAAATTTAATCATTTAAACTGGTAAATAATTAACGGATATAAAAAGGGTCTGTATTGGGTTTTTCTAAAAAAAATTGTCGAAAATAATAGGAATTCAAAATTGATTTTGTTTCAAATTTAATTCATAATTTCTTAAATGTTTTTTCACAAAAGTCTTACACTAACTATTAGCAGTTAACAAGGTACAAAAAATGTTGAAATAAAATTAAAATGTTATTTTTAGCTTTGTTTTTGCATTGATCTGGCAGCGGTAACATTTCATCGAAAGTTCGCAAGTGTGTTTACGTAAAAAATGAATAAAAGTTTCATTAACAAAATCTATTTTATGTCAGCTGTAGTTGAATTGCTTTATTTCAATCAAATAACTACGAACGTTTTTTTTTTATTTATGCAAATTTCAAAATTATTTTTAATAATATTATTAAATACTTTATTGTTCCCTTGTTAAATCATGGTGTAGATAAATTAAAAAGGCACTTAGAATTCTTAGTTATTGATTCGTGGTTTAAGAAAAGAATTGACACCTCAATGATTAAATGGTTTTCTCCCGACATTTTCTTCACTATCAAGGAAATGACCGCCTTGATATCAGTGACAGAAGCTTAAGTAGGCAGTAAATTTTTATTGCTACACCTCACTCATTGCATTGTTAATTATTTTTGTTGAAGGCTAGAAGTAAAAATTAAAGCATTTTACAAGTCATGCCGTATTCTTTCATATTTTAAGGATGGTTACTGACAAAAATCATCAATCATTATTTTTTTTTATTTATATACATTTTTCGTTTTTATCTATTTTAATCATTTTCTTCTTTCAGTTGTGTACTATCAGAATATAAAAACTTACCTTATTGTTACAGCTACAATTGTAAAATATACATTGAAAAGCAATACAATTTCCTAAAACGATTATTTTGACTAAACAATGTATCCCAAAGTAGTATTTCTATTGAGACATCTATCTATAAAGACAAAGACAGTGATATAGCCAGATTTCAGTAATGATAAGCCTTAAAAGGCCATATTTCATTCTTCCCCTGTTTTGTTTTTATGACAATAAAACGTTTCAATATTAATTATTTTTGCTATAGTATTTAGAAGTCATAAATTTTGTTCTATGATATTACATTACTCATTACATGAACATCTGTTAATCATAAACAACATATAATATTGTCTTGCATATTAAGGCTGTATGTTTGTGTTGTATTTATTTCTTAGCTTTTGACGACCGTTTTTCTCATCAGTAGTGATTGAATCAAAATTTAAAAGCATTTTTTTAAGTTAAAAATTATTCAAGGGGCTAAATTCATTTAACTAACATGAGCTAAAGAAATTATTTGAACGAGGAGGTTTACGATTTTCAGATTTTAACTAGCAGGAAATACATTGTTTTATTACTGATCAAAAACAAACATACTAATCCGTGTCCGAATCACAATCCAGAAGCAAACTAAAACTGACAGGTTAGACACGTGAACTTTCACCCTGGAAGTGAGACCAGGTTCTTCGGAAAGATACGTATCTCCTGTTTAGCTAGCTACACCCGCCATGTGTGTAATCAAAATTGTGTGAAAGGAACATGGAACTCTATGACGTCAAATATACACAGAGACATCAAACTTATTAATGATACTGTGATGACGGCCATAAAACTGTTTAAGAGTGTTGATAAGCTTAGGTTTGCAATATGCAATATCATGCCAACACGGTTTGTCGAGTTCCTCGATTAGGCGGAAGAAGTTTGATTTTTTATTAGAACAATCAAATGTTTGATAGATTGCCTTTTTAAAGACAGTTTAGGGTTTTTTCATTGCCCACCCAATCCTTGCATCCAGGGGAGACTACTCTGTTTACGTTATCGTCTGTGTAATTGCTCAATCAGCAACACACTTTGAACTAACCATGATATAGAGTTATCTCTCTTTGACCATACCACAAAATAATGGAAATTCATGCAAGTTTTAAGACAATAAGAGATATTAGAATGTTGACATGGTTGACCAAATGTCATATTTTGCTCTTTTCATCGGAGGTTTTGAATTCTAGATCCGTAGTTATTTTTACGATAATTATGAATAGATTTTTGATATCTAGATTATAAAACATTGATTAATATTGTAAAATATACTTTATTTTGTGAATTTTTAAGAACCATATGCTAATATTGTAATTAACTAAAAAAGAAAACCTTTTGGGAATTTTTTTTCAATTTTTTCACTGAAAAATTTGAAAAAAACATGGGGTGGGGGTAATTTTTTATTTTTTTTAATCCGAGAATACCATGGTGACCTATCAGTTTTTGTGAAGTACATATGCTGGGTAAACTTTTCACAGATTTTGATCAGACGTCCAGTGGCAGAATTTTTATGTATATGAGTATGTGTGAAAAGTTTGCGAAAATGGCGGTAAAATCAGCACTTTCTCAATGTATTTTTACCAATAATTTTAATAAATACGCATTGAACTGCCAACTGTATCATTTTTGAACATGGTAAATATGGGTATAATGTATTTTTGCTGTTTTGGGGTTTATTTTTCAATTTTTACCGATTTTTGGATAAAAATGCAAAATCCTTATTATACTGCATATATTTAACAAGAGTTGTTAAAACATAAATGGGGTAACCTACCATTATTTTTGCATATTTATGCTTGCATGTTCAGGTAGAACAAACATTGAAACAAATTAGCTTGTGTTGAGTGGTGGTTTTATTTCATAGTACATTTTATATGTCTTTAATAACATTTCTAATATCATTGAGGCTTCCATATGAATGTGATCTAAATGACAAGATTCTAATGTAATTAGATGTTTTTCATCTGAAATTTGAGGAAAACAAAATAAAGACCTAAATGCAGAATAACAGTGACTTTGCATTTTTCCCATGATTTACGATTTCGTTAATAAGCATCATTAATCTTCTTTCATTTTTACGGCGTCAGGTGAAATTGCAGTATCTAACAACTTGCAGATCTCAGTTATATTTATGAGCACTATAAAAGGTATTATTAAAATTGTTTCCCTACTTTGGAACATTATCAATGCAATTGACGTATCGCTGGCCACACCCAAAATGTTCCGACAAAGTCCTGGCATGCTTGAAATACACGCAAAAAAATAAAAGCTCGGCCTAAATTGCGTTTAATGACGTAACTTACAGTAGTACGTCATTAGTTGTCATAACGCTGCTTTGGTACCGTGATGGCGGCCTTTGTCGGAACATTGTGGGCGTGGCCGGCGATACATCTATTGGTACTTGACTTGGCGATTAACGAAATGAAGTATTTTTCGGCACTTAAACTACTGAAAATTTTAATTTTTTTTTTACTTTGTAATATCAAGCCGCAATCTTATCTTTGTTTTAAATAATGTTATATGTCTCTATATCAAACATTTTAATTTTTCTTTCATAGTAATTACATCCGTGATTGATGTAACTACTACCTTAGCTTAACATGACATTCGTACCTTTACGTGTAACAAAACAAACCAAGACGTGATGATTTAAAAACAAGTTTTTTAGAACATTTAGGGGATTTTGATGTTATGATCAGTGATGTGTGTCCCGTGGTGGTATTCTAACAACTTTAGACTGCAGGTCCCAGAACTGTATTCGGTCTTGTTGATCTTTTGTTTCTGAGAGTCTAGGTATATATGTGAGTGTACTGCCAGCGTTTATATTTGTGGCTTGTTTATCAACAACCTGGAAATGATTACATATTATACCAGTTTTAATTTCACAGCACTAGACGGCCGTTTCGGAATACAATTCCTCATCAGTAGTGCTTGGACCAAAATTATGAAACCAAAATTATTTGAAGATGTTGAAAAGCTACTCAAAGGACAAAATATATTTTACCAAATTAAGCTAAGGAAATACTTTGCATGAGGAAGTGTACCTTAGTTTTTGAGAAATTTTAAATTTTAACTTGTAGGAAATTTAGAGAATTATAGTATATTTCTGACAATACTACAAAATTATTGCCTACTGAGTTTGTGATATCCTCGGGGCACCAGCCATCAGCAGAGATATCGGCTCAAGGATTTAAATTACATAATATACCAGTTTTAAATTTACTTTGAACAAAATTATGAAACCAAAATTATTTTGAAGATGTTGAAAAGCCACCTGCCACCAGCAGAGATATCGGCTCAGATGACCAACAGGTAAATGCAAATATTCATACTGTTTTTTTTATTACCAATGTTTACAGGATTTGACAACGAGATGTCATTTTATGAATCGCTATTACTAACTAATTACTACTAAGTTCAAATTAGTACATTGAATCAAAATTTACTAAATCCTAAATGGCTGAATGTAAGAATATATTTCATTACATACGGAGCATCCCGTTTTTCATCCCTTCTTTATTATAATGTTCGCCAAACGAAGTGCATCAAATATTATTTTTATCAGCGTTTAATGATCATATGTACTTTACAGTTTAGAATAGAATATTGCAAGTCAAATATAAATAAATAAATATCACTCATATTTATTCAACTCACTATATCTTTTTGTAAAGGACTTTTGAATTATGTACCTTTAGAGGTTTTTATTAATGGAGAAATGACTGATAAATAAAATTGCGTTTTAGAGGATCATGCTTAACAGAGCTCTTGTTTCTTAAAATATTTTATCATTTGAAAATCACTTTTGTATTATGTAACTACCAACGTTCAACATTATCTCTCAAGTATTATAGAAGATATTTTCTTTACCAAAAAATCATTTAAAGAAGACTTCTTTTATGCACTTTTAATATTGTCTGTCAAGTATTAAGAAGAAATAACTGTTAAATAAATATGTGCTTTGGAGGGAGAATTAAACTCTGAGAAGTATTAAGCGTATTGTCAATATCAAAAGGCACCAAGTCATCCACTAAGTACTGCTCCTGTGAAGTTAGCCATCTCTGAGAGCCACTCCGGACAAGACGAATGCATTAGTAATGTCTTTACGATGCGAAAGTGACAGAGGGCTGAAGAGACATCAGAAAACCTTGTATTTCAACCGATATCGATGAATTTTAATGAAACGTTAAGCATAGATCGGTAGAAAAATGCTTTAGGAAGTGTTCTGTGTTGTCAACAAGAGCATGGTAAGGAAATACTAGAAGTTATCGATGCGTGTGTGTCTGCCTTTTTCGCCCGAAATTTTAAGAATTCAATAATGGAAGCTGTCAGACCACAAACCCCCCAAAAGTCAAATAATTAAAAGGGGGTTTAGTGGGCTGATTAGTCAGACTAATACTGATGTTGCTAACTGATCAGGAAATGTTAACTCCTTTGGAGTATCCAGCCTGACAATCTATGTAAAAGTTCATTTTTTAAAAAACCTAATTTGACAACTTCAAGCTATTTATTTTGCTTTGGATTTCCTTAGACCATGCTCATTTAAATTTGTTAGTAGCTTGTACTTTACAATATTGCCAAGGTGAGAAGTTCTTAGGTTTGCAAAAAAAATTTGCATTTGTGTCTAAAAATTTAGTATAGAATTAATGTTTTAATTCTTCCGAATTCAAAAAAAATCAACATTCATGTTGTTTCTGGAAGAAATATTGAAATATGGGTGCATAACACTAAATGTGTTAGGCCAAAATTGGCTAATTTTGAGCGTCAATTCACAACTGAGGACTGTAACCTTATTAAGATCCTCAAAATGATTTATGGCCGTCGTCACAGTATTGTTGATAAGCTTGATGAAATTAACCTGTCTCATCTGACTTGTCAATTCCAAAGTTTTTACTTTGCTTCTGGATTGTGATTCGTACATGGATTATGTATGATTGTTTTTTATTATGTAGGGAAAACCTGAATCAAAGTAAAAATATCAAAACTGACAAATCAGGTTAAGCACGTGAACTTCCACCAGCAAAGTGAGACCAAGTACTCTGGAAACGGAAGTAATCATGTTAAGTTAGCTACAACGCATGTGTGTACTCACAGTTAAATAAAAGGAACATCGAACTAAAGTGCCTCAAATATATCCAGAGTATGTTTATTAGACATTTCCAATTAAGAGGGAGACGGACTTCAGAGACCGAGACCGAAACGGACTTCATTATTTTAGGGACGATCTCAGAAGTTGATATGCTAACATACAACAATATATATATATGAAAACAATTATGTTTATTCATAAACAGTTTATAGAACATGGGATTATCTGAATAGTCGCTGTCTACGGACAGCTAATGAAGCACAAATTTCTACGATTGACGAAATATACCAACGGGGATGACGCCACAGACTACCTATTGCCTGATATATTTTCATCTCCCGTATTTTATGCTCATTGACATGATATGTATTAATTACGCGATTTAGTTTCCTGTATTTCCGACGAATATTGAAAAGGGCAGCTCTTATCTGCTGTGTCTAAATGGAGTAAGAACTTGAAATCTATTTGCAAAAATTTTATCGCTAAGAATAATCATATCCTGTATACGGTATGTTGGTCAATTGAATTAGGCTTTACGTGTCATCAGCAATCTTTCAGGGGTGTCCAACTTTTTGCGCTGGCACACTTGTGACTTGTTCTGGGGCACACGCTAAAATATCCCTTCCAGTGTGTGTGTGTGTGTGTATGTGTGCGTGATATACACTTGTGTGCGAGAGAGAGAGAAGAGAGAGAGAGAGAGAGAGAGAGAGATTTGTTTAGACCCCTAATTTCTACGAACTTATTTACAGTCTGCGGGAATTCACGAACTTATATTTGATGGCAAAAACTGCAAATTTTCAGGTTTTAATCTGAAATGATGCAAAATTTGAATATAGACTGATTTGAAATTCAAATCCTGTTTTAAATTCCAGGGATAAATTGAGCAAAATCAAACATCTGGAATCAAATCAATTAGTAAAACAAAAAAGCAGCCAAAACCTAATGAACCCAACATTGAACCGAACGATACATTGCAGAAAAAAAATTGACATTTGAATTAAGCGATAATAAGGACGAAGGCGAAATAACTAACGACGGTAACCAAGATAACGATGGTACTCCAGAAGATAACCAACCAAAGAAAAAACTTAAAACTGCCAAGAAGAAAGATTCCATGGCATCCTTAGCTTACAAAAAACAACAGGCCTACCATAAGTTTATCACCAAAAATACCAAAACTTATGAAAATGTTTGGAGTCTCTGACTCTTATTCGATTAGGACGAATGAATCAATGACAAGCATATTGAAATAATTGTGTAATTTTAGAAAATAAATAAAAACCAAACGAATAAAAATTAATGAACAAGAATAATGACTTCGTTTTATTATTTCTGTATGGGCCACCGTGACAAGTGGTCTAAAACGTTAGTTTACGGATCACAGTGCTTCTTCTGAAGATTGGGCCACAACCACTTCACTTGAGAACGGTGGTCCTTGTACAAACCGTAGGTTTTCTCCTGTTTCCTTCACCACTTCCAAACTGATTTTGAGTGAGACTGTGTTCATAAATCTGACATTGGATTGTCAGTATTCAATCAGTCAATACGTAAATGATATCAAATAGTTCAATAACTGAATGTCCATAATTTGCATTGGATTTTATTTCTATTCTTGTGAGATCGCCCCTAAAATATTGAAGTCCGTCTCGGTCTCGGTCTCTGAAGTCCGTTTCCATCTTAAATGTAAATGTCTATTATCAACATTACTATGATGACTGCCATTTCTATTAAAATTTATTTAATGTAACCTGTATTCATATGTTAAAAATATAAAATTTGACATTTCTCAAAATCTAAGGTATGCTCCCTCATGTAAAGTATTTCCTTAGCTTAATTTGGTAAAATATATTTTGGTCCTTTGGGTAGCTTTTCAACATCTTCAAAATAATTTTGGTTTCATAATTTTGGTCCAAGCACTACTGATGAGGAATTGTATTCCGGAACGGCCGTCTAGTGCTGTAAAATTAAAACTGGTATAATATGTAATTTGAAGAATTTTCTGTATACGTATAATCCCTTAATCGCTATGTATATACGACCACTGCGGTAGCTCAGTCGGTAGAGTGCTCGCTCCGTAAGTGGGAGATCGTGGGTTCGATCCCAGGCTGGGTCTGACCCAAGACTTGAAAGTGGGTAGTGACTGTTCTTTCGCCAAGCACTCGGAGTACGAAATAAAATCACGTTCTTTCGGATGGAACTCAAAATAAACGAGGTCCGTGTCACGGTGGGCTTGGCACGCTAAAGAACCGTCTTATAATGCCATCAGCGCAACGCACAGAAAAATTTCTGCACCTTCGCCTATAGCTGGCGACGTATCGATATAAGTGAAATATTCTTGACTGGGACGTTAAACACCATCACTCAACTCAACTTTATGTATACACATACATAAATTTATAACATCCTATAACATCTTTTGTTTTATTCTGTTTTTTATGACAAAATTTAATTATCTTCTATACCTGCTCTTTTCTGAAAGAAAAAACATTTTTATTAAAAATTTTACAGGGCTTTAAAAGGTTACAGCCTGCGGTTCAGGGTACATAAATCTTTGACGGGGTACATGGGGCCGTGTAACCTGACAAAACCCTGTCTAACGTTTTTGTCACCCTTCAAAGCGTAACCAAATGGATCTTTTTAACTTCCATTTCGTATTTTGTGAGTTGCGTACGTTGTCGCCATGTTTGTTTACTGTAACTAGATATCAGCGATGTACGAGTTACTTATCTTTTACCGCTAAACGTCGCGTACGTTCATGTATCCCGGCAGATTTCCGAACATAGTTCAATGTACCCCGGCAAGTTAACCAATCGCTATGCGAGAAATTTCTTTGAAGGGTGACAAATTATTATGTCAAAACATAAACTATTTAATCGTTAATGTCTTTACCAGTCCTATACTCATTGCTTATTTATTTACATTAGAAATTAATCGACTAGAATACAGCACAACCAATGAGGTCGAATCGAGCACAGGCAAAGCCATAATATGTTACTGGAACAATCCTTAAGTACTTCGTCTTCACAGGAATAGATAAATTATTTGTAACTTGGTGTTAAATTGAGTATTTCCAATGTAATCCTGAAAAAAAACAAGTGAAATATTTATTAAAAAAATTAACAGTTAACTAACAATGAAGTCACTTAGTAAGTTTGTGATCTGATGTTCGAATGATATTATTGCTTGTTCCTTTCATTCCAAATTTTGATTACACACATGACGCGTGTTGCTAGCTGAACAAGAGGTGTTTACCCTTTTCGAGCACCCGGTCTCACTTCCTATGTGGAAGTTCACGTGTTTCACCTAATTACCAGCTTAAAAAATTATTAGCTCTATGATAGTGGTTTGGGCACAGATTTGCATGTTGTTGATTTGTATTATTTTAAACCTTTTGCCAAAATATATGGGATGAATGTATAAATATTTTTTCTCATTAAAATGCACATTTTATGTTATTTATTAATTTATAACTCAATATCATAAAATTGTATATAAATTGTTTATAATCAAAAACAAACATACTAATCCATGTCCGAATCACAATCCAAAAGCAAAGTAAAAACTTTGGAACTGACAAGTTAGGTTAGACACGTGAACTTCCACCAAAGATGTGAAGTCGGGTGCTCCGGAAGGGTAAGCGCCTCCTGTTTAGCTAGCTACACCCGTCACGTGTGTAATCAAAATTGTGTGAAAGGAACATGTAATATGATCTAATATCGTAAAACATGATTGGACAAAAAAAAGCACAGCTAATCAAAATCAAACACAGACATACCCACCCATGTTCAAATCTAAATTTCCAAAACCAATATTAATTACAACTGCTATATGTTTGCTTCAATAAAGCATTTGAACCTTCATAGAGACATATGCTGTCAAATGCTCTCGTTGACTGACAGGAGACGACCCATTTTTATGAGAAGGTGCACCAGCATTGCATTTCAAAATTGTTTATAAATCAACACGACAAATGTGTATCAATGTTTTGGATAAAAGACTTCGCCTACCTGACAAAATGCTAGTCGTTAAACACTTAAAATTCCACTGAGAAAGTGAGACCGGACGATCTGGAGTGGCAAAGGGCACCTGCATTGTTAATAACAAAACAGGACATCTCCGGTTTGGATAGCTATGTAGTCGTTAACTCTAATAGAAATGAGTGTGTCATAGTAATTTTAAGTGACAGTAAACGTCTTTTTGCCTTCAAGTTAAATGGCATTGTAAAAAAATGATAAAGCACAAGCAAGACAGGATGTTTGACACAGACCTTTGTAAATGATCATATTAAATGTACCAGTCCAGTGCTAATCTGACTTTCATATCAAAAACAAACATACCAATCCATACAAAAAACACAATCATAAAACAAATTAAATGCCATTTAACTTTGAATTCAGTATAAAACGGAAAATCCTTGATTAATACTTGTTTTTAAAATTGTGTATAAACTCTGGAAAATGGCATCAATAGAAAATGTAATGAATGAATTAGAAAGGTTTATAAACCATGGCTAAACGACCCCTTGTAAAGTTTCAAATATACACGTGCATCGAAAGAGTGCTTTACAGGCTACCCTACTTCTAGTGGTATTTAAGTGATAGATGCGCTATTTGCTTCGTGTAGATTTGATTATACTTAACTTACGTTTCCTATCTGTGTCCATTGAACTGTGTCAGAACTTGACTGAACCTTATAGGATGCGATCCATTGGTGATAGATCTGACGACTCTGTGTCATGACACCATGCATTTCATACGGCTTACTAAACTGAAACTGTAAATTAAATAGAAACATCAACATGTACAGATCAAAATCCATTACCAAAATAAATCAAATTTAGTGGAACACGTGAACTTGCATAAGGAAAATGAGGCCGGGTGGAGGGTAGTAGTTTATGTTTTGCTAGCCTAATTAGTTATGGCTTTATACTGAAAAGCATGTTCACCAATTTTCTCAAGTCCACCATTTTGTAGAAGTCAATACTTGTAACGTAATGCTTTAAGAACATTTGATGTGTATATTTACACAATCATTCAAAAGAAAAAAGAATTACAATACACAATTCCTATGTATCCGAACCCCTCTCGGGAGATATCCTTGTCTAAAAAACTTTGTCAGTTTGCTGGCATTCCGGTTTCGTCCACTTTTCCTGAATTGACATTCATGCATCAGTTAAAATCTTAACATGTACGTAAAACTCTATTTGCCACAACTCTAACTCAGCTGCACACCTCATTATATGATTTATTGGTAGTTAGCCAAAGCAAAAATATAAAGTAGAAGAAATCGAAAATTAAAGCTACCTAATACTTTTTTTTCAAATTTATATCAACTTTACTTTTCTATGCAGCAATGTACCTGCTTTTCCTGATGGCGTATTTGTTTTACAATAATAGGCTATGATAGAGCTTGTTCCCACTACGGGAACTTTATAAAAAGAAGAAAACTGCTTACAAATAAATTGTTGACGCAAAGATATCGTAAACCTAGTCTTTTTAAGACCTAAAAAAATTCGGCAGTCATTAAAAATTGTTGATTAGTGTGATGTCTATGTATCGAAATCGCCCTTCATATGCAGTAAAGGGGATTGTTTTTGTGGGATAAAATTTGGCGATTTCTGAAATCTGACATTTGGCGTGTGTGTAATTTCCGCGTGAAAGATATGTGGGTGTATACTCTGTATATAATCTGTATAGTTGTCATTTTAGTGTACGGTAATATCTTTAGCGGGAAATAAGCGAAAAATTTACCAACGCCAAAATTTCCCCCTTTACAGTATGTTTTCATTCACAACTTTGATTAAACACGTGGCATGCGTAGCTAGGTAAACAATAAGGTCTTACATTTCAAGAGCACCAGGCTTCACTTCCGTGGTCTAATTTGCCAATTTCAAAGTTTTTGATTTGCTTTGGGATTATGGTTTGGACATGGATTACTTTGTCTTTATATGTTTTTTATTCATAAATTCTTTAATTATTTATACCGTTTTACGTGAAAATTTATGATAGTAACAAAAAAGAGAAACATCACTATATCACAAATTTGAAACATTTCAAAAATACATGGGATTTAAGAATACAAGATTATCTAATGTAGTCAAGAGTCATGAGAACATTTTTTTCAGGGTATAGTTTTAATTTTTTATCATTAAAAGCTGTACCTGAACATAATCTGATGTAATTGACGCAAGTGATCTAACACACCATCCCGATGGTCCATCGATTCCTTTGACGTTTAGGCCAGCGCTATAGACACTGGATGCATGTACTGTTATATCTGCATTGTTTTCCTAATCAAGTCTGGTGATAGTATCACACCAAAACTCTACAATATAACGTAGATAAATAAAAAAAGTCATTTAATACATGTTGCAATATTGCAAGCCTATGCTATCAAGGCCCTCAAAAAGTTTTATGGCCGTCATCAAAGTATTGTTGATCAGTTTGGTGTCTCTGTGTCCAGGATTACCCTTGATATATTTGACGTGTAATAGTTTTATGTTCTTTTCACACAATTATGATTTCAAACGTGACGAGCGTAGCTAGCTAAACAGGAGGTGCTTACCCTTACGGAGCACCCGGCCTCACTACCCTGGTGGAAGTTCACGTGTCTAACCTAACTTGTCGGTTCCAAAGTTTTTTACTTTGCTTCTGGATTGTGGTTCGGAAATGGATAAGCATATTTGTTTTTGATTTAGACCACCCGGCTTCACTTCCTTGCTGGAAATTCACGTGTCAGTTTTAAAGTTTTTACTCTGATTTTGGATTGTTATTCGGACATGGATTAGTATGTTTGTTTGTTTTTGATTAATAACAAAAGTTCTCGTTTCTTAGAACCTTTTAATGTTTTTCAGCGAGCACCTGGCCTATCTTACCTTCTTCACGCATTTTATAAAATTCGCCAGTTTTCACAGTTTTTACCTTTGCTTTTTAGTGTAATTTAAATATGGACAGGTATGTTTATGTTCGATAAAAACAAACAAACATACTAACCAATGACCTATCCATAATCCAGACGCAAAGGTAAAACTTTGTTACTCACAAGTTAGGTTAAAATCTTTTGATTTTAACATAGATCAGCATATTTTTGTTTTGTTTCGATTGTGATTTGAACATGGGGCGGTATATTTGTGTTTCATTTAGATTGTGATTTAAACATAGGACGGTATTTTTGTGTTCCATTTGGATTGTGATTTGAACATGAAACAGTATATTTGTGTTTCATTTGAATTGTGATTTTAACATTGGACGATATGTATGTGTTTTATTTGGATTGTGGTTTGAACATGGGACGGTTTGTTTGTGTTTCATTTGGATGGTAATTTAAACATGGGACGGTATATTTTGTGATTGTGATTTTAACATGGGACGATATGTTTGTGTTTCATTAAGATTGTGATTTAAAAATGGGACGAAATATTTGTGTTTCATTTAGATTTTGATATCAACATCGACCGGTATTGTGTTTTATTTGGATTGTTATTTGAACAAGAACAGGTATGTTTATATCGTTTGGATTGCGATTTGAATATGGATCAGTATGTTTGGTTTTAATTTAATTATTTTTTACGGTAACAATGACTCATTGATTCCATAGAAAGTGCAGAGTAAAGAAAATGGCCACAAATAGCTTAATTATTTATCAGTTTAAGTGGATTTCTGAGATAAAAATCATCAAAACTGAAATTATGGTAATCAAGACTTAACCATGAAAGTAGAGAAATTTAGCTACCTTTCCTTTCAACTCTCATTACTACAACGGTATGTCAGTTGGTAGGTTGCTCGCTTCGTATATTGAAGGTCGTGGATTGAAAGACCGGTCGAGTCGGGTCTGATCAAATTTTGAAAAAGATAGTGACTGCTTTTCTGTCAAGGACTTGGTATTTGGAAATGAAACTCATGTCTCGTGTCATGGCAGGCGTATTACGGTAAAGATCACTCCTTTACATTGGTCTGAACACACTACAAAGGTAAAAATTTCAACCACTTCACTATAGCTGGTGACGTTTCAATATATATTCTTGACTGTGACGTAAAACTTAATGTTATCAATCATAAATCCTTTCAACTCTCATCTATCTATATCGGACCAGGCATGGTTCGGTTAATCATATTTTTCTATTAAAGAATATCTTATATTTCTGAAAAAATGTCTTCTATTGAGCAACCGGCCATGTTCGTGTGTTTAATCGTTATTTGTCAGTTTTTAAAGTGAAATTATCATTTGAACATTGATTGGCATGTTAGTTTTACATATTATGCCAATGTTTTACAGCACTCGGCGGTTATTACGGAATAGAATTCCTCATCACTAGGGCTTGGACTAAAATTGCGCATCCCAAACAAGAAAAATATCCAAAGGACAAAATTTACCTAAGGAATTACTTTGCATGAGTGGGTATACCTTAGTGTTTGAGGATTTGAGGAGCTTACCTACTTGTAAATTTAGACAGTAGTATATTTCTGACAATACAAAAGTATTGCCTACTGAGTTTATGATATCCTGGTGGATGCATTGTAACAGAGATACCGGCCCAGTTGTAACAGAGATACCTGCCAAGTTGTAACAAAGATACCGACCAAGTTGTAATAGAGATACTGGCTAAGTTGTAACAGAGATACCGTCCCAGCTGTAACAGAGATTCGGCCCAGTTGTAACAAAGATACCAGCCCAATGATTTCAATTACATATTATGCCAGTGTAGGTTTTACATCATTAGATTGTTGTTTTGTTTCAATACAAATCTCCGAAGAATTTAATTTTAAATTTCTTATCCTAACTAAATGAATCAACGGTATTCTGACGATCGATCTTGAATGGATAATGCAAAGTCAAGCGGTCAGTTATATAAAGCGAAGCTAAATTGTAAATATAGTTTAGAAATAAAATACTATGGATTCATTAATTTTAACAGCGTCTAAATTTCATGGTGTTAAAAATTACACTGTAAGTGTTGAAAGTTCCGGGTTTGTAGTATCCATTTAAGGGAAGTTTGTATTGTATTTCTATTTAGTTGGCATGTATATCGGTTGAGCAGGTAATTATCGAAAAGAAAACTAAGAAAAAGAATGAATTAGGAGAACAAACAAATTTTAATTTCTTAGGATATTTGACGTATATGATATGATCGTATGTCCACAAAAAACCACAAAAATATTTTATCTCTCGATACCTACTTTGGAAACACCGACTTCTGTCGTCATGCATCGTCAGTAGCACGTTGTGATCTGGACAATCCACAGACGCTGGAAAATACTATAATTAAACAATAATTTATTACTTGTGTTCAAATTCATATATCTAATACCTTTTCATAAAAGTTCACAAAAATGTTCATTCTATCTTTCAATGTGGACACATAATAGATTAAAATGCAAAACATCATGACAGTTTTTCGATTTTGTGTCAAAATTTTAAACTAAGCGATAAAATCGATGCTGTAAACTGCGTTTTTATCATATCTACCGTCTTTCGATTCTTGTAAATCTCTTGTTTATGTATTAAATATGACAAACTATATATTTTTATAAAGTCTTAATAGTCCTGTAGAAATGTTACAAAACTTTGAAAATATGGAACCTTAATACCGTAGCAAATTATTATGTTTCCCCTACCGCAAAAATACGAAAATGTCAAAAAATCATTATTTTGGCCCATGATTGCCGATAAGTGTTTTAAACAAATCATTATTGTTTGCTATATCTCCCGTCTGTTCCCAACATATATAAAAAGCAATTATATGTAGAGTGCTTGGTGATTTTATATGAAAATTTGCACTTTTCATACAACAATAGTTTGGAAAGAGAGTTTTCATTAAATCTTTTGTACTCTACTTCTTGTAATTTTGTTATATAGGCATTGAATCTCGAGATTTATATGTTTCTTATTGCCGTGGCACATTTGAGTCTGATAACATAAAAAACTATCGGAAATACCGAAGTTTATAGACGAAACGGATAAATTTATTTCCCCCACCCCAAAATTGAAAAAACATGTAAATATCCATTTTTATGCAATATATGCCGATTTGTGTTTCTAATGAAGATTTCGAGCAAAAGTACCCGCAACCATGATAAAAGAAGCTTCGAGGATTTTAATATTTTGTGAAATGCTTTAGCTTAAGGACAGAATGGACTAACTAATATAATAAAATTGCTTTTTTTATTCATTTATATGTAAAATGTTATAAGAACAAAGGAGCTTCGCCTCTTGTATTTTTGTTATTTAGGCGTTGAATCTTGACTGTTATCTATTGACGTAATTTATTGACATATAAGAGTCTAATAACACCAACAACTGTCGGAAATAGCAAAGCTTGTAAATAAGGCCAATAAATTTATTTCCCCTACCCCAAAATTATGGAAAAAACTTTTGAGGCCACGTATGCTTTTAGTAAAGGTTTCAAGCAAGTGTCCATACACAAAATATGTATCATTGTAGTTGATATACCTGTATCTTATTAAAATTACATTGTATGTTACACGGCGGATAATTCTCTGATCTTTTAATTTATAATTTTGATCACAAACGTGGCGGTTGAAGCTAGCTAAAATGTTTTCTTACCTTCCAGGCTCTGGTTTCACAATCATTCCTTAGCTAAGATTTTCCTTAATGATCTTGATTTAACCAATTTTGGTAATTAGTTTTTGTAAATACTGATAAATATTTTTGTCAAAATTGAATGCAAATGTTTTAATCTAGATGTGACCTTTAAAATGACACCTTTATTTCTTGAATGTCTTGAAAATTAACAAAATAACAAAGTTTTGAAATTTTGCAAGATTCAAGTTAAGGAAAATTTTAGCTAAGGAATGATTGTGAAACTGGGGCCTGAATACCCTGCATCACTTCCTGTGTGAAATTTACTACAACTTAATTTACCAGTTTTCAAAGATTTTAATTTGCTTTGGGATGCGATTCGGACATGGACTGGCCAAAGTTTCTAAATCATTCCTTAACTAAAATCTGACAATATTTGACATTATTTTATAGTAATAAATAACTCCTACAAAATAAGAACTGAAATGTAAAAATCTCTGATTGATTTTGAAAATGACACCTTTAATGCATAAGATTTAGATTTAAGTTAAGAGAAATATTAGTTAAGAAATAATTGTAGAACTAGGGTCTGATATTTAGCTTTTGGGTTTTACACTTAAGTGGCCGAAATACTTAATCAGTAAATAGTTATATAAACAGTTGATTCTTAAAGTTATAATTAATCAGAATCTTCTGGAAAACTGTTCAATGGCTTATAATTTAAACTTAAACTAAAACCCGGTTTGATTAGAGATGTTCTTCTGCCCGGGTTGGGCACCATGAATGTTTAATGACACCCTAGTACATTCCAAAGCGCATCTTGCAAGCAGAATGTAATTTTATATGTTATCAGTGTTGATTTAAAGGTATGATACGGCCACCTCAGAACACAATTGAAGTATCGCCGGTCATGCCTGGCCGCCATTACGGTACACATGCAGCGTCACGTCAACTTATGGCGAACTATTATTAGTAACGTCATTAAATGCACAATTCAGACCGATTTTTCACTATTTTTGTGTGTAATTTGAGCAAGGCGGGTCCTTGTGGGAACATTGTGGGCATAGCCGGAAATACCTCAATTCTTTATCAGTATCACCTGGACCAAAATTGAGAAACCAAATTTTAAAAAGATTAAATAATTATCCAAAGGAGCAACATTTAGTTAACTAAACTTAGCTTAAAAATACTTTGCATGAGGAAGTATACCTAAGTTTTTGAAAATTTTAATTAGGAACTTACCTCAAAACTTACCACAGAAAAAGTAAATAAATACGCAAAACCACACATATGTAGTTTTGTATTTATCACATACCCTACCAAACTAAACGAAAAGGTTTATTTGGCTTAACCTGTCAATGAATTCACAATCAACTATTTTATATTGATTTTTGATCTAATTCGAAAAATCTAAAAACCTGACTGGAAAAACTGCTAAAGAATTAATTAAAAACAACAGATAACTCTTCGTTTAAACAACAATATTAAATAGTTAATATTTTACTAATACCATCGTAAACACTAGGAAAAAATTAAAAAACAAAGATTGATTTTACAAAATTATTAAACATCGTCCGCAATTCTCCCAACTTGAAAAATTCTCCCAACTTAACATTACGTCACATATGTTATAGTTCCGGCTACTATGGGAATATTGTATTGCACATGTGCGATACGGACCATTGTATCACATGGCAAGAAAATCCAATGTATCGCTATAGTAAGATTAAATGGGTATGTGATAAATAAATAAATAAATAAATAAATAAACTACATGGAATTAAGTTAGATTTGGGACATACTACGTGGAGCCCTTTAGAGATAACAAAGAAATTAAGAAATAAATTATTTAGAATTAAAATAAGTTGCATTTTATCTCTCTTCAATGTATTCTATATAAGCAACATATAAATAAAGCAGTAATTATAAACTAGCTCCGGTTAGTTGTTTTAAATACGGTGACATTTTTATTAAATCATTAGCAATCGAAAAATACTAATCCATGTCCGAATCACAATCCAGATGCAAAGTAAAAACTATGGAACTGATAAGTTAGGCTAAACACGTGAACTTTCACCAGGGAAGTGAGGCCGGGTACTCTGAAAGGATAAACACCTCCTGTTTAGCTAGCTACACCCGCAACGTGTGTAACAAAATTGAGTGAAAGGAACTTAGAACTATGGGACGTCAAACATATACAAGCAATCCGGGACACAGACACATCAAACTTATCAACAATACAATTATCAAAGTAGGAAAAATTAATATATAATATCAGTGTTGATTTTACAGCAATAAACGGCCATTTTGGAATACCATTTCGCATCAGTAACCAAAATATAAATATGAATTACATTCTTTTTTAACAAATATGAAATATGATGGGATAAAGCTCTAATAAAAATAAATCAGGTTTTTAAACAAAGTGCCCCCAAAAACAATTTTACATCAGAATCATTTTACCACACTGTATTTAACAGTATGTTGAATAATAATTAAGAGAAAAGTTTATCTAATGCAATTTTCATGTACATTTTTTTAATTTAGAAAATGCATTCAAACAATAGCACTTGACAATACATAATATTTGTACATGTATTTCATAAAACAAATCAATAGTTATATTATTTAAATTTGTTTTCTGATATATTAAAATAGTATATGTCAATTAATATCATTTGTTAAAATAAATTTATTGATTAAATTAAGTAAAATTTAAATGCCAACATTCTGTCCAATGCTGAATCAGAATTAAAAATTAAAAAAATAACGTCTTTGCTGTTTGTATAAGTGATTGTATAATAACATTTGCTAAAAAATCCTAAAAACTACAATCCAAAAAGCACAAGTTTTGAAAAGTTAAACGCGTAAACTCCCATCCGGGAAGTGAATCTAAAATAAATACCATTTTTGTCAAATAAAGGGATATCATTCTTTTAGAAAAAAAAACAAACATAATAATCCATGTTTTATCAGTGAGCTTTCAAGTAATAAAAGATACGACTAATTCCCCAATTCCTTCATTATATTTGAATATATATCTACATTATGACACCCACGAAAAGATACATTTGAAACTTTATGCCAAACATGATGACGTCAATGTTTCTATTGTCATCTTTCCTTTTCTATGCAGCAATATAGAGATATTGTACAACGAAGCAGTCTGCTTGCAAATAAATTGTTGACTCAGGGGTATTGCAAGCCTAGGTTTTCAAGGCCTTCAAAAAGTTTTATGGCCGTCATCACAGTAGCGTTGATAAGTTTGGTGTCTCTCTGTCCAGGATTGCCCTGGCTATATTTGACGTCACATAGTTCCATGTTCCTTTTACACATTGTGATTACACACGTGTCTGTGTAGCTAGCTAAAGAGAAAGTCTTTACCCTTCTGGAGCATCCAGCTTCACTTTCCTGGTGGAAGTTCACGTGTCTAACCTAACTTGTCAGTTTCAAAGCTTCTGGTTTGTGATTCGAAAATGGATTAGTATACTTGCTTTTGATTTAACTAATCCATTGAAAAGCCATACATTTCAAAAGAAATGTAATATTGTAAATTTAGCAAAAATATCATATTTTAGCAAACATCACACACGTTTACTTTCCTTTCGATGCAGCATATATAAAAACAGTGAGTCAAAAATGTTCAAGAAAAAGTACGTCTAAGGTGGTTACATATCACCATGGGAACTGCTCAAAATTAAAAAGATACCTTTTTTAACATCTTTGTCCGAAAATAAATTGAATTATTAAACACCCATTATTCTTTCGTTTTTAATTTTACACGACCGATATTCAGTTAATTACCGTTCAACTTCACACGGGTAAGTACTGTCTAGTCTGTATAGCGCAACTTGGGCAAAATTTAGTTTTGGAACTCTAAAATATCAAAGGAAGAGTTTGCAAACGTTTAAGGGTTCGATTTATGAAGGAGAAAAGAATTTATTTAAACAAAAATCATTTGCCTGAAATAAAAATCTTTTCTATAATAATATTAATAGAAGCGAGTTTTTTTTTAGAAATCCGTGACCTTTCAGGGAACCAGATGCATAACCTGTAAATGTGTCGGACCTTATTCAGGAAGGAAAAGCAAATGTTATTAACCTGCATTTTAAATCGGAACATTGAATGTAAAATGATGCATTCGGCAATAATGATTGAGAATAATGACAAAGTGGATTTTCGTAGTGTGATTGTAATACTTTGGTAGCAATAATTGATGGATCGCCGGTCACGCGCACAATTTTCCGACACTGGCCGCCATTACGGTATCAAAGCAGCGTCACGGCAACTAATGACGTTCTAGTGTCAGTGACGTCATTAATCCGCACAATTCAGGCCGAGTTTTCATTCTTTTTGCCTGTAATTCAATCATGTCGAAACTTTGTCGAAACATAGTGGGCGTGGTCGGCGATCCGTCAATTAAAACCGGAAGTTAACATAATGGCTAACCCGGCCAATCTCATTTAAGTTTGGCATTTCATGTCGTCCACCTTCTGAATTTGCTTTAGATTTTTGACATTAAGTTAGAAGCTTAAAAACTGATGTAATAAAATCTTGAATATAACCAACTTTAATTTTATTGACTATCAATATTCTATTGGTGTTCAGAAAAAAATATTGTGTACCAGAATATGTCGTGGTACCCCAAACTAGCATGTCACTGATTCAAAATTAATCCGAAAAGTATCTTTTACAAGCAAACAATTCTTAAAAGTTCAACATTTTTTAGTTTGCAATGAAGTTTGGAACAATAGATATGAATTTATATCAGTCAATCAGTACCATGTACACTCTGTGATTTATAATAACTGTTTTAAAAATGTCCACATATTCAGGATTCCTCCGTAACACAAGTCAAAATAAGCAATTTTATCTTGTTGTAATGTTTAAAATACTTGTATTATCGTCAGATTTCCTCTCTACAATGGAAAAATACACAATCGCTTGACACATTTACTCTAAAAGTAGTGAAATCTTACTTGCACATATTTGATTTAATAATTAAAAAATGTCCATTATCAAAAAAATCCTCCGTTACTGTAAAAATTTTCTATTTCCATAGCCGTAACAACTAATGATGCTAAAAAAAGATTAATACAATTCAATTAATCTTAATATTGAGTGGCTTATAAATAGGTTTTCATGTAAATCTTTAAAATATATCCAGATATATGAGGTCAAGCTTCCTCCGTAACAGATTCCTCCATAACGGTAAAAATTGAAAAGGAAATGTTTTACTATTAACACCGGTTGTACAATATAGCACGTGACTTATAAGTTACAAAGCGGTAATATTTGAATGTTTTGATGCAATTTAACGGTAGTTAGAAGATTTACCCCAAGAAAATTGATAAGACGTCTTGCCAAAATCGTGTAAGTATTATTTATCACTGTTCTTTATTGTCATACATATAATTTTTTATGTTAAATATCAGAAAACATGTAAAAAGTGGCAATCGATTGGTTACAAAATGACCACTTCCCTTAACCCGGTGTAGCATGTAATTTTTCAATTGTCAAATAGCGATGTTTTTCGTTACGGAGACATCGGATTCCTCAGTTACATTTTTTGTTTTACAGTACTTGATGAGAAAATTGATTGTGGAGTTCTAAAGAAGTATCTCACAACTTTTAACATCAGTTTTTATATCATGTATTAGCTTGACGGTTATCTATTAGCCTGTTTGAATGAATTTACAAAGAGAATCCACCTGAAGCCTGTTAAAGATTGATTGATTGATTGATTGATTGATTGAATAATGTTTTGCGTCCCAGGCAAGAATATTACACTTATATTGAGACGTCACCCACTGTAGGAGAATTGGCAGAAATTTTGTCCTATGCTGTGCACTGATGGCAACTGCAGTGAGGGTTGTTTATCGTGCCAACGCCTACCTCGACACAGGACCTCTGTTTTTAAGGCCTTATCCGAAAGACCCGTGACTTTCACTCCATTAATGCTGAGTGTTTAGCGGTTACCAATTTTAAAGTCGTTGGTCAGACCCGGACGGGGATCGAACCCGCAAACCTCTGTTTTAAGGCCGCCTCATTCGAAAGACCCGTGACTTTCAATCCCTTAATGCTGAGCGTTTAGCAGTTACCAATTTTAAAGTCGTCGGTCAGACCCGGACGTGGATCAAACACGCGACCTCCCACTTACGGAGCGAACGTTCTACTAACTGAGCTACTGAAGCAGTCTGCCTGTTAAAGAGAATTACGCCTGTATGAATGCATTTTTGAGACCAAGTGAAAAACTTAATGTATCATACATGTAGAAAGAATTATTAAACATAAATCCATTCACACAGGAGACAAACCATATAAATGTGATGGTTGTGATAAACAGTTTACACAGTTTGGTAATCTTGAACAACATAAATTGATTCACACAGAAGACAAACCATATAAATGTGACATATGTAGTAAAGAGTTTACACGTTCAAAGTATCTTGCACGACAAAAATTTATTCACACTGAAGACAAGCCATATAAAATGTGATATTTGTAATAAACATTTTAGACATTTTGGCCAATCTCATTTAGGTTTTGCATTTCATATCGTCATTTATGCAGGTTTTATGCATATGTATTAATGTAGAATTATACATATGCATTTATACGGGAGTAGCTAACTAACCAGGAGGTGCTTACCTTTCCGGAACACATGGCTTCATTTCTTTTGTGGAAGTTAAGTTGTTTTACTGTGTTTGCCAGTTTGTCGCCACTTTTGGACTATGATGTTTATCTTGAAGTGGTATGTTTGTAATTTATTCAAAATGGTATTAGAATTCTTTTTATTTTTCAGATTCCACCAAAGATATGGCATTGAGTAATGCAGAGAGGCAAAAGAGATACAGGCAAAAACAAAAGGGAAAAAACGCAGATTCATATTTGGAACGAGAGAGACTCAGAAAGAAGAAATCATATATACCTTCAAGTGAGCTGTCTACATCTGAAAGAAAATCGCGAAATTTGAAAAAGAAAGTCTCGAATCAAAAATGTAGAGCAAAGAAAATTGCAAAGAAGAAACAGGAAACGATGCAGCTCAAATTCAAATTCCCTGCTAGGGCAAAAGGAAGCCAAATGAGAATTCTTAATACACTGGCTAACAACAGAGAAACAATAAAGAAACTTGAAAAAGAGAATGAAACACTTGGTAGAAAGTATTCTTTTTTGTTGAAAAAATACCAAAGAAAAACTAAAACATTCTCGAATTCACCTATGAGCAGAGTCAACCGCGACATTAATGAAATCAATAGAAACAAGACAAAGGCTGATAGAGTTCGACGTAAACTTGCATTCCACTACGTTTTGACAGATGAAATTAAAGAAGGAAGCAACAAATACAAGTTTAAATCAAAGCAGACATCGTCAATTTACGGAGTAGTTGGTGGAAAAATCATACAAAAGTACAGAATGTTAAAGTTCGCAGCCAATGAAACAGGTCTTGATAGAAACTATTTAGCTAAATTAACAAACAAAGTCATAAAAGAGAAAAAAAGAATCCGGATGAGTAAGGAGGCTGGGAGATACAAGGACAAGATACAAGAATTCCTTGAACGTAGCGATAATAGCACAACTTTACCAACCAAGACAGATGTAAAAACCAAAGACGACAAAGAAGTTCCGAGGAGAATCTTGAATGATTATATTGATAATCTGTATGAAAAGTTTACACTAGAAAATCCTACGATCAAAGTTAGCAGAGCCACATTTTACAGATGCCGACCCGAACAAGTTTTGCCTGTTGCATTCACAACAAAGAGGTCGTGCCTCTGTATTAAACACCAGAACGTGGCGTTGATGACAAATAAAGGATTAGAACTGAATTTGGGAAAAAACGATGGTGCAGTTGACAAGTTTTACGAGGGTCACACAATTGATCAGCTTATGGACATTATTGACAATCTAGACACACAAAATATTACATATAGTCAATGGAAACGTGTAGATATCGGGAATGGTAAAAAGAAAGTCAACCTGATCAATGTAACGATGTCAAAAGATGAATTCAAAACATAAGTCATAAAACAAGCAGATATGTTTCGGGAACACACACACTTAGTTAAAAACCAGTATACATAGATTTGACATCTTAAAGAGAACTTGCCTGCCGGACACGTCATTGCACAACTTGACTTTTCAGAGAACTATACATGCACCTCTTACGATGAAGTACAATCTGCTTTTTGAAATAAAAGTATGGTTACAATTTACCCCATAGTTGTATATTATAAAACAGATACTGACCAGCTCATTCACAAGTCTTTCGCAATAGTATCAGATGAACTGTCACATAACGCATCCGCAGTTCTTGCTTTCATCACACATATGATTCCTATTTTTAAAGAGCTCATTCCGGCCATGACCTATATTCACTACATCAGTGATAGTCCAACATCTCAGTACAGGAATAAGTTCATGTTTAATATTATTGCAGAGCACCATAGCAGATTTGGTATACAAGCTAGCTGGCAGTACTTTGAAGCAGGCCACGGAAAAGGGCCCTGTGATGGCGTGGGAGCCGTAGCTAAAAGAATGGCTAAGACGCAGTAAAGCGCGATAAACATGTTATCTAAGATGCTAATGGATTTTTTGAGTGGGCTTCGAATTCAAATTCTTGTATACAGTATGAATTGGTTGAAGTGCAGACATCGCTACTTGTGACGAACAGATCAAACAGATGAATCTACAACCATTTAAGGGAACAATGCGACTACATGCGATCTTCAGTTTAAGTGACACGCTTGTTGTAAGGAGGACGAAATCTTGTTTTTGTGACCAATGCTTCTCAAACGGCTCATTTAATACAGAGGGCTCATGCTATGGGTGGGAACAACATACGATCAATGAGATTGGCCGAGTTCGATGAATTTGAAAAATTTGGCCATCAAAAAAAGTAAAACAAAAGAAATAACAATACCGTTGAGGAATATCATACCACAACCACATGTCTTGTGCTGCAAAATTAAAACAGCTTGAGTAATAAAAACACATTTAAAGAAAAACAAATTATATTTTTACCTTTGACATATAACTTCTGTCCACGTAGATAAAATCAGAATTTTGCACAAGTTGTCTCTCTCCGTTGTCATCGTAACTTAAGGTACAAGTAAATTTTGATTTAGAAAAATTAATAGATCGACAATTTTTTTCAGCATAACACCTCTTCGAGCACTGTTTTATCCCAATTCCATGTAGTTCTTTAAAATACTGTGAATCTAAGTGAGCCCCATCTTGTTTCAAACACAATGTAATTTGAATAAAAGTTTTTATGATGAATATAATAAGAATGTTTTTATAATAATTATATCCCATATTTCCAAACTAAAACTTGTTCGTCAAAATACAATGTCTTACTAATTCATTTAATGCTTATCACAATTATGTCTGATACTTGTTTTTCCAAATTAAAAATCCGAATTATTCATCAAACTATAATGTCTTACAAAGTCATTTTATATTTGGTTGAATTTCATACGATATTTCTAAATTAAAAATCCAAATTGTTCACCAAAATAAAATATTTTACAAATTTATGAAATATTTAGTATAATGATGTCTTATATGTCCAAATTAAAGATCCAAATTGTTCGTCTAAATACAATTTCTTACAAAATCATGAAATGGATATTATATACATCCAAAATTTCCAAATTAAAGATCTGAATTGTTCATCAAAATACAATGTTTTACCGATAATTCCGAAATAAAAATCCAAATTGTTAATTAAAATACAATGTCTGCCATATTCATTAAATGCTGGTTTTGTTCATTTTGTGTTGTCGTAAATATCAAGTACAAGACCAGTACGAAATAAACGATGAGTAAATAATAATGACAGGTAAATGATTTCACAAATTAGGCATACAAAAAGGTCGAGTGATCGGCAGACTAATGGCTTTCAGAATGGCTCCACTGTTTCTTACACACTGTCGATCGTACAATTATCGAATCTATTAATCTTCGCGAAAATCGTGATTAAGACATAAGCAGTTTCTATTATTTTCGCATCGGCGACAATGTCCAGACAAATATCAAAATGAAATATTTGTAATTTTGCCTGTTGTTACTGTCACAAACTTAACCAATTTGATAATTTACATTATTATGGATGTATATTGATGATGTAAGGTATTTCAAACGTTAGGTTTTGCACTCCTATTAATCCATAAAAAACTTCAGTACCACTTACTCTTAAATGTCTATAGAATTTTTTGACGGATTTGGTAGTTGATTGGTTAAGTTATTCAATGATTTATATTGTCACCCATTTTTAAGTCAAATCAATTCAATTTTTTCCATTCATTATACTAGATATTAAGTAATTTTCATTTTAAATGGTTTTCTTGTTCTCTTTGTTTCATTATTCAATACAATGTCAAAACATAAAAAAGTTTTAAACTACATATTGATTAATGCAACAAAGAGAACAAGAAAAGCTTTTAAAAATGACAATTACTTATCTTGTATAAAGCCTATTTAACAAGTTCAATAACGCTTTATATGCATATACATAGAGGAAATAAGTTAAGCATCAATTTAATGATAAAAGCGATGGAGGAATATTTAAGTCAATTTATTTACTATTCCTCTCGTTTCGAAGACCAACTGCGAGATTGCAAAGTGTAAATAGAAATTTAGGGAAAACATGGTTTTCATAGATATTGTCTCCAAATTGATATTTTCCTGTCGCAAGCTAAAGTGTTTTCGCTGAAATGTTTTATAAATACAAAAGACATGTTTTAAAACAAAACTTAAAAATTACTACTGAATCATTATCGGTAACTCTAACACAAAGTTTGACAATCGTCAAAGATGATCTTCAGTCTTATTCAGAAAAAGTATATTCTACATCTGGAATCAACCAAATGTGGTTTCTCAAAAATTCTAAAGAATTACTTGAACATCTTGCTTCTTATACTTTATCTCATGTAAAAGGTATAAAAAACATTTGATTTTTCTACACTTTACACCACTATCCCTCATTCTAAATTGAAAGAACGTCTTAAAGAAATTATTCAATTTTCTTTCTTTTACAAAAACGGTAAGCCAAGATACAAATATCTGGTGCTGAACAGGGATTCTGGTTACTGAAGATACCATCAACAAAATGCTGGAGTTTTTGATAGATAACATATTTATTGTGTTTCGTAATATAATTTTTTTAGCAAACAATCGGTATACCAATGGGTACAAACTGTGCACCATTGCTTGCTGATTTGTTTCTTTATTTTTATAAAGCAGAATTTATGCAGAACCTTGTTAACTCTGGAGAGAAGTCTGTCGCCAAATCTTTCAACTCAACATACAGATATATAGATGACGTTCTGTGTCTTAACAATCCTAAATTTTGAGACTATGTAAATGTCATATACCCAAATGAGCTTGAAATAAAAGACACGACTGATTCCTCAAGTTCTGCTTCATATAGACTTATACCTGAATTATGACGCACACGAAAGGCTACATTTGAAACTTTATGACAAACGTGATGACTTTAATTTTTCTACTGTCAACTTTCCTTTTTATGCAGCAATATACCTGCTTCTCCTGCTTATGGTGTATTTGTTTTCCAATTAAAACGCTATGGTAGAGCTTGTTCCCACTACGGGGACTTTATACAACGAAGTAGGCTGCTTGCAAAAAAATTGTTGACTCGGGGATATTGCAAGCCGAGACTTATCAAGGTCCTCAAACAGTTTTTTGGCCGTCATCACAGTATTATTGATAAGTTTGATGTCTCTGTGTCTAGGATTGCCCTTGATGTATTTGACGTCTCATAGTTCCATGTTCCTTTCACACAATTTTGATTACACATGTGGCGGGTGTAGCTAGCTAAACAGGAGGTGCTTACCCTTCCGGAGCATCCAGCTTCCATTTCCTGGTGGAAGTTCACGTGTCCAACCTAACTTCTCAGTTCAAAAGTTTTTATTCTGCTTCTGGATTGTGATTCGGACATGGATTAGTATGTTTATTTTTGTTTAATTATTACTTATGCACGATTTATTGATATTGCAAAGTGATACTGATGTGAGCTTTTCCAGGAAATGATTTTTCTATACTGCTCCTGATTATGGTGTATTTGTTTAACAATCAATACGCTATGGTAAAGTTTGTGTCCACAACGGTTACTTTATACAACGATACAAGTTACTTTGGCTATTTACGTCTTATAGTTCTTTCATTCTAAATTTCAATTTAGAAGTTTCAAAGTTTTAACTTAGCCATGGGGTAATGATTTGGACGTGGATTTGTATATTTATTTTAAATTGCTACCTAACACATGCCTATAAAGTCAGACATACTAATTTTTTCAAACGATGATGAAATTAATTCTCTGTACTAGAGTATCATATAGATAATTGTTTCTAAAATTGATTTCCATTAATACAATTAAAAACAGTATATAAATTTTCTTTACGTATATTATATATATATATATATATATTCTGGAGCACCCGGCCTCACTTCCTTTGTAGAACTTCAAGTGTTTAACCTTATTTTCTAGCTTTAGAATTTTTCTTTAATTTTGCGATTGTGGTTTGGACATGAATTGGCATGTTTTTGTATTTGAAATTTGTATAATTTACACGTTTTACCAAAATGCACGTGATAAGAGGTAAAAGCGTCTGAATAATTTTAATTAAAAAAACTTTTTTTTTTTTGTTTTTTTTTTTTTTTTTTGTTATTCCTAAATAGGAAAGCAATATAAAGGGTTTGTAATCTAATATAATAAAATATTAATTTGAATATAAACAAATATGAACAGTTAATCTAAATCAAACACAGATATGCCCGTCATTGTTCAAATCTGTATTCCAAAAGCAAAGTGAAAAAAAACCAGATAAAATAGTCAAACACTTCAAATTCCACTAGGAAAGCGAAACCGGTTGCTCTGAAACATTAAGCAACGCCTGTAATGTTAAAACTCTCAGGATTGGTTCCAATACAAATGCGTGTGTCATAGAAATTTTAAGCAACCGAAGTCAACGTTAGCCTACCAGTTTATTTTTAATGAATTCAGACTAAAAAATATTTTCTCAGAATATGAACGTAAACTGATGATTTCTTTAAACTTGCGAACACCACATATCACGTTCTGACACATAAGCTTTAATTTGGTTGGTGTATATGTAAATTCGCGACCTTGTAAATATTAAAATTTGCGATCGATAAGCAATTATTTTCCTTTCCCTAGAAATTTTGTCGTGTTATATATAACTTCCAAAAACGATTGCCGGTATGTTTTACATTTTGACTTTTCTATTTTCGCGATCCTATGAATATTCGCATAATACTTAGTATATGAATTCGCGACCTAGCGTCCTCATGACATTTCGCCTTAATTAATCTCTCGCGATAAAAAGGTAATCTACAGTATGCTCTGATTATGTATCACAAAAACAACTAATCTGAATACATGCTTCGGAAACATAGACTTCTGTCGTTATGCATCTTCAGTATCACGTTGTGATCTGGACAATCCACAGAAGCTGGAAAATACTATAATTAAGCATAAAGTTATTACTTTTGTTCAAATTCATACAACCGATCGCTTTTTATACAAGTCTTTTTAATAAAAAACCCCTTTCGGTTGACATTAAAAATATACCAGATTTGAACAACTTTATTTCTACTATTGTATATTTCCCTTTCTATAACAGCAATATATCTGCTTCTACTGCTTATGATGCATTTGTTTCAGTTTTTTACGCTATAGAAATATAGAAGAGCATGCTTCAACTATAGGAACTTGTAGCAATCAGGCAATCTATTTACAATTAAATGCTAATGAAATGGCAAACATATGCTCTTCAAGGTCTTCAAAAAGTTCCATGGCTATCATCACAATATTTTTTCAAGTGTAATGTCTCTTTATCTCTTTATCAAGGATGAGCATTTCTAAGCAAATATTAGAAACATACCGATATACAGTATAACCTGCTATTAAGTTCACTTCTATAAAAAGTTCACCTGTCTATAGCAACCGGCCTGAAATATCCCAATTAACTTTAGTATAGGATGACCCTTTTTTGCATATAAAGCCCACTTCCCTAATGTGAAGTCCCGAAAGACTCCTTAACCTGTGTATAAAGTCCACTATTTTAACCAAGTAATTCTTATATTCTTAATACATAATAAACGATTTTGATCAGTGTATATAGTGACATACACAAGACCAACTCCCTCCTTTAAGGGTCTTTAAGGAATCCTTAAAGATCCTTAAAGATGTCCTTAAAGATCCTTAAAGCCTCCTTAAAGACCCCTTTAAGGACCACCATCTTCTTTAAGGATCTTTAAGGCTTCCTTACAGATCCTTAATGGAACTGAAATTTTAAGGATCTTTAATGCGGCTTTAAGGATCTTTAAGGATCACCCTGACATACACATGTATTTAAATGATATAATGGTGTTTTTTCAACCACCCTGAATTGGCTAAGGATGCACCATTATTTATTTATTTATTTGGTATATATTACACAAAAATAATTGGAGAAAAACGCGATTAAAAATAAATGTCCGGTGATAAAATTTCATGATTGTTTTCAAAGTAAAATTAATTAATTAATTAATTAATTTATTTATTTATTTATTTATTTATTTATTTTTATTTATAATCTATACTGCTCCGATTATTATGTACCAGCTCTAAATTGATTCAATGTACAACTTCTTTTTATTAATTATTTATTTATTTATTTATTTATTTATTTATTTATTAAACTAAAAAAGTGTAGTTTTGACTATTTATCATTATGGATTTATGCCCATAGGTAATAAACAGATCATGGTTCCTAATTGATGATCATCAACATTTCCCCGGTATCTCATCAACAACTTACCTAACTAATTGATAACAGAAGCAAATTCAAACTCATTTTAACCAGACGATAGTATATTCTACCTGAAAAATTTACCGTATGTTGTTAATCTCTTTAATTACCTAGATGGATTTGAATTTTAATGGAATCTGATGATTAATCTACATGAGTAGTAATGTTAGGGATACTTTAGATACTTTTTACCAATTGTTATTTGTGTGTAAATAAATAAATAAATAAATAAATAAATATTTTTAAAAACTTTAATAAGTATATGAAATATGAGAGAGATAGAGAGAGAGAGGGCAGAGCGAAGACTTGTACATCATCAGTTTTTAAACTACCATTATTTGATATTTCTTATTTCATGACCTTGAAATGTGCATTCATATAAATAAATAAATAAATAAATAAATAAATAAATAAATAAATAAATAAATAAATAAATTATCATATAAATTAATAAATAAATAATCAAATAAATATATAAATAATCTATAAATAAATAAATAAATAATCAAATAATAAATAAACACTCATATAAATAAATAAATAAATAAATAAATAAATAAATAAACCACAATTTCATAGACAAAACTGGTAGATTCATTTGCACTATCTTCTTCATGTAATAATTTCTCGATCGATCCAGTAAAATAACTTGTATTCTCTGATCAAGTTGTTTATGGAGAGAGAGAGAGATAGAGAGAGAGAGAGAGAGAGAGAGAGAGAGAGAGAGAGAGAGAGAGAGAGAGAAACTCGGAGCTGAGAGTTGTCTATCGGAACTTTTTCCCACAAGCGAAAACTATAAGCATGATTTTCTAATCATAGAATAGGTCCGCAATCCAAGTTAACGAATTTCGGGCTAATAAAGTTGTGATTTATAATGAAACAATTAAAAGAAAAAACATTTATATCATCGGCATTTATTTTAAGTTAATTATCGTTTTAATTTGTTTTCTTGCCGAAAATGGGGTTCTCTGTGTGTTTCCGTTTCATTAATAATCCTAGAACTGACAGCCTCAATATAACTAGCAAAATCTTGATCTCACTGTCTTGGTTCACATCTTTAGGGAAAATCTAGTGTGAGAAAACTCGCTTGTCGAATATTGGTTCTAATCTCAATGCACTTCGATTTCTTTCACTATCCTTGAACTTAAAGTCTCTACACAAGACTATACAATTTTGTTACAAACTGACAAAATATTAAACTGGGACAGGCCATAATCTCAGAAAATTTGTCAGTTCGCTCAGGTTTTACATTCTTGGCCATTCTAGAATTCTTATTCATTGAATCAAATAATGATATAAGTGAAATAATCTTGACACAGGAATGAAACTCTATACTCTGCTATCCCGTTATCCTGATTATGTTGAGAAAAAAGTAAAAAAGTTTTCTCCAGAAATAAATCAAATGGTGTTGTTCAAACACAAAAAGATATTAGCAGTCTGCAGCTGACGTTGGAATATTGTCATATCTAGGAGAGAAAGAGAGAGAGAGAGGAGAGAGAATTTGGATTTGCAGTGTCGTGTACTTTTTTCGTTCTGTTTAAAAATAATTCAAAAATGGTAAATCATGCAGTGTCAGATCCAGCGGGATGGAGGTAGGTGGGCGGGGAGGGGGGCACCCCAACATTTGCCCCTGCTTTCCGACTTTTTTCCCTCTCGCTTACCGCAAATTGTCAAGCAACCAGTGGATGGACCAGTTAATTAGTGGTACTGATTAATTAATTCGTGTACAGGTAGGTAATTGCAATCAGAGGATGATGTAATGTACCAGTTCGCTGAGGTATGAAAGAATTCAGGTAGTGCTGACCAGTCTTAGGTGATAATGTTATTTACCTGATCACTTAGGCATGAAAGAACCCAGTTAGTATTAGTAAATGACGTTAATTAGTAATACTAATTAAGACACTTCTGTCTTGTCAGAAAGCATGAATTTTAAACTGGGCTGTTATCAGTACTTCAAAAATAATTCTTATTCAAGGACAGATTCCATAAAGAGTGATTCCATTAATCATAAATGAATATTGGGACCAAGGGTCAGGGCCCAGAGAGAGAGAGAGAGAGAGAGAGAGAGAGAGAGAGCTAATTAGAATGGTACATTTTTAGCACATAAGATTATCTTTTTGTATATTTTTATAGCGCAAAGTCCTATTTTCATATAAAAGTCCCAATTTTTGTACATTTTTTGTACATTTTTTTTATTTTTAATTGGTTTTAATAGATAAATTCCATCTCATTTGTTTTTATTCTATCCGTCCGTTATTGGCTTTATGGAACAAATCTAAAATGATAAGTGCTATTTTCTGGTAAAAAGGATTCTTGTGTGTTGCACCATTATACTGATTATTTAGTATAATAATGTAATAATTTAATTAATATAATAAAATTAACTTGAATGTTCAGATGGATGTCATATAGATAATTTTAAACAAGTGTGGAAAAAAGGGGAGGAAGGAGACCTTCCACTTCGGTAGCAGCCAGCTCGGTAGAGTGTCGACTGTCCGCTCCAGAAGTGGAAGGTCGCGGGTTTGGTCTCTGGCCGGGTCTGATCCAAAACTTGAAAAAGGGTAGTGACTATTCACTCGGATCCGCTTTTGAGTATGACAATGGTAATTTTTTTTAAACAGTTTTACCAGATTTATAACAGTAGGAAATGTCGCTAGTTCTACTGTTTCAATTTGTAAAGAGTACTATTATTATAATGTTTAACATGTGCACCCCCTTTCTCTCTCTCTCTCTCTCTCTCTCTCTCTCTCTCTCTCTCTCTCTCTCTCTCTCCGTGAATTGAATTAATTTCTGAAATTATTTTATTTAACATTCTCACTGTTTCCCTCATAAAACAGTCATTTAAGTTAAATGCGAGATTTTGAAGGATAGATTAAGATTATAACAAATTATCATTAAAACTCGTCCTTCCATTTTGTACAGATTATTAAATGTCGCTGGTACAATATTATAGTTGTTTATCAAACAAGGAAATAAGTATTGGTATTACAACAAAAATGTAACTAAATTATAAAAGACAATTTTAAATAAAATTTACTTAAAATTATTGTTTTAATTTCAAGAATTATTGAAATATTTTAATAAAAAAGCAGTAGTATGATTAAGATTATACAAATAGGAATGGATATCTGATCGATAATTGATCTTTATAAAAGTGATGTTTGCCAGTCAGATAAATAAGTGTATTACAGGTAAAGGTTTGATATGCCCGTCTTCCTTTGATCAGAAATCTTAAGTCAGTTAAATTAACCTAAAAATTATTCCTCTCAAGAATGAAAGAGCAAACTATAATAATAATAATAATAATAATAATAATAAAATATTTTTTAAATGGAGTAAAACATTTTATTTATATATTTTATTATTAAATCTGAAAGATTTAGAGCTAGTCACGTGATCCTTAGGCTACCGGGTACTAATATAGTTTAAAAATATAAATGCATATTCATGTCTTCCGTGGCCTAATGGATAAGGATGTAGAGTCAGGAAAGGATGTAATCTGGGGAACTAAGGGTAGTGAGTTCAAGTCCCGCTGCGAGCGAAATTAGATAAGTAAATTTGTAATAAATGATGTTAAATAATGTGTTCTTCTTTATTTGTGATTTCAGGACTACTTGCAAAACAACCAAAATTAGTATAAATTGATAAAGAAAAATGATTAAATAAATAAGTTTATTTTTTATAAATTTACAAATTTTATAAATAAATAAATAAAAAAAAATAAAATAAAATAATTTTTTTTAAATAAAACAATAAAATAAAATAAAAACAGTGTAAGAGTATAATAAGTTAAATAATTATATTTAACATCACATTTATATAAATTTAAAATTTAAAAAAATGTAAAGAAATTTGTTTTCTGTGTTTATTAAACGAATCCTTAAAGATCCTTAAAGCCGCCTTAAAGATCCTTAAAATTTCAGTTCCATTAAGGATCTTTAAGGATGTCCTTAAAGAGACCTTAAAGACACATTTAAGGTCCTTAAAGACCCCTTAAAGATCCTTAAAGCCCCATTTAATGAGTCTTTAAGGGGGCTTTAAGGATCCTTAAAGGTGACTTTTCTTCTTGTGATACAATAATATATATATAATTAATAAATTCCATCTTTATGATTAGCTAAAACAGTAACACGTGACCATTGGATCTCACATCATATACCACGGATTTTCCGATGAATATCAAATTCGGTGTACGTCATCGATTGTGTTGACGTTCTCCGTAAAATGATTAGAACATCATCAATTAAGTGTACGAAGGTGATTGTGTCTTGTTGTTTTTCATAGAACGTTGACGTTATGGCATTATCAATTTAAAACGTAGTGTGTAATTGATTGTGTCTCATCCGGAATGCCATTTATTTTTTCATAAAATCAGACTTGAAAACTAATGCAGGATAATTTTTGTGTGATCAGCCAGAGTGGGCAGGGAAATCTAACATCGGTAAAATAGTTAGATTGCCTGGTCACAGGTTTGAGAAAACATTGTCAACCGAAGTGTCACAGTGGCTAAATTATATAATTAAACAGTTATGGACTTTTTAGTGGTTGTATATGGTGTGATATTCACCTATCGCCTCGATCAATATATATTTTTCAGGTGAATATCACACCATATACAACCACTAAAAAGTCCATAATTGTATATTATATTTTTACCTTTGACATAAACCTTCTGTACATGTAGATAAAATCAAAATCTTGCACAAGATGTCTCTCTACGTTGTCATCGTAACTTAAGGTACAAATAAATTTTGATTTAGAAAAATTAATAAATCGACGATCCTTTTCAGCATAACACCTCTTCGAGCACTGTTTTATCACAATTCCATGTAGTTCTTTAAAATACGATGAATCAAAGTAGGCACCATATTGTTTCAAACACAATTTTTTCTGAACGAAAGCTTTAATAACAACGTTGATGAGTAAATATTTATAATAGTTTCCCATTGTTCGAAAATTAAAATCAAAATTCTTATTAAAAACAAAAATTTGCGAATTCGTTAAAAAATTATTTATATCCAATATTTCAAAATTAAAAATCTGAATTGTTCATCAAAATACAATGTTTTACAAATTCATGAAAAATTTAGTATACTGAGTAACTATATTATATATTTCCAAATTAAAAATTATAATATTTCATTAAATTATAATGTTTTACGAATTCATTATTTATTTAGTATAATTATATTCAATATTTACAAATTGGAATCAGAATTGTTCATCAAAATACAATGTTATGAAAATTCATTAAATGTCGATTTTTTTTCATTCTGATATTCATAGCACTGTAGTATATGCCAAGTAGATGACCACTAAAATAGACGATAAGTAAGTATTAATTTTAATTATATATCATATTTCCAAAATAAAGTTGCTAATTTGAATACAATGTTATACAAACACATTAAACATTGTATTTGCATTGGTTCATTGTGTTATCCATGGTGCCGTAGTACATGTCAAGTAGATGTCCAGTACCAAATGGCCGATAAGTATATAAGGTATAGGTAAACAGCATTGACCTGTCAGTTTGACCTATAATCTAAATATTATTCATAAATCATTTTATTTATGTGTAGGGAACGCAGGCGTTCATTTCGTCTACTTCATCATGAGTGATATTAAGTTAATAGAGTAGGCACATGCACTATGTTATGTTTAACTTGAATCATAACATAATCTATTCTTTGGATGGGTCATTTTATATAAATATTCACAACAAAAGGTCAAGCGAACAGGTCAATGTTGTTTATCTGTAATTGATTTTACAAATCAAAGACAAAAATATCGGAAGGTCCGGTGAACGGCAGGCTAATGGATATCAGAATAGCTTTTCTGTTTCCTATATACTGTAGATCGGGAAATAACCTATTAAGTACTTCAACTAATTTCCGCGATATAGTCGCTAGCGTTTTTTTCGCGTCGGTGACTGTGGTCAAAACGAATGTAAATGATTTATATCTGTAAAAGTAAAACGAATATTATGTTATTTAAACCTCTAAGCAGGTACCCCTGCTGGTGGCTGGTTTTCCGAGGATATCACAAACTCAGTAGGCAAGAATTGTGTATTATTGTCAGAAATATACTATTGTCTAAATTTGCTGCTAGGTAAAATTTGAAATTCATCAAACACGAAGGTATACTCTCTCATACAAAGAAGGCAAAATATATTTTGGTCCTTTAGTAATCTTTTCAACATCTTGAAAACAAATTTGGTTTCATTATTTTTGCCTATGCACTACTGATGAGGAATTGTATTCCTAAAAGGTCGTCTAGTGCTGTAAAATTAAAACTGGTATAATATGTAAATTATTTCAAAATGATTTTTTTCGCATGTTGTTACTGTTGCAAAATAGGCGAAAATATACGAGAATTTTCCCCGATTACAGTATTATATGGCTGTAAAATTATGACTTTAGATATTTCACATATTACGTTTAGTACCTTTTCATCCGAGTTGGAACAAAGAAACGCGTTATATTGTTGCAACAAATTAAATGATTTTACGAGCACTTACTCTTAAAAAATATGTCAATAGAAAATTTTCACCGGTTTGTTGGTTAATTGTTTAAATTATTCAATTCTTTATAATTTCGCTTATTTTGAAATTAAATCAATTTAAATCAAATTTTATTTCACTCAAAATAATTGGAGATGGTTTATGAGGTTTAAAACAATACCTTTTTTAACTTTTTTTGTGAAAATGCAAATGCTTATCTAGTATAATGCATGTTTCAGTACTGTTGATTTCTTTTTTATCACGAGAGATTTATAGATGTATATAGGCTCTCGATCGCGAATTTGTATATCACACATTATTCAAAGAATCACAAAATTTAAATAGCCAAGTCTAACAAAATGTCTGCAATCGACTATGACCGTGGGTTTAGCACTGCCTATCGATCGCGAATTGTAATATTTATAGGGATTGTGGTAGCGAAATTACATATTTGCGGAATAACGCATAGGGTTCTGCATGCAAAATGCGATTTTACAACCATAACGTCAGGCATTTCATGTATTTACCTTCTTTTGACAAGAAAGCGCATATAGTGCGTCAAGTTTGACCCGGTCGTTTAGCCTTTTATATGAATATTTAAACAAACATATCCATTGTGCAATTTAGGGGCTATCGTCCCAGAGCTCATACAGTTTATTTGACTTTTATTTGCCAAAAGGTTTGAAACTTGTTTCTGAAAGGCAATTATCAGTATAATATAAAAATACATTTCTTACAAAATTCGGTCCAGACATTTTTTGTGAATCCCGGATTTTTTAAGAGCACCTGAACGTATCTGTCAAAAACACGTTTTTGAGGTAGGGGAAGAGAATCGTGATTATATAACGCCTACATACAATGAATACCCATTAAATTTGGTATCATTCTAAAGGTTATTAATTATTCTTTATTATATGATAAAACATTTTGCAATATGATGTCACTAGGTACAGATATGATGTCATAATCAAAAACACACATACTAATCCATGACCGAATCACAATCCAGAAGCAAAGTAAAAACTTTGGTACTGACAAGTTAGGTTAGACACGTGAACTTCCACCAGGGAAGTGAGGCCGGGTGCTCCGGAAGAATAAGCACCTCCTGTTTAGCTAGCTACACCCGCCACGTGTTAAATCAAAATTGTGTGAAAGTAACATGGAACTATGAGAAGTCAAATATATCCAGGGCAATCCTGGACACAGAAACATCAAACTTATCAACAATAGTGTGATGACGGCCATAAAACTTTTTGTGGGCCTTAATAATCCTAGGCTTGCAAAATACCTGAGTCAACAATTTATTTGTAAGCAGCCTACTTCGTTGTACAAAGTCCTCGTGGTGGGAACAAGCTCTACCATAGCGTATTAATTGGGAAAGAAATACACCATAAGCAGGAGAAGCAGGTATATTGCTTCATAAAAAAGGAAAGTTGACAATAGAAAAATTGAAATCATCACGTTTGTCATAAAATGTCAAATGTAGCCTTTCGTGTGCGTCATAATTCAGGTATAAGTCTAAATATGAAGCAGAACTTGAGGAATCAGTCGTGTCTTTTATTTCAAGCTCACTAGGATAGATGACATATACATAGTCTCCAAATTTAGGATTGTTAAGACAGAACTAAATATCTGTATGTTGAGTTGAATGATTTGGTGACAGTCTTCTCTCCAGATTTAACAAGGTTCTGCATAAATTCTGCTTCGTAAGAATAAAGAAACAAATCAGCAAGCATCAACTATTTTTTTAAAAATCAAAAATAGTTAAAAAGGCTATTTGATCGGATACAAATTTCTTAGGTTTACATTTTGTGTGTGTTGTCATTAGTTTTTGTTTTAAAATATTTATATACCCTCTGCCATAACTCTGCTATAACTTTGATGTGTAATTATCTGAGCATTATAATATTTTCTATCACAGAAAAATATGTACCCATTTGTACTGAAGAATTCATTTTTAGGGGTAGGGGAACATTATCATGATTTAACATTATAACTATGTATATTATCCTGCAAGTTAAAATTTGAAATTTTTTCATAAACTAAGGTATATATTCCTCCTGCAAAGTATTTCCTTAGCTTAATTTGGTAAAATATATTGGTCCTTTGGGAAGTTTTTGACATCTTCAAAATGATTTTGTTTCATAATTTTGGTCCAAGCACTATGAGGAATTGTATTCCGAAACGGCCATCTAGTGCTGTAAATTAAAACTGGGATAATATGTGATTTGAAGAATTTTCTGTATGTGTATAATCCCTCTATCTCTATGTATATACGACCACTGCGATCAGTCGGTAGAGTGCTCGCTCAGTAAGTGGGAGGTCGTGGATTCGATCCCCGGCCGGGTCTGACCCAAGACTTGAAAGTGGTAGTGACTGCTCTTTCGCCAAGCACTCGGCAGTACGAAATGAAAGTCACGGTTCTTTCGGATGGGAACCTAAAATAAGCGAGGTCGCGTGTCACGGTGGGCTTGGCACGCTAAAGAACACTGCTTTATAATGCCATCAGCGCAACACACAGGCAAAAATCTTTGCACTTTCGCCTATAGCTGGCGACGTCTCGATATAGGTGAAATATTCTTGACTGGGACGTTAAACATCATTACTCAACTCAACTCTATGCATATACATACATATATTTATACATCCTATGAACATCTTTTGTTTTATATTTTGGATTTTTATGACAAATTTAATTATATCTTATACCTTCTCTTTTCTGAAAGAAAAAAACATTTAAATTATCAGTTATACAGGGCTTTGAGGTTACAGCCTGCGACTCAGGGTAGATAAATCTTTAACGGGGTACAGAGGCCGTGTAACCTGACAAAGCCCTGTATAACGTTTTTATCACCGTTCAAAGCGTAACCAGTTAAATCTTTTTAACTTCCATTTCGTATTTTGTGTGACTTGTGTACGTTGTCGCCATGTTTGTTTACTGTAACTAGACGTCAATGATGTACGAGTTACTTCCCTTTTACCGCTAAGCGTCGCGTACGTCCATGTACCCCGGCAGATTTCGGAACATAGTTCCATGTACCCCGGCAAGTCAACCAATCGCTATGCGAGACATTTCTTTGAAGGGTGACAGATTACTATGTCAAAACATAAACTATTTAACCGTTAATGTCTTTACTAGTCCCATACTCATTGTTTAGTTATTTACATTAGAAACTAATCGACTAGAATACAGCACAACCAATGAGGTCGAATCGAGCACAGGCAAAGCTATAATATGTTACTGGAACAATCCTTAAGTACTTCGTCTTCACGGAACAGATAATTTATTTGTAACTTTGGTGTTAATATCACTATTTCCAATATAGTCCTGAAAAAAAAACCAAATAAGTGAAATTAACAAACAATTAAACCACTCAGTAAGTTTGTGATCTGCTGTTCGAATGATATCATTGCTGTTAATTTCATTTGAATTTTGATTACACGTAAAGCATGTTGCTAGCTGAACAGGAGGTGTTTACCCTTCTGGAACAACCGGCCTCACTTCCTTGGTGGAAGTTCACATGTTTCTCATAATTACCTGTTTCAAAATTTGTATGTGTTCTGTAATAGTGGTTTGTGCATGAATTTGCATGTTTTTGTATTATTTTTAACCTTTTGCCAAAATGTATGTAATGGGTGTCTAATAAAAAACAAACATACTAATCTGTGAGAATCACAACCCATATTTTTGCTGCGATAAAGTATTTGACATGGATTATACTTTGCAACTTCATAGAGACATTGCTCTATGCACTGACGTCTCGTTGACTGACGGGAGACAACCCAAGGTGCACCAACATTGCATTTCAAAATTGTTTTCAAATTAACATGAAAAATGTGTCTCAATTGTTTGGATAAAAGCCTTCGCCTACCTAACAAAATGGTATTAGTTAAACACATAAATTTTACCGAGAAAGTGAGACCGGATGATCTGGAATGGCAAGCAGCACCTGCATTGTTAATAACAAAACTTGACATATCCGGTTTGGATGGCCATGTAGTCGTTAATTTTATTGAAACTGGGTGTGTCATAGTAATTTTAAGCGGCAATAAACGTCTTTTTGCCTTCAAGTTAAACAGCATTGTAAGTAAAATTAAATACAAGCAAGACAGAACGTTTGAACCCATGACCTCCCACTTACGAAGCGAGCACTCCGAGAAATGAGTACCGCAGAGGTCCGTTCTAGTTTAGTGTATTGTAAGTATAATAATAAAATAAAAACAAGATGTTTGACGGAGAAGTAATGCACCAACATATTTAAATAATCATATTAATGCACTAAAGTGCTAATCTGAGCTTCGTATCAAACACAAACACACCAATCCACGCAAAACACCATCTCAGTGCAAAGTAAATACCATGTACCTAGCAATGCAGTTAAACACTAAAAATCCTTGATTGATGCTTATCTTTTAAACTGTGTCCGACATGCTTGTGTGAAATACAAATGTAATAGGTGTTAAAACTCAGGAAAATATCATTAATATAAACTGTTTTGAATGAATTAAAAAGGTTTATAAACCATGGCTTAATAATCCCTTGTTGTTAAGTTTCTAGTTTATACGTACTTTGAACGAGTACTCTACACGCTAGCAAACTTTTAGTAGTGTTTGAGTGATACATGCGCTACTTCACTTCTTGAAAAGTTGAGTATGCTTTGACTTACGTTTCCTATCTGAGTCCATTGAACAGTGTCAGAACTTGACTGAACCTTATAGGATGTGATCCATTGTTGATAGTTCTGACGACCCTGTGTCACGACACCATGCACTTGATACGGCTTACTGAACTGAAACTGTAAAAGTAGAAACATCAACAAACATACCGGTACATGTCCAAATCAAAATCTAAAGTAAAAACAAAGGTTGAACATGTGAACTTGTACCTGGAAAATGAGGCCGGGCGAAAAGGTAAGTACCTTATGTTTAGATAGCCTACTGAGTTATGACTTCATACTGAAAAGCATGTTCATCAATTTTCTTCAGTCCAGCATTTCGTATAAGTTAATACTTGAAAAGTAATGCTTTAAGAACTTTCGATGTGTATATTTACAGAATTATTGAAAAAATAATACACCTTTCCTATGCATCCGAATCTCTCTCGGAAGAAAATGTTCAAAAACTTTGTCTAAATTTTTTCTTTCCTTGTCTAAGAAACATTGTCAGTTTTCTGGCATTCCGGTTTTGTACACTTTTCCTGAATTGACCCTACTTTATCAGTTAAAATCTTAACCTGAACGTAAAATTCCATTTACCACAGCTCTAACCCAGCTGCACACCTCATTATATGATTTATTGGTAGTTAGCCAAAGCAAAAAGAAAAAGTTGAAGAGATCAAAATTTGAAGCTACCTAATGACATTTTTTTCAAATTTATATCAACTTTACTTTTCTATGCAACAATGTACTGCTGTTCATGATGGTGTATTTGTTTTACAATAATCGGCTATGTTAGAACTTGTTCCCACTACGAAACTTAAGACATAAAGCAAACTGTTTAAAAATAAATTGTTGAGGCAAAGATATCGGCAGTCATTAAAAATAATGTTAATCAGTATGATGTCCATGCGTATGTCGAAATCGCCCTTGATATGTTTTTATTCCAAATTTTGATTAAACACATGGCATGCGTAGCTAAGTAAACAGTAAGGGTTTACGCTACAAGAGCACTAGGCTTCACTTATCTGGTGGAAGTGTTTGATCTAATTTACCAATTTTAAAGTTTTTAATTTGCATTTGGATTATGGTTTGGACATTAGTATGTTTTTTATTCATAAATTCTTTGATTACTTATATGGTTTTATGTGAAAATTTCAGATAGTAACAAAAAAGAGAAACATCACTATGTTGCAAATTTGAAAAAATCAAAAATACATGGAATTTAAGAATACAAGATTATCTGATGTAGTCAAGAGTCATGAAAATTTGTTTCAGTAATAGTCTTAATTTTTTATCATTAAAAATTTTACCTGAACATATTCTGATGTAATTGACGCAAGTGATGCAACACACCATCCCGATGGTCCATCGAGACCTTGTACGTTTAAGTTAGTGTTATAGATACTGGATGCATGTACCGTTATATCTGCATTGTTTTCCCAATCAAGTCTAGTGGTAGGATCACACAACTCTACAATATAATGTAGATAATTCAAAAAAAGTCATTCAATACATATTGCAAGCCTAGGCTTATCAAAGCCCTTAAAATGTTTTATGATTTTTTTGTGTCTCTGTGTCCATGGTTGCCATGGATATATTTGGCGTCTAATAGCTTTGTTGTCTTTTCACACAATTATGATTCCACACATGGCAGGTGTAGCTAACTAAATAGGTAGTTCTTGCACTTCAAGATCACTGGGCTTCACTTCCCTGCTGGAAGTTCACGTGTCTAGCATAACCTGTCAGTTTTAAAGTTTTTACTTTGCTTCTTGATTGTGATTCGGAAATAGATTATTATGTTTGTTTGTTTTTGATTTATAACAAAAGTTGTCGTTTCTTAGAACCCTTTAATGTTTTTCAGCGAGCACCTGACCTATCTTACCTTCTTCACGCATTTTATAATATTCGCTAGTTTTATTTTATACTTTTAACCTTTGCTTTTGCAGTATGATTTAAATATGGGCAGGTATGTTTATGTTCGTTAAAAATCAAAAACATCCTAACCAATGTCTGATTCATAATCCAGATGCAAAGTAAATCTTTGGAACTGACAAGTTAGATTAAAATCTTTTGATTTTAACATTGATCAGCATATTGTTTTTGTTTTTGATTGTGATTTGAACAGGGGACGGTATGATATTGATTTGTCATTTTTAAAATGGGACGGTTTGTTTGTGTTTCATCTGGATTGTTATTCAAACATGGGACGATATGTTTGTGTTTCATTTGGATTGTGATTTAAACATGGGACGGTATGTTTGTTTTTGATTCGTGATTTTTTAAAATGGGACGGTTTGTTGTGTTTGATTTGAATTATGATTTAAACATGGGACGGTATGTTTGTGTTTTATTTGGATTGTGATTTAAACATGGGACGTATATTTGTTTTTGATTTGTGATTTTTTAAAATGGGACGGTTTGTTTGTGTTTAATTTGGATTGTGATTTAAACATGGGATGGTATGTTTGTGTTTCATTTGTATTGTGATTTTAACATGAGAGGGTATATTTGGTGTTTCGTTTGGATTATTTGAACAGGAACAGGTATGTTTATATCGTTTGGATTTGATTTGAATATGGGTCAGTATGTTTGGTTTTAATTTAATTATTTTTTACGGTATCCATGATTTATTAATTCCATAGAAATGGCAGAGTAAAGAAAATGGCCACAAATTACTTAATTATTTAGCAGTTTAAGTTGATTTCTGAGATAAAAATCATCAAAAATGAAATTATCGTAATTATCGACTTAATCGTGAAAGTAGAGAAATTTAGCTACCTTTCCTTTCAACTGTCGTTACCACAACGGTATGTCAGTTGGTAGGTTCGTATATGGAAGTTTGTAGATTCGAACACCGGTCAGGTCGGGACTGAAACAATTTTGATAAAGTTAGTGACTGCTTTTCGCCAAGAAATTGGTGTTTGGAAATTAAACTCACGGGGTCATTCGACAGAGACCTGAAAACCCGATGTCTCGTGTCATGGCAGGCATGGTACGGTAAAGACCACTTCTTCACATTGGTCTGAACACACTGCAAAGGTTATCATTTCAGCCACTTCACTATATCCGGTGATGTCTCAATATATATTCTTGACTGTGGCGTAAAAATCAATGTTATCAACCATAAAACCCTTTTACCTCTCATCTATCTATATCGGACCGGGCATGGTTCGTTTCATCAAATTTTACTTTTAAAGAATATCTTATATTTCAGAAAAAAGTGTCTTCTATTGAGCAACCGGCCATGTTCAATGTGTTTAAACGTTATGTGTGAGTTTTTAAAGTGAGATTGTCATTTGAACATGGAGTAGCATGTTAGTTTTGCATATTATGCCAGTGTTAATTATACAACACTAGGCGGCTATTACGGAATGGAATTCCTAATCATTAGTGCTTGGACCAACCAAAACGAGAGGTTGAAAAAATAGCCAAAGAACAAAATTTAGCAAAGGAATTACTTTGCAAGAGTGGGTATTCCTTAGTGTATGATAATTTTCGGAATTTTCTACTAGCAAATTAAGATAGTAGTAAATTTCTGACAATACAAAAGTATTGCCTACTGAGTTTTTGATATCCTGGTAAATGCATTGTAACAGAGATACCGGCCCAGTTGTAACAAAGATACCGGCCGAGTTGTAACATGTAACAGAGATACCGATCCAGTTGTAACAGAGATACCGGCCCAGTTGTAATGAGATACTGACAAGTTGTTACAGAGATACCGGCCAAGTTGTAACAGAACAACCGGCCAATTGGTAACAGAACTACCGGCCAATTGGTAACAGAACTACCGGCCAATTGGTAACAGAACTACCGGCCAAGTTGTAACAGAGATACTGGCCCAGTTGTAACAGAGATAGCGGCCAAATTGTAACAGAGATACCGCCGCAGTTGTAACAGAGATATCGGCCCAGTTGTAACAGAGATACCGACCAAGCTGTAACAGAGACACTGACCAAATTGTTACAAAACTACCGGCCCAGTTGTAACAGAGATACCGGCCCAGTTGTAACAAAAATACCAATCAAGCTGTTACAGAGATACCGACCAAGTTTTAACAGAGATACCGACCCAGTTGTAACAGAGTTACCGGCCAAATTGTAACAGAGACACCGGCCAAATTGTAACAGAGATACCGGTCAAGTTGTAACAGGGATACCTACCCAGTTGTTACAGAGATACCGGCCCAGTTGTAACAGGGATACCGGCCCAGGTGTAACAGAGATACCGACCAAGCTGTAACAGAGACACTGGCCAAACTGTAACAAAACTATCGGCCCAGTTGTAACAAAAATACCGATCAAGCTGTTACAATGATACCGACCAAGTTGTAACAGAGATACCGGCCCAGTTGTAACAGAGATACCGGCCAAGTTTAAACAGAGATACCGACCCAGTTGTAACAGAGATACCGGCTCAGTTGTAACAGAGATACCGGCCTAGTGATTAAAATTACATACATGTATTGTGCCAGTGTAGGTTTTACATCATTAGATGACCGTTTCGGTTAAATATATATCTCCGAATTTAAATTTAAAATTCTTACCCTAACTAAAGAAATCAATGATAGTTTGACGATCGATCTTGAATGCATAATGTAAAGTCAAACTGCCAGTTAAATACACTGTAAGTAAACGTTAATAGTATCCATCTAAGGAAAGTTTGTTTTCTATTTTCATTTCGTTGGCATGTATATCTGTGAGCAGGTTATTAACAAATAGAACTAAAATACTGAAATCTAAGAAAAAGAATAAATTCAGAGACCAAATAAATTGAAAATGTCTTAGGATATGATTTGACGTATATGATATAATCACAAAACCACAAAAATATCTTATCTCTTAATACCTACTTTGAAAACACCGACTTTTGTCGTCATGCATCGTCAGCAATACGTTGTGATCTGGACAATCCAAAGAAGCTGAAAAATACTTAAATTAAACACAAAGTTAATACCTGTGTTCAAAATCATACATCAAATCACTTTTTAGAAGTGTTTTAATGAATAAAATCCAATCAGTTAACTCCAAAAATAACTCCAAAAATATCCTAGTTTTGTAATACTTCAATTCTTCTATTGTCCACTGTTCTTGTCCAAAAAAAACAGCAATATACCTGCTACTAGTGTGTATGATGCTTTGTTTCACAATTATTACAACATGGAAGAGTTCAGGGACAATAAACAATTCGTTTACAAATAAATGATTACTTAGAAATATTGCAAACATAGGCTTATCATGGCCCTCAAATAGTTAAATGACCGTCCCAACAATATTTGTATACATGTGATGTTTTTAAATCCATTTATAAAGGAATGAAATTGCGTCTTTACTAATTTATGTACGCAAAAACTGGTACCCGCTTAAATTATTAGTGTTTCAATTCTAAGGAAATATTAGAAACATTATTTGCAAAAATATATCTATAACATTGCAGTTGACACACCTGTACTTTATTCAAATTACATTGTATGTAAGACGGCGGATAGTTCTCTGATCATTTAATTCATAATTTTGATCACAAACGTGGCGGTAAAAGCTAGCTAAAAAGAATATGCTAACCTTCCGAAATACTATCTCACTTCCTGTGTGAAATTTCCTGCAACTTACTTTACCAGTTTTCAAAGTTTTTACTTTGTTTTGAGATGCGATTCGGACATGGACTGGCCAAAGTTTCTCAATCATTTCTTAACTAAAATATGACAATTTTATACAGCAATAAAAATAAACAGCTTCTACAAAATAAGAACTGAGATGTAATAATCTCCGATTGATCATCAAAATGACACCTTAAGGTAGTCCTATACTTTACAAATTGCCTGAAAACACATATTAAAATTTTGATATATTGTACATGGACCTTAACCATTTAACATGCCAAAATTTCAAGGCCGGTATTTGACTTGCTTAAGAAGTTCTGAAGCGCCATCTGGTGGCCATTTTCACGACATAAATAATCAAATTTTAACTACTCTTATCAACAAATGAGCTTTAATAATTTTTTGTCATGCTTAGAAACCAAAAGTGTCTTGCATTTAAACTAACCATTATGTTATGGAGATTATTTGTACCAATGGAATTTTACTTCCGGTCACGTGGTATTTTTCTACAGCGCCACCTATCAAGAGAGAACATTAAATTCCCGGAAAACTAAAAGTAACACCCTTTCGTTAATTTGTAGATTTTAAAAAACTAAGTCTAATACGACCCCTGATGTTCACATATCTTGCAAATGAATATGTATGTTTGATTTTCGGAAACAAAAAATAGGAGGTCGTCAAGCTACTTTTTTCATAAAATTGCATCAAAATCCTGAAACAACAAAAAAGCCTCATTCCTTACATAAGAAGTTACCAATAATGTCCTAGGATACTATTATGAACTCAGTGTTGTGAGCTATTTTGGTTGTGCAAAAAAAAAAAAAAAAAAAAAAACTAATTGAAATATCATATGGTCTGTCACCCATAGAAACCCATAGCAACCGTCACCCAACACAGCTCAGTTAAAGTGGAAAGGGAATTCGTATACAATGAAGCGTTCTAATTGTTCTAAGCGTTCTATTGAATAATAGCATAACAGCGTTCCCGCGATAATTCTGAAGGCGCCAAAGACAACACATTCGTGACGTCATAGATAAAAAAGACGTCAAATCAGACATTTTGACCGTACGCACAAAACGACGACGTCAATATGGTATGGAACTACCTTAAATGCATAAGATTTAGATTTAAGTTAAAGGAAATCTTAAAGAAAAATACTTTGCATGAGAAAAATATCTTAGTTTTTGAAGATTTTTAATTTTGAACTAACCGCAAACTTAGACAATAATATTCATCACATTACAGAATATATCAATGAATGAATGAATCAATCAATAAATAAATTAATTAACAAACAAATAAAAAAATTAACAAACAAATATTAAATCATTAATAAAACAAAAAAAGTTACATATATATAATATCATTATTGATTTCACAGCAATAAACGGCCGTTTCGTAAAACAACTCCTCATCAGTGGAAAAAATATGAATAAGAGCTTTATTCTTGTTTTAAAAAAATATATAATATCTTTATATAAAGCTCTAATAAAAATAAAATAATTTTAAAAAAAATTACACATGAGAACGATTTTACACCAGAATCATTTTACCACACTGCATTTAATGGTGAAAAATAATTAAGAGAGAAGTTTATCTAATGCAATTGTCATATACTTTAAAAACAAAAGTTAGAAAATGCATTTAAACAATGACGCATGACAATACATACATACTGTATTTGTAAATGTATTTAATAAAACAAATCAATAATTATACTATTAGTATTTTTGTTTTTGATACATTTAAAAATAGTATATGTCAATAAATATCATTTGGTAAAAAAGATTTAATAATTAAATTCAGTTCAATTTTAGATGCCAATAATTTGTGTCCAAGGCTGGTTCAGAATATAAATTTTAAAAAATAACTTTGTTGTTTGTATAAGTGATTGTATAATAACATTTGTCACAATATCAATACCGGTTTATGCTAAAATTACAATGCTAAAAGCACAAATTTTAAACGCGTTAAACGCGTAAACTTCTACCGGGGAAGTGAATCTAAAATAAATACCATTTTTGACAAATAAAAAGAGATCATTCTTTTAATCAAAAATCAGTCTTTTGTCAGAGAGTTTGAAATAAAAAGTACGACTGATTCCCAAACTTCTTTTTTATATTTAAATATACGTTTAAATTATGACACCCACGAAAGGATACATTATGACGAACATAATGACGTCAAGTTTTCTATTGTCAACTTTCCTTTTCTATGCAGGAATATACCTGCTACTCCTGGTCAGGATGTAATTATTTCCTAATTAACACGCCATTGTAAAGCTTGTTCCCACTACGGAGATATTGTACAACGAAGCAGGCTGCTTGCAAATAAATTGTTGACTTAGGAATATTGCAATCCTAGGTTATCTAGGTCCTCAAAAGTTTTATAGCCGTCATCACAGTATTGTTGATAAGTTTGATGTCTCTGTGTCCAGGATTGCCCTGTCTCATGTTCCTTTCACATAATTGTGATTACACACGTGTCTGTGTAGCTAGCTGAAGAAGAAGGTGCTTACCCTTCCGGAGCATGCAGCTTCACTTTCCTGGTGGAAGTTCACGTGTCTAACCTTACTTGTCAGTTCCAAAGTTTTTACTTTGCTTCAAGTTTGTGATTCGGACATGGATTAGTATGTTTGTTTTTGGTTTAACTAATTTTTTGAAAAGCCATATATTTCAAAAGAAATATAAAATGGTAAATTTACAAAAATATCGAATTTTTAGCAAATTTCAAACGCGTTTACTTTCCTTCCTATGTAGCATATCCAAAAATAATGAGACAAAATTTATTAAAGAAAAAGTACGTCTAAGGTGGCTACATAATACCATGGGAACTGCTCAAAATTAAAAAAGTAAGTTTTTTTACGTCTTTATCCGAAAATAATATGAATAATTAAATACCAATTCTTCTTTCGTTTTTAATTTTACACGACCGATAATCAGTTTATTACCGTTCAACTTCACACGGGTAAGTTCTGTCTAGCTTGTATAGCGCAACCTAGGCAACATACAGTTTTGCTTTAAAACTTTAAAATATCAAAGGAAGAGTTTGCTAACGGTTAAGGATTCGATTTAGGAAGAAGAAAAGAATTTATTAAACAAAAATCATTTGCCTACATGTAAAATAAAAATCTTTTTTTTGATAATAATATTAATAAAGTAAGTTTTTTGGTGATTCGTGACCTTTCAGGGAACCAGATGCATAACCTGTAAAGGTGTCGGACCTAATTCAGGAAGGGTAAGCAAATGTTATCAACCTGCATTTTAAATCGGTACATTGAATGTGAAATTATGCATTCAGCAACAATGATTGAGAATGATGACAAAGTGGATTATTGTAATGTGATTGTAATACTTCGGTGGCAATAATTGACGTATCGCCGGCTACGCCCACAATGTTCCGACACTGGCCGCCATTACGGTATCAAAGCAGCGTCACGGCAACTAATGACGTTTTAGTATCAGTGACGTTATTAAACCGCACAGTTCAGGTCGAGTTTTCATTCTTTTTGCCTGTAATTCAAGCATATCGATTCTTTGTCGGAACATAGTGGGCGTGGCTGGCGATCCGTCAATTAAGTCAGGAACTTAAAATAAAGGCTAACCGTTGTATTTGAAAAACTTTGGCCATCAAAGAAAGAGAATCAAAAGAAATAACAATACCGTTGAGGAATATCATACTAATACGAATGTCTAGTGCTGCAAACATAAAACAGCTTGAATAATAAATACAAATTTAAAGAAAAACAAATTATATTTTTACCTTTGACATATAACTTCTGTCCACGTATATAAAATCAGAATCTTGCACAAGGTGTCTCTCTCCGTTGTCATCGTTACTTAAGGTACAAGTAAATTTTGATTTAGAAAAATTAATAGATCGACAATCCTTTTCAGCATAACACCTCTTTGAGCACTGTTTTATCCCAATTCCATGTAGTTCTTTAAAATACTGTGAATCTAAGTAAGCCCCATCTTGTTTTAAACACAATGTTATTTTTAAAAAATTTTAATGATTAAAATGATAAGAATATTTTTATAATAATTATATCCCATATTTCCTAACCAAATCTTGTTCGTCAAAATACAATGTCTTACAAATTCATTAAATGCTTATCACAATTATATGCGATACTTGTTTTTCCAAATTAAAAATTCAAATTGTTCACCAAAATATAATGTCTTACAAAGTCATTTTATATTTGGTTTAATTACATACGATATTTCCAAATTAAAAATCCAAATTGTTCACCAAAATAGAATATTTTACAAATTTATGAAATATTTTGTATAATGATGTCTTAAATGTCCAAATTAAAGATCCAAATTGTTCGTCGAAATACAATTTCTTACAAAATCATGAAATGGATATTATAATTTCATCCAAAATTTCCAAATTAAAAATCTGAATTGTTCATGAAATAAAATGTTTTACCGATAATTCCAAAACAAAAATCCAAATTGTTCATTAAAATACAATGTCTGACAAATTCATTAAATGCTGTTTTTGTTCATTCTGTGTTGTCGTAAATATCAAGTATAAGACCAGTACGAAATAGACGATAAGTAAATAATAATGACAGGTAAATGATTTCACAAATTAGACATACAAAAAGGTCGAGTGATCGGCAGACTAATGGCTTTCAGAATGGCTCCAATGTTTCTTACACACTGTCGATCGGAAAATTATCGAATCTTTGCGAAAACCGTGATTAAGACATATTAAGCGGTTTCTATTATTTTCACATCGGCGACAATGTTTAGACAAATATCAAAATGAAATATTCGTTAAAATATTATTTTGCCTGTTTTTACTGTCACAAACTTAACCGAAAATAAACGAACGCAACAATTCAATAATTTACAGTATTGTGGATGTATATTGATAATGTTAAGCATTTCAAACATTAGGTTTTGCACTTCTATTAATCCTTATATAAAACTTCAGGACCACTTATTCTTAATATATGTCTATAGATTTTTTTACGAATTTGTTAGTTGTTTGGTTAAGTTATTCAATGATTTATTATGTCACTTATCTTTAAATCTAATCAATTCAATTTTTTTCACTCATTATACTACATATTAAGTAATTTTCATTGTTTAAAGGTTTCCTTGTTTTCTTTGTTGCATTTATCGATTATAATATTTCAAACATGCAATAGTTTCGAAACATTAAAAAGCTTTATCCTACATTTTGATTAATGCAACAAAGAGAACAAGAAAAGCTTTTAAAAATGACAATGACTTATCTAGTATAAAGCATATTTAACAAGTTCAATAAAGCTTTAAATGCATATACATAGATGAAATAAGTTAAACATCAATTTAATGATAAAAGCGGTGGGGGAATATTCATGTACTATTCCTCTCGTTTCGAAGACCAACTGTGAGATTGTAAAGTGCAAATAGATATTTAGGGAAAACATGGTTTTCATAAATGTTGTCTTTAAATTGATAGTTTTCATTGAAATGTGTTATAAATACAAAAGACACGTTTTATATCATACTGAAAAATTGAAATAATTTTTAAAATTTGTTTTATTTATTTTTTTATATTTTTTTATTAATATTCCTCATATTTTAACAATATTCTAACATATATACATATATAATACAATATAAACTTACATAGTAAATGTGTTTTATGAGAGAGAGAGAGAGAGAGAGAGAGAGAGAGAGTATTTACATAAATAACGTACATACTTATTTTCAAACGTTGATGAAATTATTTCATTGTACTAGAGCAACATTTAAATAATTGCTTTCAAAAATGATTTTCATAAATAAAAGTAAACACAGTATATACAATTTTCTCTACGTATCTATATATATCCTATGAACATCTTGTGATTGATTTGTGATTTTTTTATGACAAATTCTGCTAATCTCTTATCTGCAAAACAAAGAATGAAATACCATAATCATAACCTAGCTTCACCAGTTGTTTTTTTTTAAATATTTTAATCAGGAATTAATCGATGAGTATACAGGGCAACCAATGAGGTCAAATCGAGCACTAGCATAATGATTATATGTTACTGGAACAATCCGCAAGTACTTCGTCTTCACAGGAATAGACAGATTATTTGTAACTTTGGTGTTATCATCACTATTTCCAATATAGTCCTGAAAAGAAAATTAAACAAGCGAAACATTTAAACAAAAATAAGCGAATAATAAAACAAATAAGGTCACTCGGTAAGTTTGTCATCTGCTCTTCAAATGATATTATTGCTTGTTCCTGTCATCCCAAATTTTGATTACACACGAAACGGGTGTTGCTAGTCGTCGACCCCTTCTAGAGCACCCGGTCTCACTTTACTGGTGGAAGTTCACGTGTTTAAACCAGGTTTAATTTTTTTCTTTAATTTTGCGATTGTCGTTTGGACATGAATTGGCATATTTTTGTATTTGTAATTTGCATTATTTAAACTTTTTGCCAAAATGCATGTGATAAGAAGCAAGTGTCTGAATAATTTTAATAAAATACATATAATTAGTTTTATGTTTTTTTTAAACGTGACTTTAATTTTAAATCATAATAAGGAAAGGTATATAAAGTGTTTATAATCTAATATTATAAAATATAGTAAATTTAAATAAAAATTGTTTGAACAAAACTACAGTGAATCAAAATAAAACACAAAAATTCCTGACCATATTGAATTATGTATCCCAAAACCAAAGTAAAAATGAAAACTGATAAATTGGTTAAACACTTCAAATTTCACTGGGAGGTCAAACCCGGCGCTGTGAAACAAAAAGCAACGCCTGTACTGTTAATAAAAAAGCTTGTCATCTATGGATTGGTTCGTTAGCTCCAATACAAATAAGTATGTCACAGTAATTTCAAGCAACAGATGTCGACTTTAGCCTTCCAGTTTAGTTGAGGCGAGTTGAGTTATGGTGTTTAACGTCCCAATCCAGATTATTTCACTTAAATTGAGATATCGCCAGGTATAAATGAAGGTGCAGAAATTTACCTGTGTGTTGCGCTACAGCGGGGTTCTTTATAATGCCACGCCTACCGTGACACAGGAACTCGTTTAATTTTAAGTTCCCATCAAAAAAGCCATTATATTCCATAACGTCGAGTGCTTGGCAAAAGAACAGTCATTATCCACTTTCAAGTCTTGTGTCAGATCCTGTCGGGGTTTGAACCTACGGCCTCACACTGACGGAGCGAATACTCCACCTACCGCATTGGTTTTCTTCCAGTTTAGTGGTATTGTAAGTAAGACAGATCATATAAAATAGAAGTAATTTACCAACATTTGTATCAGACTATCTCAAATTACCCCTAATTTGGACACTGAAGTGCTAATTTAGCCTCATATCAAAACTTACTAATCCACAAAATACCACGATTTGAAAGCAAGTTAAAACCATGAAACTGGCAATTTAGTTCAAAAATGATTTACGCTTTTTTTAAATGGAATTGATTACTAAATTATACGTTACTTAGCTTCTGATTAAAGATTTAATTATAATTTGACTTACGTTTCCTATCTGTGTCCATTGAACTGTGTCAGAACTGGACTGGACTCTATAAGATGTGATCCATTGATTATGGTTATTACGACCCTGTGTCACAACACCATGGACTTGATACGGCCTACTGAACTGAAACTGTTTAAGTAGAGTTATAAGCAAACATATCGGTACATGTCAAAATCAAAAATCCATCAACAAAATTAAACTTTTAAAATTATAAATTAGGTGAAACATTTAAAGTTTCATCGGAGAAGTGCGACCGGGAGCTCCAGAAATACAGGTACTTACTTATAAGCTTGCTTCTTACCATAACCATAAGATCAATTCTAACTACAAGTTACGTATTTCACACGTAGCGTGTGTAGCTAGCCAAAAAGAAGGCGTTTATCCTTCCGGAGCACATGGTTTCACTTCCCTTATGGAAGCCCATCTGTTTACTTGACATTTTACTTAGCTTTTTTTATTTAATCACAGTATGCATGATTAACATGCATTAATTTTTCCGATATAACACACATATACCCAGGACAAAAAGGATCTAAGTTTTATTTAAGAGAACTAAACTACTGTACCCACAAATGGAGTGCACATTGACAATGCAAGAATAAAGTTGTACTTTCAAACAAACCCACAAACATTGTCAAAACCTAAAATCTACGGACCTATAAGGAAAAAGTATATTCTCATCAATCCAAAAGTGAATTTAATTCTGTATAATTTTGAAGTTTTAAACAAAACAAAAATATAACTCTACCTTCTTACTTGGGGGAACGTTAAATGTGATGTTTTAATTAAAATATTCATCTTGATCACATCTGGACAATACCGACGAACATTAAACTCCCTGACCCAAAAAACTCTGTCGTTACTTTAGATGGAGTGTATAAAATTTCTAAAATTTTCCAAAATTTCTCTCTGTACGAAAAACTGAATAACGATAATTCTATTTAAAATGTAATTTGGTTAGGTCAGTGTGTGTTAAATTCACTTTATTAATTGTTTAATAAAACACTGTCACCTGAATGAAATAAATAGTAAAAACTATGTGCATTCCGTATATGGCTATAAATTAAGATTTTTAAAGAAGCACCTTACATAAAAAATAACATAATGATCCCTCTTTAATTTGTCTATTGTTTATTTTAGAGAAAGTCCTTTACTTAAATGCTAAAGTATCATTTGGTTTCCCATTAAATAATCACTCTTAAAAATATATACAAGGAATAATTGAAATCATCGTATATATTTCTGTTAATAGAGAAAATCTATAGATTTTCAAATATCATGTTGTCTTTACACTAAAACCCATTTGAACACAATATTTTAAAATATGATATTCACTGTTGTATTGCAGACTTGTAATAGTTTCAACACTTTCACATAATATGACTTAGTGCTTTTTCACATCAAAATACTATAACTACTTCAAAATTTTCAAAACTACACTCATCATTTCCTCCATAGTTTTATCTAAATCAATGTCAATAATTACATATGCTAACATGACCTTCGTTTTCCTTCATATGAAGCATGAAGCAAACCAGCCGTGGTATAACAAACGATGTACCTTTTGTTATGTCGTTTAATGACATGCTCCCTTGCTTATCTGATGACGTCATGACATGTTCTTCGAACAATGGCTTCGACGTAATTTTCATTCATCAAATCGTTTATTTAAAAATGGAGGTTATCTCAACAGCTGAATTGTAAACATTGGACCTTTTTGAAAATAGTTTGTAAAATATTCTTCTAAAGAAAGAGTTCGCAATGTTTATTTCAATCCTTTTGATTTAAGTCATGTTTGAATTGAAATGATCAACATTTACCCGTGGCATATCGAATAATACACGGGCCGTCGTTAACACGGTGCGAATATATCACGAAGTGGCAAGCTAATTCAGAATTTTGTTAAAATCATCTACGTATGAAAAATTGTATTACAAAATGACCTTCTAGTGTTGTTAAACTTAACAATGATATAATATGTAATAACAGCCATAAAACTGCTTGATGGCTCTTATTAGCCTAAGCTTGAAATATCTATAAAATTTATCAGTAGTTCTCGATAATGTCAAATGGTAAAGTGTCCAGAATAAAAAATGTTTTAGTATACTGTAAAGGGGATTATATTTGCGAGGTGAAAATTTCGCGATATACGAAATCGGATATTTCGCTTTGGTGTTATTTTCGCGCGACAACTAAAAATAGAATTCGTACGGTGATACTTTGAATATCCTGAATAACTCGACGTCGTCTCCCAATTTCGTTCAAATTCCTATTATATTCTATTTTAAGCTGCGATAGGTCGCAAATACCCGCTCGTTTGGACAATAAGTTTTTTCAAAGTTGAAAATTTAATGACAACTCAACGTCATTCGCTAAAATTTTTGTCAGATTGACATATGTCTAAGAGATGTAAACAAACCACTGAAAAACTGAGGCCTTGTCACAGATTTCGTCAACAGTTATGAAGCGAAACGAAAAAATTAATCTGGACTACTTAGTGTTACTCAGGATTAATAATTATTTTAATTATTTTATTATGAAATATTTTACCTGAACATATTCTGCTGTAATTGATGCAATTGAACCAACACACCATGCCGATGGCCCGTCGAGACCTTGTACGTTTAGGGAAGAGCTATATACACTGGATGCACTTACTGTTACATCTGCATTATTTTCCCAATCAAGCCTGGTGGTAATATTGCACCAAAACTCTAAAATGTAATATAAACATATGATATAAAAGAAACTGATAAAAGAAAATTTTCGCTTCTAAAAACAAAACAAGCACCTAACAATAAAATTGTTTAGTTGCTTGCAAATAAATTGCCTAGGCTTATCAAGGCCCTCAAAAAGTTTTATGGCAGTCATCACAGTATTGTCGACAAGTTTGCTGTCTCTTTGTCCAGGATTGCCCTGGATATAATTGACGTCTCATAGTTCTATGTTCCTTTCACACAATTATGATTACACACGTGGCGGGAGTTAGCTAAACAGGAGGTGCTTACCCTTCAGGATCATCTGGCCACACTTCCCTGGTGGAGGTTCACGTGTATAACCTAACTTGTCAGTTCCAAAGTTTTTACTTTGCTTCTGGATTGTGATTCGGATATGGATTATTATGTTTGTTTTTGATTAACGTTTAATATATATTAACGTCGTCCGATTTCCGTAGTTCAAAGGAAATAATTTGCGATGTTGAATATTTATAGTTAGTGATAAAGGTAGGTTTGTAATATTTACAATTTCGTTGCCCTGTAAATTTGTGGAGCAGGTTTTATAAAGAGAGCAAAAAAAATGAAATACCAAGCAAGTAATTAAAAAATAAATGGATTTCGACCAAAACTAATTAATTTCTCCGAACATGAACGTAAAATAAATTTGCGTACATCACATTTCGCATTCTGAGCCCTAAGCATCAATTTGGTTGGTGTATGCATAAATTCTAGACCAAAACCTAGGTAAATATTAGCGATCGATAGGCAAATATTTTCCTTTCCCCTGACATTTTGTCGTGTAATATATAACTTTCATGTTCAGAAACAATTGCCAGTATGATTTTTGTCTTTTTTATTTTTTGTGATTCTAGGATTATTCGCGGAATACTCATGACATTACGCCTTAATAAATCTATCGCGGTAAATAGGTAGTCTACAGTATGATTTGATTATTTATCTAACATTAAACTAGTTTTTCTATCTGATTAGACGTTTTATCAGAACACGCATAATACAGAATGTATACACACTGTGATGATACCACATTGGCGGTTCCGTTTACGTCGGATTTCTCTTTGTGACGTCATTGTTAAATTTCCTTTTTGTCAAATATAAATGATTACGTCATTACTACAGAGCATAGGTAAGAACATAGTTAAATGTTTTTCTATGCTAAAATATAATTTCACATAAATTAATGTTGTTTTTATTATTTTTTAAAACTTAGTTGGAAATGTTATATAAAAATATCATATACACAGTGTGTGTATAATAAGTATATATCTACAATATCCACAAAAACATCGTATCTTAATACATGCCTTGGAAACATCGACTTCTGTCGTCATGCATCTTCAGTAGCACGTTGTGATCTGGACAATCAACAGAAGCAGGAAAATACTATAATTAAACATAGATGTATTACTTGATTAAATCAATACATTCAATCGCTTTCTCTTGGAGTTTATCATCCTATAAAAATCCAATCGTTTGACACCAAAATTATACTAGTTTTGAAAAAACTTTAATTTTACTATGATACATTTCCCTTTTCTATAACAGCAATATATCTGCTTCTACTGCTTACAACGCATTTTTTTTCATAGTTATTACGCTAAAGAATTATAAAAGAGCATGCTCCCGCAACGGGAACTTTAAACAATGAAGCAATCTATTTACAAATAAGTGTTCACTCAGGAATATTAGAAACATATGCTTTTCAAAGTCCTCAAAAAGCTTCATGTCTGCCACCACAATATTTTTTCAAGTGTGGTGTCTCTTTATCGCTTTATCAAGGATGAGTATTTCTAAGCAAATATTAGAAACATACCGTTATGCAGTATTACCTGCTGTCAAGTTCATTTCTATAAAAAGTCCACCTGTCTATAGCAACCGGTCTGAAATATCCAAATTATTTTTACAATATGATAACCCTTTTTGCATATAAAGTCCAACTTCCTAATGTGAAGTCGCGAATGACTCCTTAACCTGTCTATAAAGTCCACTATTGTAACCAAGTAATTCTTATATTCTTAATACATAATTATAACATTTTGATCAGTGTATGTAGTGACAAACAAAGTATGGTGTTTAAAGACAACATCTTTATATTTTTACCTTTGACATATAACTTCTGTCCATGTAGATAAAATCAGAATCTTGCACAAGTTGTCTCTCTCCGTTGTCATCGTAACTTAAGGTACAAGTAAATTTTGATTTAGAAAAATTAATAGATCGACAATCCTTTTCAGCATAACACCTCTTTGAGCATTGTTTTATCCCAATTCCATGTAGTTCTTTAAAATACTGTGAATCTAAGTAAGCACCATCTTGTTTCAAACACAATTTTATCTGGACGAAAACTTTAACAACAATGATGATGAGTAAATATTTATAATATTTTCCCATTTTTCGAAAATTAAAATCAAAATTCTTATTTATAACAATAATTTGCGAATTCGTGAAAAAATTATTTATATCCGATATTTCCAAATTAAAAATCTGAATTGTTCATCAAAATACAATGTTTTACAAATTCATGAAAAAATGAGTATACAAAGTAAGTATATTATATATTTCCAAATTAAAAATTCTAATATTTAATGAAGTTAAAATGTTTTACAAATTCATTAACTATTTAGTATAATTTCATCGATATTTACAAATTAAAAATCAGAACTGTTCATCAAAATACAATGTTTTGAAAACTCATTAAATGTCGATTTTGTTAATTCTAATATTCATAGCACTGTATTATATACCAAGTAGATGACCACTAAAATAGACGATAAGTAAGTATTAATTTTAATTATATATCATATTTCCAAAATAAAGTTGTTAATTTGAATACAATGTTCTAGAAACACATTAAATATTGTATTTGCATTAGTTCATTCTGCTATCCGTGGTGCCGTAGTACATGTCAAGTAGATGTCCACTACAAAATGGCCGATAAGTATATAAGGTATAGGTAAACAGCATTGACCTGTCTGTTTGACCTATAATCTAAATATTAACCATGAATCATTTTATTTATGTGTAGGGAACGCAGGCGTTCATTTCGTCTACTTCATCATATGATATTAAATTAATATAGTAGGCACATGCACTATGTTATGTTTAACTTGAATCATAACATAATCTATTCATTGGATGGATTATTCTATATGAATATTCACAATCAAAGGTCAAGCGAACAGGTCGATGTTGTTTATCTGTAATTGATTTTACAAATCAAAGACGAAAATATTGGAAGGTCCGGTGAACGGTACAGGGGAAACGCCAACCCGGCCTACGCATTGATTCATTAAACAAGTTTGCACGCGCAGAAGGGGTGAAAAAAATGGCCAAAAACGGCATACACGTGAGGCGTGGAAATAATGAAATATTTGTCTTACCGACTGTTATTACTGAAACACATGGCATTTTATTAAAATTTCTGGATAATTGTAATTGATTGAAGGGAGGTTTGCTCAAATTTGGTGGCAATTTTACCATTTAAATACCGATTGAATGTGAGACACTGGCCTAAAATCGAAAATTATTTTTTTGAAAAATGTGATCTCTTTCAATCATTTGCTCATGCACCAAAGATGTTTTAATATGAATGGAAAGAACTTTTTCCCGTGTTTATTTTGATGTATAATTCGACTGTTAAATTTTCTGGTACAAAAAACGTACAAGTTTTAAAGTCGAAAAAATCGATGAAAATGTCGGATATGTGATCATGGGTCGGTCCCTTTTCCGGCTCATTTGACCCATAAATAATGCAACGACAGCTTCCTCATGGTACACCATGTGTAAATTTGATAATACAGAGACGCTGCTTGGATTTATTTGCTGAAATAAAGTAAGTTTTACCATTTATATAGGGATTTTCTTCACACTTCAAGTCGATTTTGCCGGAATTTTGGGTCTACTTTCAGGCAGCCATCTTAGAAAAGTGCCGTCACCGCCTCAAAGTTATTTTTTGCATTCCCGAACGATCCTTTTGTATTGTGTACATGGCAGTCATGGTTTTTACACCATATAACATGCAGGATTGATTTGTGGTACCACTGAATATATGAAGTTTGCATGGATACCAATACACTGGCCTGCATGTACTCAGGACACATTGGCCTGTAGGCTTTGTAGGCCTTCAAATTATTTGGCTGCTAAATAACAATCAACTGTCTTATTTTATTTTATTTTTATTAAATACATGAGGGATGGGTTTACTCAAATATTTACCATTAACATTTGACCAGGAGTGTGGATTTCTACATGAAATATTCCTTAGATGAGGGACTTAAATTTAGCTCAATTCATGTACATTTTGAATTTCATCACAAGATTGGCACTACTGTAGTCTTAATTGTAAATTTTTTTCAAATTCTAATGTAATAAAAACCCCGGCTTCCTTACTTTGGTACAAAGCATGAATTCATGGGTTATTATACAGTCCCATTTAATTGTTTAATCAAATTTTAACAGAAAAAAATTAATTTGAAATCCTATACAAATTGAAAATTTGCATATAAACTGGACTCATAGTGATCTAAGCTACCCTGTAAACATAGAATGACACATGTGGTCCCATTATTGTTATTTTTATTGTTATTAGCTCTAGCATGTGCTACTATTGAATTTTAATAAAATTGTCATGTGCTGATTAAAGTGATTTTGAATTTTTATTAAAATAATGCATTCAAAGTCAGTACATTTGAATTATATTATTTTAGTAGCACATGACAGCTCTATTTTTTTGCTCTGAAACTTTAGAAGAGACAGCATCTTTTTGCTAATGTAATAATTGAAATTGCTAGATAATGAAATGACACTATAATTTATTTTAAACCATAAACAGATAGGTCTAAAATATTGCAAATTGTCCATTATAATCTTGATTCAACACCCACATTAAAGTCACTTTGACAGATTTGTTTAGATGCCAGTTACAGTCACAGTAGTCATACCATACCTGTCCATCATCTGATGTTGACTTAAAAGCCAGAGTATCTCAAATTTAAGCTAACATGGCCCAACATAAGTTGTCATTTAATTCAGATGATGAACAAGAAAGATCCCCCATACTGATTATTTCAATATGAAAAAATGATTTCACTTTTTGTGAAATTTGGACAGAAGTCCTGCAACTAGGGTGCATGATCAGTTGGCACATGCAATGTAAGGCACTTATTCAGCAACAAACACCTTATTTCACTTCTGGTATGTTATATTATTCCTTGCTGATTTTGTTTCAGTCCATGGATTTAACAAGTTTTCACTGATAACTCATGACTTGTGCATTTTTTCATTTATAATTATGATAAAACCCATTTTTTAGACTGGTAAAATTAGTATTAAAATTAAAACTATATAAAATAAACTAAATTGATGTGGAATTATAATAAGTTTTTGATGTAAATCTTATTTACACTTTCATTTGTTTAACATTCAACCTCAAATTAACTCTCATAAGTTGAAAATGACCAGGAAAGAATAAAATTCATGCTTGAACACTGAAATTACACATTAAACAACTAAAATATATATGAAATTTTGTGATGAAATATTGAAGCAATGTCTAAAGATGTTAATCCACAGCTAAGCTCAAACCCAGGTTAATGAATATTGTTTTCACAAGCACTGCCTCAACATAATACAGTTTATGCTTTTCCCCTCATTAAAATGTCAAGTCCATGACTACTTCACATGTACAATTAATTTTGAAATTAAAAAAATGAGATTTATCTTTGGTTAGTTTTAATGCAGCATTCTAATTATTTAATGTATGCATTCCATTTTCAATTTATAAATACTTTCTTGCACACCTCCATATTCTGGTGTTGGTTTGAAATAAGTCAAATATTGTGGTAGACTACTCATGTACATGTATATATCACATATGGCTTGTAATGGGTAAATCTGTTGCATAGTCATGCAGTATTAAAATTCTTCAAATCCTACCCTCCATAACACACATGTTCTCTCTCTCTCTCTCTCTCTCACACACACACACACACACACACACACACACACACATTAATGCTGATTATTTGGACCAGCAAGACATATATTGCTTTGAGTGGAGGTCAACATCAGAGATCCTACCATTCCTATATTTTCCTACACAGTTAAACATGTCTATAAAGGCCACCCAAAGGAACCAGTAATTTTAAGTGGCCTTAATGGACAGGTGCCCTTTGTATACAGGTTCAAATAATATGAATAAAGAACAATTAGGATGCAATTATACTGGCCTTTATAGGCAGGTGACCATTATATAGATGTGGCCTTGAGGGCAGGTTGGACTGTATTTCCTATAATTTTTTTTACCCTTTTCTTGTATTTTCCTATATTTTTGTTACTGGAATTTAGAATGGGGACATTTTCTTACATTTAGTACATACATGAAACAACATTCACCAGTAAGTTTACATTGCAGCCAGTTGCCAATATTTTATGTTTGTTAGTAAAAGGGTGAACAGAAAATGCTGTAGGAGAGGCCATGGATGTATATTTTTGTGCAAATTATTTAAAAATATTTCTATAATTTTAGTGGAAACTCCTATAATTTTCTATAAAACTCCTATAATTTTAATGCCACATTTCTATTTTTTCTCTATGTTGGACCTCAAAATGGTAGGATCCCTGCAACATGTAACGATTAGAAGTCAGCGCAATATGTAAACATGCTGGGCAGCTGACAGTGCATGTAGGTAGAAAAATCGATAATGCATGCAACAGTCATGACTGTGTGATGAAGCGAAGCACGATATTGACGTCACTACGTCAGACGTATGTACAATGTATGAGTACATTGAAGGTCACGGCCATATTTGTTTTTATTGACGACAAATGAAGGCTCTTGGTTTTTTGCTTTTTTCGGATATTGACACCGCATGCACCAGGTATAATACTTTGTTAAAATAAATTACAATAATATTGTAATATTATGTCAAAATTTCAAAGAGAAAAGACCATGGTATAAAAAACGTACAAGTTTTAAAAATCGAGTCGAGTTTCATGCTGAATAGGCTACAGTGATTTTTAAGAGAAATCAGGTGCCGTCAGAAAATAGAGTTTTTTTGTAAGTATGCATGTCATCCAGGATTTTTTCATGCATGCGTAATTTTAAGTTCATAACAAATCTGCTAATAATGCGTTTACACCCATAAATGTAAATTTTACCGTTAAAATACGACACTGGATTTAGTGTACACTGAAGCTCGCGGCCATATTTGTTTTTATTGACGACGAATGAAGGATCTTGGTTTTTTGCTTTTTTCAGATATCCACACCTTATGCACCAGGTATAATATTTTAAGAAAATAAATTTCACTGATATTGTAATATTATGTCCAAATTTCAAAGAGAAATACTCATGGTACAAAAAACGTACAAGTTTTAAAAATTGAGTCGTGCTGATTAACAGTGATTTTCAAGAGAAACCAGGTGCCGTCAGAAAATCGCGAATTTTTTGTTTGTATGCATGTCATCTGGGATTTTTTCATACATGCGAAATTTTAGGTTCATGACAAATCTGCTGATAATGGTTTACACCCATAAATGCAAATTTTAACGTTAAAATACGACACTGAATTTACTGTACACTGAAGCTCGCGGCCATTTTTGTTTTCATTGACGACGAATGGAGGCTCATGGTTTTTTGCTTTTTTCAGATATCTACACCTTATGCACCAGGTATAATATTTTAAGAAAATAAATTTCACTGATATTGTAATATTGTGTCCAAATTTCAAAGAGAAATATTCATGGTACAAAAAACGTACAAGTTTTAAAAATCGAGTTGAATTTCGTGCTGATTTTCAAGAGAAATCGGGTGCCGTCAGAAAATCGCAATTTTTTTTTATAAGTATGATATGTTATCTAAGATTTTATTATACATACGAAATTTTAAGTTTATGATACATGTGCTTTTATTGCGTTTTCACATAAACATGCAACTTTTACCGTTGAAATAGGAAACTGAATGTGACCGATTGTTTTCCGGTTTCGGACACTTGACAAAAAATAATCCCGTTTTTTCGACCGCGGAAGGTTTCAAAAAACAAAACCGAAACACAATTTGCTCTTGGCGTTTCCCCTGGTAAGCAAATGGATATTAGAATTGGTCTTCTGTTTCCTATGTACTGTAGATCGGGAAATAACCTATTAATTACTTCAATTAATTTCCGCGATATAGTCGCTAGCTTTTATTTTCGCGTCGGTGACAGTGGTCAAAACGAATGTAAATGATTTATATCTGTAAAGGTAAAACGAATAATATGTCATTAAAACCCCTAAGCATGTACCCCTGCTGGTGGCTTATTTTCCGAGGATATCACAAACTCAGTAGGTAAGAATTGTGTATTATTGTCAGAAATTTACTATTGTCTAAATTTGCTGCTAGGTAAATTTTGAAATTCATCAAAAACGAAGGTATACTCGCTCATGCAAAGTAGGTAAATTTGGTAAAATATATTTTGGTCCTTTAGTAATCTTTTCAACATCTTGAAAACAAATTTGGTTTTATAATTTTGGCCTATGCACTACTGATGAGGAATTGTATTCCTAAAAGGTCGCCTAGTGCTGTAAAATTAAAACTGGTATAATATGTAAATTATATCAAAAAGATTTTTTACGCATGTTGTAACTGTCGCAAAATAGGCGAAAATATACGAGAAATATCCCCGATTACAGTATTATATGGCTGTAAAATTATGACTTTAGACATTTCACATATTACGTTTAGTACCTTTTCATCCTAGTTGAAACTAAGAAACGCATTATATTGTTGCAAAAATTAAATGATTTTACGAGCACTTACTCTTAAAAATATGTCAATAGAAATTTTGCACCGATTTGTTGGTTGATTGTTTAAATTATTCGATTATTTATAATTTCGCTCATTTTGAATTAAATCAATTTAAACTCCTGTTTATTTCACTCAAAATAACTTGAGGTGATTTATGATGTTTATAGCAATACCTTTGTGAGAAACGTCGTAAGCAACTACGTAAAGAGAGTGATTGCTATTGTTTTAAGTAAACGTAATATGACAGCGTTAAATGGTTGCTGGAAAACTCGCGCCCATGACAACTCTTACATAACCTGAAACAACTCGTATCCAGGAAAACATTAAACAAAATTCAAAACTTCCTAAGTATTAATTTTGTAATAGTTTGAGGTTGAAAGAAATACCTTTGTGTTAAAATATTAAAAAGCACCCAAATGCATATTGATTACTAGAAATCCAACAGAGGGAACAAAAACCGTTTTTGTTGGAAACAGCAAATGCTTATGTAGTATAATGCATGTTTACGTACTGTAGATTTTTTTATCACGAAAGATTATTTGATGTGTAATTTAGAGTGGACGCTCAATCGTGAATTTGTATATCATGTGAATATTAAAAAAATCGCAAAAATTAAATAGGCAAATTAAAAAAAACATGGGTGCAATGTGACCGTGGGTTTAACATTGCCTTTTAATGGCGAATTGTAATATTTATATGGAATGTGGTAACGAATTTGCGAAATGACGCATAGGGTTCTGCACGCAAAATGTGATTTTACAAACCATAACGTAAGGCATTACATACATATAGTGTGTCAAGTTTGACCTGGCCGTTTGGCCTCTTATATGAATATTTAAACATATCCATTGTGCAATTTAGGGGCTATATAAAATTATAGATGATAGTAATACTAGGTACCTAGTGTGTATAGTAATAAAAAATGTTGTCTTATCTAAATCACACAGTCTATTAGCCCAATCTAATAATCAAATTAAAGGCCTAACGGTTAGGTCAAACTTGAGGCACTATACCACCATAGTCAAACACAACATACAAGAAACGTCGGAAGCAACTATGTGAAGAGTGTGATTACTATTGTTTTAAGTAAACGTAATATGACAGCGTTAAATGGTTGCTGGACAACTCGTACCCAAGACAACTCTTACATAACCTGAAACAACTCGTATCCAGGAAAACATTAAACAAAATTCAAAACTTGCTAAGTATCAATTTGGCATAGAGAATACACACAGACGTCAAAGTTTACAGTTGCCTCCAATCAGATCAGTTCATAAATATATACGGGGAATATTACAAGTAAGTGTATGTTCTTGTTTAATGAAGAAATGAATTATTAGAAGGGGAGAGGGTTTTCTAGTAATGTCTTATAAGTGTGTAATGCATTTAGTTAAATAAAATCCAGTTAAAGAAAAAACATTATTTTAATTTTATTAAAAGAAATTCGGTAATCCTTAATTGTTTTTTTGTGTACGATTTGTCTCAGGTTGGATACCAGATCAATATCTTGGGTACGAGTTGTCTCTGTATGCGTACAGGTTGTCCTGGGTATGAGTTGTCCCGGGTACGAGTTATCGTGGGTACGAGTTGTCTTGATACCCGTTAAATACTATAAGCTATATTTAAAAGAACGCCGATACTCACATTTGTCGTTATGAATATATCTACTACATGTGCTTATACTATAATTTATCACCAGATCTATATTGCAAAATTTAAAAGTCATAATATACAAACTTTAATATTGCATTCGAAGGTCTTTAATAATCCAAAGTTAATACCCGTGTATCGATTGAAGATCCATGTATGCACTTTTATCCTACTTTGAAGTCACTTGATAGCAATTTGGCCTGCCATAAATAAATTATTATAACTATTATTGACTGTTAGCAAGTATTTCAAGATAATATCTATATCAATCGTTATCTTCGATATTTTCATTTATTTCCTGAATTTCATTTAATAAGTCGTATGGGATAAATCAAGAACAAACACACCAATCCTTTTAAAAAAATCAAAATCTCAAAGCAAAGCAAAAACTTTGAAAAAGGTAAATTATTTTAAGCACATGAAAATTCACCAGAGAATTAAGAATTCGCAGTTCATGCATGAATAGTGTTCGTGATTTATGTCTCTTATTATGCAGATGGAATAAACACGTGAGTTCCCTATATACAAATAGACTAATCCATGATAAATATTTCAGTTAAAGGTCGAGGGGAAAGTTCAATTTTGTTTGATAATACAATCATTGCCTGACACTGTGACAAAACATGCAGTGAAGACATTGTGTAGAACACAAACATAATTCATGTCCGTATCACAATCCGGGAACAAGTAAGAACTTTCAAACTGACAAATTAGGTTAAACGCGTAAATTTCCACCAAAGAAATGAAATCAAGTGCTCTAGAAGGATAAGCACGTCTTTAGTTGGATATACCCGTCAGATGCGTATTCGTATGAGAGTGTCGAAAAAATGGTACGTCGTATATATCAAGGTCAATCACGGACAAAAAGACATCATACTTATCAACAATATTGAGATGACGGCCAAAAAAGTTTAAGGGCCCTGATAAGCCCAGGCTCTCAATATCTCCGGGCCAACAATTTATTGATTAATAGATGGTTAAAAGGAATGAATAGATCGATAGATGGGTAAATGAATGATATTTATCCCTGTTCATTCCTTCATTCGTTCATTCATTCATCTATCTTTACATTCATTCAACCATGAATTTGTCCATCCAGCCATTCAATCCATTTATTCGTTCGTCGGTTTATATAACTAAAATAATAATAATAATAATAATAATAATAATAATAATAATAATAATAATGTAATAAATGAATACATAAATAAACACAAGTAAATAATCTAAAAGCACTGAAAATTACGGTCTACAAGTGTAATAATCTTATCGATAACTCGACAAGCATCTACCTGTATTTTACATGTTATCAGAAGTACATTTACCATCATACTACATAACCCTACTGATAATAACTTTATCATGTGCGTGGCCGGATAAGGTAAGTACACTTATTACAAATATTTTTATATTTGAATGAAATTCAGTATACGTATCACCAAACCTGCTTTAATTTTTCTTACGCCAAAAGATTGAAAGATAGTCCATAGCCGCAATAACGCCATTATAGCAGCAAACTGTCTATAAATTGCGGTTATAGTACTATTACTTCCATTATCAGCAAACTGAATGACGTGCATCAGCATTTATGCATTACCCGGTAAAAAATAAGTATAATTTTTTGTATTGTAGGTCAATATGGAATCAATTCCATTATTCGTGGTAGCAATTGATTTTGGAACAACGTATTCTGGTTATGCGTTCTGTTCTAAGAACGATTATCTAGCTAATCCACCTAAAGTATTTGCGAATGAAAACTGGACAGCTGGTGGACAGGGGTTCTCAAAGAAAACACCAACATGCCTTTTACTGACACCAGAAAAAGAGTTTTGTGCGTTTGGGTATGTAATGATATTAGAAATTACATAAAAAACAAAATATTTTCTGGTATTTCAAAACTATACTTTACACAAGATTAAATACGCATGTTATTCTTATTTCAATGGTCAGGCAAACATCCAAACCTTGTAAACCTCCAGAAAACTAGTTAATACGCTTACCGTCTGGTTATTACATGATGCATGCATCTTGTCTAATTAATGATATTTGGTCAAAGGTTCGGTCATGATCTTTGACGTATATGATGTATATAAGGTTGTCGCAGGTTTCACTCGACATACACACATACCTGGACACACACCACCACCTAGTGCTGAAGAAGTCCCATTGAAACAGATTGAAAACACAACAGGGAATAACACCCATAAAGGCTACACTACTCAGAAAATACCCCTTGCTCGTTTTTTTCTTGCATGACAGGTATGAAGCTGAAGACGAATATAACGCATTAGCTGACGCAAAGGAACACAATGACTATTACTTCTTTAGAAGGTTCAAATTGAAACTCCATGGAGAAGAGGTGACCCTTTTAGATAATATTTAATCTTTTTGTTTGGTTTATAAGGTTGCTTATCAATAGCAGTGGGTATTGAAGGTATAAGAAGAAATTTCAAGGAGAAGAGGTGACCCTTTTCAGATAATATTAAATCTTTTTGTTTAGTTTATAAGGTTGCTTAATCGACAGAAAGTGGGCATTTCGGCCTATTTGATTGTTGAACATTTATCCTGGACATTGCATCAAACCCAAATGCAGAGTAAAAACTTTGAAAACGGTCTAATGTTGTAAAACATGCGAACCCGACTATAGAAGTGATGCCGGGAACTCCGTAAAGGAAAAATACCACCTACTGTCTAGGTGTAGACACCAACGTGTGAAATTGATAAACAGAGCTTACAAAACTAATGTAACCTTATATATTTTCAATCGCTGATTTGTTTCTGACATATACTTATTCAAAAGAATAACGCTAACATTTCAATAAACTAGCATGACCTGTCAACCTCTCGTCAAGTCTGATTTTGGTTTGAGTTGTTTATTGCGACGTCATAGAAGGCGGGGCTAAATGCGTTGAAGGGATAAAATGACGTCAAAGATGACAGGGCTAAATGAAAGAATGAATGACGCTGTTCCATTTACTAACAAAACCAGTGGATAAGTAATGACAAAAACATTTACTAGTATTCATAATTGGATTTTGGTAAATTCTAAGCAGATATGTCATCGATTAATATTGTATATGTTCGCAATTGCCACTTCTAAAATTTTGTTTAAACCCCGTAATCCACTACAATTTGAAAGTTATTTTTAAAATATAATAATTTAATGTCATGTAAATAGCATCGTCTTACACAACAAGTGTTTACTTATCATGCCATGAATTTTACATGTCATTTTGTAAATAGTTTTTTTTCGAAATACGTGTATCTTCATTTAAACATTTATATGTAAACTATATTTTGATTTTAAAAAATTGTAATAAATATTATATAACATATTTGTTGTTTTGGTGGTATAGTTCGGTATATTAATAAGCATTAAAAGTGCACCATCGCTTCCTGATTTATTTCTTTGTAAGTATCATGTGAATTTGATGTAGAACCTTGTTCAATATGGAGCGAAGACGTGTCGTCAAATCATTCAACTACATGGATTACGTTCTTAATAATCCTAGTTTTGGAGATATTGTGAAATCTCGCGAGAAAGTGAGACTAGGTTCTCTGGAAATTTATTGTAACTTTTAATGAATGTTATTGTAGGCTTTTGATGATGACTTGATTATTGGGGATGAACTAGGAAAGCCGTTGCCAGCAATTGAAGTATTTTCCAAATCTATAGAATACCTGAAAGACCACTTTATGTCCCAAGTTGACAGAACTGGAAAAGAAATAAAAGATGATGAAATACGTTGGATTTTAACTGTACCAGCAATCTGGAGCGATTCAGCTAAATTCTTTATGAGAAGGGCAGCAGTTAAGGTTATTAAGAAATAACTTTGATTTTTTATATCTTAAATGAGTAGTCTAAGCAAAAAATATTGATCGGAATGTCAAGCGATAGTCGATACAGATAGCATGTAAAGATGTGTCGAGACAAGTATGTGTTACTAATGTTCGGGATCGTCCTGGAAACATTTGACGTCCCATAGTTCCTCTCACTTATTTTGATTACACAGTTTTTGCTTTGCATCTGTCATGTGTGATCGGACATGGATTTGTATGTTTGTTTTTTATTTTAAACAAATTTAAGCTACTATCAGTCGTTTTTTTTATTTCGGATATTAATTATCAAGTTTTCTCCTGACTAAAGAAATAATGTTTTATGGATTTGTATTTACAACTTAACCAGTCTATAAATACCACCCAAGGAAACTAGTAAAAATGAACTTAAAAAAGCAATGATAAAGAGCAATTGGAATAAAATTTTCCCAGCCTTTAAAAACATGTGGTCCTTATATTTAGGCACGTTCCACTGTATTTAATTTTGAGACCGAACTAGAATTTTTTTTAATTTTTACATCATTTATATTAAAAATTAAAATAGAATTATCTATATTAATATAGGCTGGCATCAATGGAAAACAGCTCAAAATTGCCCTGGAACCGGAAGCAGTTTCTATCTTTTGTCAACATTTGAAAACGGAGCGTAGTGCATGTGATTGGCTACCTGCTTTTACTCCTGGAACTAAATATATGGTTATCGATATAGGCGGTGAGTTGTATGAAAAAGAAACGTGTGATCAACTTATTACAACAATTAAATTTCAGAATTAAAATAAATTTATTATTTATTAGTTTGAAAAGATTGTTGATAAGTTTGATGTCTCTGTTTCCGAAATTACCCTGAATATACGAGGGGATGCGGTCAAAAAGTTCATAGAACGGGGTATATATTGCAGTAACAAACCATACATTTTATTATTATTTTTCAATATAGTCCCCATTTACCGCAATGCACTTAGCCCACTTTTCTTTCAGACTGTCTATACCTCTGTGGCAGCCTTAAGTCCATCATCATCAGGAAATCTGATTCCCCGTAAAAGGGATTTCAAATTTCTAAATTTCTATTTCGAAATAATCACTGGGTGCCAAATCGGGACTGTAGGGTTGGTGATTAAGTTGTTCGAACTTGCATTCACGAATCGCTGCTTGTGCAATCCTTGACATGTGCACAGGAGCATTGCCATGAAGAAGCAATACCCCTGGGTCCCAATGATGAATTCATGTTTCATCACCAGTTACTAAACGTAAATGGAAGTTCTCTGGGTTATCATTATAAATACCAAGAAGCCCTCGACTTGACTGGAGTCTTGGGAAGCGATCCTGCACATTAAGGTTTCTGGGGACCCATCTTGCGGATACTTTTGACATCCCAAGATGCTCGCGGATAACCGTGTATACACTTCCATGTGAAATGTCGCACTCCCTAGCTATGTCATCAATCCTGATTCGACGATCATTCATTATGAGGGTCTCTACAGACGTGACAATTTCCTTTGTGATGGCATCAGCTGGTCGACCTGACCGTGGTTCAACTTTCAATGAGGTGCGTCCACGTTCAAATTCACCCTGTGGAATAGACAGGACCACTGTCATCGTACACCTCAGCCATTCGCCGGTGAATTTCTTTGGCATTTGATCCCTCTACTGTGAGGAACTTTATTACTGCCCTAAACTCAACATTTTGATTTTCCATCATTGCTTGATGTCAACTTTGAATGCTTTTGAGAATTACACAAATATGTTGTGACAAATAAACTTGATACGTTTAAAATGGCGGAATGTTGTGTTGTCTAAATAAGTAAATAAAATGTGTGTAACGCTTGGCTGAATACGCTGTTCTATGCTATGAACTTTCTGACTTCCCCTCGTATTTGACGTCTCATAGTTCCATGTTCCTTTCATTCTCAATTTTGATTACACACGTGGTGGTTGTAACTAGCTATCAGAAGGTACACTTACTCCTTCAGAGCGCCTGGTCTAACTTCCCTTGTGAAATTCACGTGTTTAACTTAATTTGCCATTTCAAGGTTTTCACCTTGCTTTTGGATTGTGGTTTGTACATGAATTGGTATTCTTAGTTATGATTTTTACTCACTTATTAATTTCCCATCCAAAGGAAACATTTATTCGATTTATAATAATTTTACACTAGTAAATTATGTAGTTTCACCCACTGGTCGGTATTAAGCATTCCCAAGGATATAACAAACTAAGGAGACAATACTTTTGTAATGTCAGAAATATGCTATTGTCCAAATATGCTGCTAGTGGAAATCTAAAAAAATCTCAAAAACTAAGGTACACTCCTTCATGCAAAGTATTCCTTTAGCTAATATTGGTTAAATATATTTCGGTCCTTTGGATATTTTTCAACCCATTGTAAAATAAAATTGGTTTTACATTTTTGATCCAAGCACTACTGATGCGGAATTTAACTCCGAAACGGCTTTCTAGTGCTGTTAAATTAAAACTGGCATGGTATAATATGTAATTTATTTACTCCTAACTACATGTACTTACATAACGCAAAAACTGAACGCAAAAACTGTAAGTGCCGATTATTGATCTTCAATTCAGTGTATTGATCGTCTATGACATTTAACCATCGCCATTAAAAGATATCAAGTTCGAGTTTCCTTCCGTCCGAAATTCTTCTCTGTGCTAGATCTCCAAAACTATGAAGCATTATTTCACAAAACTTGGTGCAAAAAATCAACATTGATAGGAGATGTGCATATCATTATCCCCGGTTGTTTTTCTTATTTTCTTGGGAGTTATTGCCCTTTGAACATACATGTATGTGCATATCACAAGATAGAACCTGCTGGCGGGGTAACCTTATTCACTGAATTTGCTTGTTTAATTTTATTTATATCGAGACGACGCCAGCTATGGGCGGAGGTGTAAAGCATTTGCTCGTGTGTTGCGCTGATGGCATTATATAGCAGGGTTCTTTCTCGTGTCATGCCTACCGTGACACAATACTAGTACCTCTTTTATTTTCCATCCGAACGAACCGTGACGCGTGGCTTTCACAGTGTCTACCCTCTTTAAAGTCTTGGGTTAGATCCGGTTGGGGTTTGGACCCACGACCTTTCACATACGAAGTGAGCACTGAGTATTTCGAAGTTATTTAAGAAATGACATTCTGATCATGGTATTTCAAGGTGTAAGCGCCACACAATCTTGCATTACCCCTCGAAATACCATAAGCAGCAATGTCATTTCTTATATTTACAATTCTTTCTTTTAATAAATATTTTGATTTGTTTTAATCCTTGGCGCTATTTCTTCTATATTTGCTCATGTGAGATATGGTTATAAGCCATGCGAGGTCGGCGTTTGACATGACCACGTGACCACCTGTGTAGGACATGACGTAATATTGCAACACATCAAGGGTCATGACACCCATTGTCTTTCATGGGAATTGCAATACAATTGTTTCTGTATGTTTCATCGAAGACAAGTACAATCATATTGTAAATATTTATTTTTATGTCAAAAAAAAAGTTAGTTTACCATTGGCTTAACTTTCCAGACAATAGAGGTTTCGTAAGATCTCCTTTTATTAAATCAAATTATTGTAAAAGGATTATGATACGAAACGTCTTACATATTGGACGAAAAGTTAATAGTACAAAATGTACCATGGATGGTCAAAAATGTCTTGATATAAGAGAATGGAAGGACAGTTGTCATAGTGACTAGTATATTTTGACGTGGTGTAAAATTAGCAAAGATCGGATAAGAATACGCAAATAGGCAATGTTAAAAAATCAACTAAATTATTTTTTCATCACAGTATTATTGATAAGAATGATGTCTCTGTGTCCAGGATTACCCTGGATATATTTGACGTCACATAGTTCCATGTTCCTTTCACTTAATTTTGATTACACGTGTGGCGGGTGTAGCTAGCTAAACAGGAAGTGCTTACCCTTCGGAGCATATAGCCACACTTCCCTGGTGGAGATTAACGTGTTTTACCTAATGACATGGTGCAAAGTTGCCATAGTTCATATTTAAAAAAAATATATCATCTTTTTTATTTTAGGTGGCACTACTGATATAACAGTTCACGAAATGTTAGAGGGAGGGAAACTTGTAGAATTATTTATAGCCAGCGGAGGACCGTGGGGTGGAACGGCTGTAGATGAACAATTTATCCAGCTACTAATTAGGATTGTCGGCGGTCCAGTTTGGCACGAGTTTCGGCAAGAATCGACATGTGAATATTTTGATATGATTAGAGAGTTTGAAGTCAAGAAAAGAAGGGTGAATGCGAGTGTCACCACAAGAGCATCAAAAAGAGCTACCACAAATATAAAAATACCAAACCCCTTGCGTAATATTTGTGAAAGGCTGAACGAAGAATCCATTGAAAGCATTGTGACATCGGAAAATTTCCCGTATAATTCGAAAATAAGAATCAAAGGTGATAAAATACTATTCGATGAGGATATAATGCAAAATTTGTTTATGAATGTGTTAAGCCCTATGACTGATCTTGTACAAGCGATCTTAGATGCAGGCAAAGATATATCTGTAATCATTTTGGCAGGGGGATTCTCAGAATCTCCGCTTGTACAAGAGGTATTCCAGAAAAAGTTTAAGACACACCATAGGCGAGTTTTAGTCACTGAAGAGGCCAGTTTATCAGTGTTGAAAGGAGCGGTCATGTTTGGACATCGACCTGGCCACATAAAAGCTCGTCGGCTTCAATACACTTATGGAGTAAAAGCATTAGAAGAATTCATACAAGGAAAGCATCCAGAAAAAAGGAGGATTACAATAAACCACAAAGCTTACTGCGATGATGTATTTAAGGTGTTTATTCCGCAAGGGACACTAGTAGAGAAAGGGCATCAAATAAAAGATTCCTATTACTTTGAGAGTAACATTAAGAATGTCTCGCTTAAAATATATAGTTCAAATAGTACAAATACATCTTATGTTGATGATGAAGGATGCAAGCTTATAAGAGAAATACAACTGGACCCATTACTTCCTTCAACAAATGAAGAAACATATGATATTGATGTAACATATATATTTGGCGACACCGAGGTAGAAGTTGAAATCTGGGGAGATAACTTTGATTTTGTTTACAACGATATGTTTGACTACAAACAGAAAAATTATCATTAACCTTGCATATTTTCTATATCCTCCAGTTTGAGACATTCGGCATTCATAAGACTATAAATGCCAAACGACCGCATCACTGCGTTTGAATATTAATGGCAATACACACTCCCGGGGAACTACAAACTTGTAAACAAAACAGTTACCACGTGTTCCCAGGTGGTTTACTCTTGAAGTATCAAGTGCTTTTGTATTTGATGATGAAGTCGTTTTTCATCTTCGCAAAGTCTATCGGAAGCCTCCGTGTGTAAATCGAAAATTTTCATCAAAGAATTAGATAGTTCCGCTAATGCGTGTTGCAATTTTTCAGGATCATCGGACATGCCTTTGCGTCTGTCCAGAGGATGTGCACTAAAACAAAGACGGTATTGGTGACGTAATATTATACACAACTACGTATTACGCAGGAAACATCCGTGTGACTTTCGTGGATTATTCAGTTTGTCGTGCAAAGGTTTGGCATTCATAGTGACTATGAACGTCATTTCAAAACAGTTTAATTGTTAAATAATTAGATACCATTCAGTCGTATTCAGCATTAATTTACTTTCAGTAAGGATATGTTTGTCTGTTTTTTTTTTTTTTTTTTTTTTTTTTTTTTTTACCATATTACAGTTACATTTGTAGTTTACAAAAAATCAAAATACAATATTTTACAGCGTTTAAAGAACAATTTGCATTGTAGTTGTCTTATATATATATATAACTAACATATATCATTACATCATTCAACAGTTAAAAAGGTATCATATAGTCCGTCAGCAATATTATGAATACCATATATACTTTATATATCCATATCGTAGGCTATATGAATTATATAGCCTGCGATATGGATAAATAAAGATGAGGTTGACAAATGAACGTATATACGAAGGATACGATAACATGGTATTCATAATAAACTTGCCTCTATTTATAAACACTCGCTGACGGACTATAGTCTAAACTGTCTTAAAGGCCACTTCTATAAGAATCACCTGCCTTTAAACCCAATATAATTTTACCCCCGATTGCTCTTTATTCAGATTATTTGAATCTGTATATAAGGGGCACCTGTCCATAAAGGCAACTTTTACTGTTCCCTCGAAGAGCCTTTGTAGACAAGATTGACTGTCATTGATATCAGAAATAAACGGAGTCCTTTAGGTGCCATGGTAAATATACAAAACGAAGTTACTATTTCGAAATGACGATATCTATTTCGAGATGGCGCAATGCTATTTCGAGAGAACGATATTAAATGCGTTTACCATGTCGGCTATATATAAAGGGTTCGGTAAGAACAGAATTTCTTATAATCGAAACATTATTTGAAACATTACTTCTTTGGGATTTGTAAGAATGTCTTCGAACATTATTGGAAGAGAGTTGAGTTGAGTTGAGTAATGGTGTTTTACGTCCCTGTCAAGAATATTTCACTTATATCGAGACGCCAGTTATAGGCGAAAGTGTAGAAATTTTGCCTGTGCGTTGCACTGATGGCATTATACAACAGAGTTCTTTAGCGTGCCAAGCCCACCGTGACACGGGACTTCGTTTATTTTAAGTTCCCATTCGAAAGAACCGTGACTTTAATTTCATAATGCCAAGTGCTTGGCGAAAAAAAGTCACTACCCACTTTCAAGTCTTGGGTCAGACGTGGTATGGGTTCGAACCCACAACCTCCCACTTACGGAGCGAGCACTCTACCAACTGAGCTACCGCAGTACTAGTGGTTTATTGGAAGAGACAAAATTTAACTTTTTAGCACAAATGCAGAATGAAAAGTGAAGCTGATTAAAAGGGAAAAATTTTCGGGTTTTTGTTTTTGTTTTGTACACATAATTTTGTTTTATTTAAAACATTTAACGAAAGCAAGGTTTATTGATTGAATGGAATTTTACGTCACAGTCAAAAATATTTCACTTATATCGAGAAGCCACCAAATATAGGTACTGACATTTGCAGTGCGCTTAGGTCAACGTACAGGAAACATTCTTTAACATGGACTTTCGACTTATATTATTTCTATGGCTGTGTCAAATACATTTTTTGTACCATTTTTTAATTTAATTATAAAATACATTAAAAAATGAATGACAGCTGTATTGTTGTTTGAATCAACGATTTGTTGTTTAAAAATTCTATAAATTCAAACAAAATAAAATCAATATCTGACAAAGGAAAATTGAATAATAACAAAAGATATATAGCGTACGTCTGAACATGTAGTTTTTAACCGAGTAATGATCAGCGAAGTTACATACAGTGGCTTGTAACCTAAATTTACGAAAGAAAGTCCTGTTCTCAAACTTAGCAAAAATATATAATGTTATGATTTAGAGGCAGGTATTTTTGAAATAATGCAGGCTTAAATACTGAAATTTCCTGCAAGCTGAGCAAGTGATATACGCAAACATAATATACAGGACAGAAATAAAGGGGGTTTCCACCCCCAGAAACCCCAACCCTCTGAGACCGTCATTGTAATTTCAAGTAGTTTGATTTATGATATTTTTGCTTGAAAAAATTGCTCCTACTACCTGTAGTACCAGGGACGGCATGTTATTATGGATGACGCGTAGAGAAATTTGACGAAATTATAATTTCTACGCCATAGTGTTTTTTTATTTTTTTTTTATTTTGCTTAAAGCTTAAAAATAAATGATTCAATTATAAGTAATGAATGATGTACATTTAACGTGTTCAATAAGGAACATGAAAGAATATTGTACCCAATCACGTTACCGTGATCAGCGGCTGTTCTGATTATCATTCAATGAATCGAAGTAGATGTATTGTCATATGCTACTTTTGAATTTTTATGAAATAATACAATTCAAAAGTAGCACATGACAATACATCTACAATTTGTCATGTGCTACTTTTGAATTGTATTATTTCATAAAAATTCAAAAGTAGCACATGACAGTATAATAATAATAATAATAATAATAATAATAATAACAATAATTATTATTATTATTATTATTATTATTATTATTATTATTATTATTAATTGGTTAATTAATTATTCACTTGTTCGCATTTTTGCCGATCTGTTGTTTTTATACAATAAAAGAAATAAAGTTTCTTCTTGAATTATCGTATTAAATCACAATCTAGGTATTTAGGTGGGCAGCTCGACACATATATTTAACTTTTTATCAAACATGATTGATTAGTCGATTGCAGTTTTAAAATGACTTCTTATTACTTTCATCACAAATATTAAATTATAAAAGTTTTGAAGAATGTTTAAGATATGTTTAAAACTAGTTTGATATCTTCATTTTAATCTTTTTCAGACCACTGAAAATTCAAAATTATGGAGGGTAAAAATGAAAGTATTGTTTTCAGTAAAGAAAATAAATAAATAAAATATTCAAAATCGCTTATAAGTAAAACCTACCAGGCTTCTGGCCACGATCAACTTCAAAAATGGGGAAAACATCAAATCTATACCATCATCTCGGCCGGAACTGATATCCAGTTAGGTTGCTATCGTTTTCTATTCTGTACTATATTGGATGCGTTCATTGGAGTGCCATCGGTACATATCTACTAAACCATATGTCACCTTTAGTAACCTGTAGTAGTAAAGCGAACACGAAATCGATATATATACATGAATCACAATGGCCAAAAATATTCCAAACAAACAGATATTTGAAAAAAGAAAATGATTATTTTACGACAAATTCAGTACAGGTGCAGGAAGTTTAAAATGAAATGAATTTATGGACATAGGCATACTAGTATTGATTTAAGACATCAGAAGACGACCCCTACCTCACTTGATAAACATTCAATAAATAACTCTTGTTTGGAGCAACAACCAGGTTTCAAAGATAACAAAATTCCACCTGTTTAAAGCTAATGTACTCTCTGTCGTCTCTATAGCAGTGAAACATGGAAAATGGCGAAAATGAGCCGACGACACGATTTTAGACACTTTACCCCACACTGTCTCAGAAGAATTGTGAAAAAATACTGGCCACAGAAGCTCTCAAACGAAGAAGTCAGAACAAGATTCGGGATAGAAAAGGTCAGCATCAGAATCAAAAGAAGGGGTGAAAGCCCGACATTCCTGTCACGTCCAGGTAAACAGGTAAAATTCTGAGTTTCCTTCCTTAAATCGGACCAATCAGAATGATGGCGAACTTGACAAGGGACATAATTATGAAACAGAGATATAAGGGGCCCGAGTGGCTCCATTCAAAATCGCTATAGGAACTTCAATTAAATAACTTGATTAAACTTAGAATATTGGACCTTTAATAAATTAAAGACTAATTTATGCGCTAAATAAAATACTGTCCCCATCCGTAAACGAGTCTCGGGGGGGGGGGGATTAAAAAATGAAGATTAATGAACCGTAAATCTTCATTTTTCCATTCTGCTGATTACCATCGCTGCCGCGGAAACCAAATTGCATACTTATGTCCAATCCTTGTGATATTAAAAAAATACCAATGCCTGTCCAAATCTAAACCACAAAGCAAAGTAAAAACTGTGAAGCTTGCAAATAAGGTAAAACTGACATGTAACTCTGACTTGCATATGGGAAGCGAGACCGGGTGACCCGGAAGGGTAAGAAATTCCTGTCTATTAGCTATTACACACGTCAAGGTCACGTTTGTAATAAAAATTGAGACTGAAAGGAACATGTAACTATGTGACGTCAAATATATCCAGAATAATTCAGAATACAGAGACACCATATATTGTGATGACGGCCATAATTTTGAGGGTCTGATAAGTCTAGGGGGAATCAACTCCTCTTGATTTTATGTTCTTTATTGACCCTTTGATTGGAATGAAAAATAACTTATCTGATATACTGATGTTCACCATTACTCATCGACCACCGTTGTATTTATTAGACTGAAATCAACAGTTGTCACTGGTGACCTACTAAACCAAAGGCTTCGATGGTGTTACTCTGAACGCACCCTTACAAAAACCGGAAGTTTGCATGTGACTATGATAAATCTGAAGTCTTAGTTGCTAAATGATTTTGGTTCGATTGATGAATTGAAAACCATGCGTTAAGTTAGCCATAAGCTAGAGGGTAAATTTTATAACAGTCTGAACTTCTAGATATACTTGCATGAGAAAATTTTTATTGTGTGTGCGTTATGGTTGGCTTAGTATTTAGTAGTTTCCGACTTCGAGTTGCCGGTGACAACATTCTTTTGATTGATAATTTGATTGCATTTCTAATGTCAGGAAACTGAGATGTAATAGTCATCTGATGTACATAAACTATGTATCTCAGTGGCGGATTTAGGGGAGGGGTTGCAACCCCCCCCCCCCTCTTTGAAAAATTTAAAGAGAGTGAGATATTGACTGATTAAAATTATTTTCTTGGCTCTGCCCTAGACCCATCGTCTCTGGAAGCTCACGCCTTTGGCGCTCGCATCTAGCATTGATATAATTCTCGCCCTCCCTTTAAAAATCCTGTATAGATCTCAACCCCCCCCCCTTTCAAAAAATTCTGGATAGTTCTCAACCCCCCCCCCCCCCCCCCCTTTCAAAAAATCCTGGATAATTCTCAACCCCCTCTTTCAAAAAATCCTGTATCTTAGCGGAATAAAACGGGTCGGAACCGGGATCAAATCATGGACCTGATGCACTATACTCAACGCTGCATTCCTGTCCCACTCTTCGACATGTCATATGCCCCTTAATTTGTCAATCATGAAACATTTTTTCTTATAATATTATGCATCATGTAGTACTGTTATTTTTGAGTGACTATAGCAGCTGAGTGGTTAAAGCATTAGCCTTCTATAGTCGAGCCCAAGGTGTTACATTGTTGTAGCAGACAACAATTGGTACATTTTCCATACAAAAACTCTGAATTTTTTGTACTTTTCATTTAAAAAAATTGCCGAAATGGAAAAATAAATCTGTCTAATTTGACCTTTTTACTTTATCCGTCTGTTTATCTGTTTTATTCATCTGTTGTAACATCTTGACATCGCTGAATTAAGTCATGACTTGCAAGGTGCATCTTTATCAATTTAATTAGTCTTGTACTCTTGACTTATACTTGTTAATTTCCATGTTGATAATGGACCAAGTGTTCTGTACTGTTTATCTGCAAACATTGCAGGCAATTGTGCTACAAATGTAGCCTATTAAAGGTCACTCTAGTCAAGTACAAGGTAGATCATTAATACTTGCACAAACTGATTCATGACATAAAATTGTGTTTATTAAATCCGTGAGAATATGGTAATAAGAAAAGAAATTGTCTCTGAGTTTCTGAAAAATGACTTACGTGACATTAAAACAGCATGCAACCAACATTACATGGGTTAATAATTGCAGATGAGACATAAAACACTATTTAACCAACCAACTAAGTAAGAAATTTTTTTTGTTTGCAAATAGTTTTCCGAAGGGTTGGTTGGTTGAATGTTGCTTAACTTCACATCAGCAATTTCTCAGCTATTGGAGACGAGAATTACTTTATTAATCTCTATAAACAAGTTTTTGTATGAATGTGATGTGCAAGTGTGTTTTATGGTCTGCCTTGAACTAGTGTGCACTCAGGGTGACTTTAACGTGCTAGCTCACAGAGTCAGTACGCCAACAGACAAGCGTACCACTCCCCCAGTCCATTATACTGATACCAGGTGAAACAACGGCAAAGAAAATTCAATTTCCCACACGTGGTCTGATTGGGACTTGAACTCCCAGCTGTGAGAGACCCTAGATTTGTAGACTGACATCTTATCCATTAGGCCACCACAGCCTCTTTTTCGAAGGGGGTGTCAATGAATGAAATATTAAATTATGTCTGGTCATCATCATATTCATAAGTGCCGAAACCTTGTAAGATGAAATAGTTGAATATTTAATATGACTGACAGTATGACTCTACAGCACAGCAGACCACTGTGGCTAAATTGTTTTATTCTAGTTTGTACCTTAAGCCTAATGCAGGTCCCTGTGTTCTAAGTCAAACCTTCAGGAACCTTAATATATTTTTCTGTATTTCTTAGGGAAAGTTTCAAGTTTCGAACCCATTTGAAATGATTCATTTCGAAATTTCTCAGGATCTTGTGAGATCCCTTTCTGTTCTTGTTTAAAAATGGTGATGTATACAGGAGAAATTCCACATGAATGTGACACAAAATTTTTCAACTCACCAGTATACAGATTGTTGTGTTGGACTAATGGACTTTTTGTAGTTTGATTGGTTTTAGAATTATGCATGCACACATAATCTATGGTGAAAAAAGCAGAGTTTTCTAATAACTTTTCTTTATTTAATAGTTACAGGTTAACAGTAACACAATGAGGATAGAATATACACATCAGATTGATAATGCTATTACAGACGCCCCATTAGAGGACACAGAAGGTGTATCAATACAGGATGAATTGCCTGACGAGACACACCCTACCATGGAAACATGGCCAAGAGTCATTGGAATTGCAATGATTATCAATGGTTTCTTCACTGCCATTCTTGGTAAGGCCTCCTTAGACGTTCTTTCCATTGCTCAATCTAAGATGTATCAGCGGGTCTCATTTTTGAAAAATTTTGTCTTAAATGCCATAACATCATTATGATTGCATTCATATAATGTTAAAAATGGCCCACTAAGGCCTTAACAATGCACTCATTTGGAAAAATAAGGGTCATTGTCCCCTTGACCCCTCATTGGAATGAACACACTATTGCAGTATTTTGTATATTTTAGATAATTTCCCACTTCAAGAAAACAATTTAAAGATCTTTATGAATCTTCACATAAACAATCTTTAAGTAGATGTGTTATTGGGTATTTATAATTTGATCCTGCTCATGGTTAGGGAAGCATGAATTTCTCAATTTGGGTTTGTTTTGGGGACACTTTTTAAACGGCATCCTATTTTAGTTATAACTAGTTTTTCATTAATTTGAACCTGTCCTTTCAGCAAATTTTGAAGTAGAAGACAGATTAAATTAGTCGCAAGTACAGAAAAAATGTATGATTTAGGCTTGATTAACAACAAGGGCCCAGTAGCCCAAGGCTTCTAAAAATGAGTCTAGGTCCCTGTATTATACACATTTCAACTATTAATTACGATAACAACTTTTTCTGGAGCTCCCAAGTATTGCAAAAACAGTTCTCAGAAAATGTAAAATAAGTGGAAGTAGGCGAATAAGTAGTAGACAACTTTTGCTGCCTGGCTGGCTTTTATCATGTTTATATTAGAAACCACTGTAAACACTGTATCTTTTTTACTTTCCTAACAGGAACCTTGGAGCTGTTTGTTCTACCATTGTTTGTACCACCGTATGACGAGTCTAAAATAGAGATTTCTCAAAAAAATTGTTATGGAGCTGGTCTCCTAGCTGGTTTCTTTGTAAGTATTCAGATAATGAATTAGAGAAGTCTCTTCTTGAGAGACGGATATCCCCAGTCTCAAACATAAATGAGTTTAATGAGTTGTTATTTGGAAGATTTGACCTTGTGACCATGACCCTTGACCTATGCTTCTAAATTTGGTATGCGACGCATAGTCTCATGACGAATTACATATCTATCATTTTTGATCAAAATCCGTTCATCGATATAGAAAATATGGAGGGAACACAATATTGGGGAAACCAGACAGAGAGAGAGAGAGGTGGAGGGACAAATAGACAGGGTCATTCCTATATACTCTCTCCCCATAAACTATGAATGAAAATATTCTTGATTGGACATTTATAGAGGTGAAATAATCTCAAATTAAAGAATAATTGAATGTAAAAAGGAAATATTCTTGACTAGAAATTTGTGAGTAAGAAAATCCTCAATTCATAATAAACTCTTATCATATAAAAGAAATAATCCCAATCAGAACTGGATATTGAATTAGACTGTTAATGCTATAAGTCCTGAATTGTCAGTGGCATCCCAAATTTTGACCTTTTCTAAAACTTTTTCCACAGAGACACAGATTTCCTGAATTTGAATAAATCCCACATTTGAAAAGAAAACCTGCCAATTTCTTTAAAAGATCATATTTTTAATAAAATTTCTGTAGAATTTGACTTTTAGTAACTAAATATACTCAGTATCATGAAGTAACAACATTCAAAACTGTTTTTGTATAATTTATAATTTTTTGTGTGTTTTAGATGGTTTTAACTGGAAGTAGTGCTGTTAGGTCATCTATTAGTCGCAGACCAACATCTGTAAGTATTTACATCAATTTCCTCTGATATGGGGAGGAACGTTTTGTACTTGTACAGTTTCATGATAACTCTCACCAACAGAGAAGCCATTTATCTTTTTTTCTTCCATTACAGGTAGAAACAGTTTGTTTGCAACCAATTTTTAAGGAAATCACAGTTTAACTTTATTTTGGTATTAGTTTATTGACACTGTGCTTCAAATATATACATGCTTTATATTTATACCCCCCACTTAAAAAGTGGGGGGTATATAGTGATAGGGGTGTCCGTCCTTCCGTTACACCTTAGGGTACCTATGTCTTATCCGCAACTCCTCCTAAACCCTTCAATGGATTTTCATGAAACTTTCACACAATCTTTGTGATATAATGTAGATGTGCACCTCCTATTAAAAAATTTGATCCCATGGATTTTTGGGAGGGGGGGGGTTATTTTTTGTGAGCTTGTGGCTCACAGTTTTTCTAGTTTTGGTATTAGTTTATTGACACTGTGCTTCAAATATATACCTGTTTTATATTTATAAGATTGTTCATAATACTCCACCACATATACATGTTCACTTTCTTGCATGCTTATTTACTTATCCTCTTCATCCCAGATGATGGCCAGATCACACTGGGCTTCCCAAATGTTACTATGGTATGTGTATGTCTGTTTGTATTAGCACACACTCAGGGTGACTTTTAAGTGCTAGTCACAGAGACAGCAGTTGCAGAGGTTACAGTCCCACCATTTCATTATCCTGACACCAAGTACATGTAAGTCAGCAGCATTGTGAAATAAAGTAATTTGCCTTAGGAGAGCTGGAGTATGGAGCTCTACTAACTCACATGCATCAATGATTTCACGCCTCCATATGATCATACGTTTGTTTTTAATAAAAATCAAATGCACAAGTCCATGTCCAAAACACAATCCCAAAAGCAAAGTAAAAAACTATGAAAACTGTCATATTAAGTGAAACTACTAATTTCAGCCAGTTTGATAAGTTACAGGTTAAGTTTGAATTTTGGAATGTTTAGACAACTAGTTTTAGAGCCTGACAGTGAAAAATAATAAGTGGACAAAACACTTATTGCAAGATCCTAATTGCTCTTGTCTTTAGCTTATTCTATTTTCTTGATTTTTAGGTGCGTAAATTTTTCAACCTCACATTATTTACACTGTTATTATATACGGGGATCACTGTGTTACTAATAGCAGGATACAGTCTACACTGGACAGACAGGGACAAATATAGGGTAAGGTATCAGGGTTTGCTCTGTTATTCCCAAATTTAGCCCCAATTGCTAATTTTCGTAATTTCTGGCTTCTTTTTTTTCCAAAATTCACAGTACTGTTTATCATTTACCACAGTTAGGTCTGTTATTCCAAAATTTAGCCCCAATTGCTAATTTTCATACCATAATTTCTGGGTTCATTTGTTCCAAAATTTACAGTACTGTTTAAATATAGTTACGTTATGTTTTCACAGACCAGTAGGTCTCTCTATAAAATGCATGCATTTGGGACAAAAATGCATTTTAATGATCTAGCTACATGGTATACTCTGTACAGGATAAGAGACATGACTACTGTTGCTTTTCAAATAGGTGACCCAGCTTGCAGTCCTGGTGTGAAAAGAAGGGGAAATTTCCATTGTACTTAGAGTACTTGCTTCTCAAAAGGGTGACCCAGGTTCGATTCCTAGCGTTTTTGGGAAGGGTAATTTTCTTTGTACATAGAGTGCTCCCTTCACTAATGGGCAACCAAGTATTGATTCCAAGCATTTGGGGAAGGGGGATTTTCATTGTACATAGAGTGCTTGCTTTACCAATGTGTGAGCCAGCTTGGATTCCTAGCATTTGGGGAGGGTGATTTTCATTGTACATAGAAAACTGACTTTACCACTGGTTGACAGATGTTCGATTTCTAGCATTTGGGGAAGGGGAAATTTACATTGTACATAGAGTGCTCGCTTTATGAATTTGTGACCTAGGTTGGATTCTTAGCATTTGGAGAAGGGGAATTTTCATTGTACATAGAGTGCTCCCTTTACCTATGGGTAACCCAAGTTCAGTTCATGGTGGTGGAGGAAGGGGAAATTTTCTTTGTACATAGAATACTTACTTTACCACTACACGGCCGAGTATGATTACAAGCTTATGGGAAGGGGATGTTTTCATTGTACATGGTATTTATGTAAGAACATAATATTTGTTTTATTTTGACAGGCTGGTAGCTCAATATATGAAGTACACATATTTGTGACAATAAGTACATTATTCGGGTTTATGTTCGCCATTGCGGCATTTATACAGTATTATGAGATAGTGTTTTGTGGCCAGTATCAACTATGCAGAAGATGGGCTAATTGTTTGTGTCCTTGTTGTGAAATTCAGGTACTTATTTAATTGCTTTTCTTCACAGAAATACAGGTGTGCCTATTTGGTACCCTGATATTCTGTATTACCTGTGGAGTAGAATGGAAATTCAACACCTAGGTTGTGATTCTTTAATTTTTTTTGAGGTACACATGGTCAGTTCATGATTTATGAGACTACCAGAGTGCCTGGGGAAAACCACCTGTAACTACAATCATAGAAATACACACTGGCCTTTCAAAATCGATATTGGACTTCAAAACATAATGCGTAACCTGTAAAAAATAAAGGCTTAAAGTCTAGAGTTGGATAATTTGAAGCTACCTAAGCAGTTGGTTATATAACCCAAAGACATTAAGTGTTCGTCATAGATAAGATAGTTTGGAGTTACCCAGCGCGTAATGCCTCAACTACGATGGCACTCACAGAGTTGTTATTGGGGCCAATATTTCTCCCCATTTACAATTCAAAATCTTATGTTTTTTTTCACGAACACTTTGCCAAATTTTATAATTTTAAACATTTCAGAATAAGAATTACATTATAGTATGTTTCAAGTTTTTTTCTTCACAATTTTGGTCATTATGGTGCTTTTTTCACAATTAAAAGGACCCCAGCCCCATTCACAAAAGGGTGAGACAGAGTCCTGACTCCCCACATAATTTTAAATACCCAACACAAAAACTGAATCATTTATGTTAATTTATTTTAGATACCTGTATTTAAAAGATCAGTAAATGGTGGCAGTTCCAGAGAGAGTTTACCCATTTGATATTGTGCAAACAGTTGATCAGAATGATTGTATGGTATCTTTTAAAAAGAAGTCTTCCACTACATCTTTGACAAGACTTCAACATTTAGGAAAAAATCAATGTTTCAACTCAAGCAATATATGAGAAGCGACTAGCTCCAGTTTCTCAATCATTCTTTAACTAAGATTTTCCTTAACTTAAATTTGGCAAATTTCAAATCTTTATAATTTTGTTAATTTCTAAGAATTCCAGAAATTTGAGGTGTCATTTTGAAAATCACTTCAAACTTATAGCATTTGCATTAAGATTTGTCAGAAATATTTATTCTTAGTTTCAAAAAAGATTGTTAAAATTTGCTAAATTTAAGTTAAGAAAAATCTTTGTTAAGGATTGTGAAAAAGGGCACTGGCCCCGGTTTCACAATCATTCCTTAGCTAAGGTTTTCCTTAACTTAAATTTAGCAAAATTTGGTTATCTATTTTTGGAACTACTGATGAATATTTTTGTCAAAACTAAATGCAAAAGTTTAAATCTAAAAATGATCTTAAAAATGGCATCTTAAATTCCTGAATATCTTGAAAATCAACAAAATTGTAAAGATTTGAAATTTTGCCATATTTAAGTTAAGATAAATCTTAGCTAAGGAATGATTGTGAAACATGGGTCTGGTCTGATTACACTAACATTCCTAAAAACATTTCCACGAACCATGAGCCTTTCATGAAGTATTTATTGTGTTGCCTTCTTTAAATGATTAACTGTAGAGGATTCCCAACAAGTAAAGTGCAGTGCTTATTCTGATGGAATCAAAATGCTATTGTAGAAGTACAAGTATGGTGTTTTACTAGTTAGTACTCCACTTTTTAAAATTTAAGATTTGCAGATCCTGAGTCTAGTATGGAAAGAAAGTGCCAGATAAAAACACTTAATTATCTAGTTTAAAATATGGTAACCTTAGACAACTATACGTTTCAAAAATATGAGATTTGCGGATCAAGTGTCTGGTCTGAAAGAAAGTGCTAGATTAAAAAACTTTCATTTCCCAGTTTAATATTACCTTGGACAAGTACACGTTTCAAAAAGTATGATATTCACAGATCCAGAGTCTATTATAGAAAGAAAGTGCTAGATTAAAACACTTATATTTTCTAGTTTAATATTACCTTGGACACCTACACTTTTCAAAAATATGAGATTTGCAAATCAAGTCTCTGGCCTGGAAAGAAAGTGCTAGATTAAACCAGTTTTAGTTCCTAGTTTGGTTTTACCTTTGACAACGACATTTTCAAAATTATGAGATCTGCAGATCAAGAGTCTGGCCTTGAAAGATTGAGCTGCATTAAAATACTTTAATTGCTTAAAAATTTTGTTTAAAGTAATCATGATGACAAAAACTTGACTGCTAAAATCTTCAGGTTTTGAGTTAGATTCCATGGTTATTTTTAAGAGTGGAAATTTTCGTAAAATGGTATTGGGATTTGTGAGAGGGTTATTTCCACAAATTTACCCATGCTTGAGGTACACAGCATAAGATACATGACTTGCCATAATTTTCACGAATTTTTCAATTCGTAAAAATATTGAAAATTTTCACCCTTTAAAAATAAACCATGTTTACAAAAAACGACAATTTGCCATACTTGCTTGTTTGCATTGTGACATGCCCTGAAGCACTATTTTTGTGTTTGAATGTGGAACTCTTAATGAGACTTGGTAAATACATTTTTATTTCTGACAAGATGACAATGTTTAGATAAATATTCCAGTAAGAATCTGAATATGAATACATTCATGTTGAAAAATATTCATTTGTGCCAAATTTGATAGAGCATTAGGCTTATTTGTTATCTAATGTGAACAAATACTCAAGGTCAGCTATTGTGATAATAATTCTGTTTCCTATTGTGTATAATATTTGGTTGACCTTGATATTTATTAGGTCACAGTGACCTTACATGATAATTTTTTGAGTTTGAGGCCAATGGTTTGAAGCAGTGGGTTTTTGCTAACCTTGAAAATGTTATTTCTCCCAAAACATGAGCTAACATGAAAATTCCCCCATGTACACTGTCATCCATAAATAACTACAATAAAACCTGTCTATAAAGACCACTCAAGGGAAACAGTAAAAGTGGTCTTTATGGGCAGGTTGTCTTTATACAGGTTCAAATAATATGAATAGAGAACAATTGAGATACAATTCTACTTGCTTTCATAAGCAAGTGGTCCTTATATAGAGGTGGCCTTTAAGGCAGGTTGGACTGTATAATATACTTTATATCTACCTTACGTTCATATTATAATTATCATGTCAAATTTTCATGCAACAAATTGTTTTTCTTGAAAAATATTTTTTTTGAATGTTTTGAAATTTTGGAGAAAATATAAAAATGTGGGAAAAATATATTTTTCAAGATAAAAACACTGTTTTAGCTTAAAAAATACAGAACTTAAGCAGTATGGTGTTTTCAACAATTTAATTTTGAAAAGATGTTCAGTCTATGATAAGATGACCAGTTTTAAACATGTATAATAATGAATTGATGACAGTGTATATGGTTTGAATTAATTTTTTCTTTGTGTATGTTATATATTTGTGGAAAAATGTTTTTGTTTATGATATTTTGAAAAAACATGGATATTGTTTGTAAACTTAGATCTGATTGGCTAATCAAAGTGCATAATGTCTATGTCTAGCTTTATAAGTTAGGATTTGATTGGCTAATTATGCTGTATGACTGTATATTTCATGATACATGTATTTTAATGGTACACCCCCCATAAATAAATTGATAAATTCTATGACAAATCAAAAATATTTATTTTGACTGGTGTGGTTGAAACAGCTTAATTCCAAATATCAGATGAATAAAATCTTATGAGTTTTGCAATATATTTCAATGATGAATCTCAAGCCAATATGATTTGCTTTTCATATGCAAGAGATATTTATGAATTAAATATTTAAAAATGGTATAAATAACCTTAATCATAAAAGTATACAGATTATGTACATCACCATAGAAACACTTGAACATCACGTAATTATTACATTATTAGACCTTTATAAGCTTCGGGTATATAGGCCTGTTTTGTTTTACTAAATGTTTTGTGGAAATTGGTATTATACAAGTTTTAATTTTACAACACTAGACAGCCGTTTCGGAATACAATTCCTCATTAGTAGTGCTTGGACCAAAATTGTTTTCAAGATGTTGAAAAGATATTTTATTGTAGTTGCCCATTGGCCGAGTTGTCTTATGTGTAGTTTTGCATATTACAGTCTTGCCTCCTCACTTGGACAGATTTTAGTATGAGAAATTTAAGTCATTTGGCTTGCTTGAAGTTTGGTGGTTTTCTTTTGAAACTCCCATTTTTCACATTATTTGTGAACGGACTTATTGATATAAATGAAAAGAATTAGATAAAGGCATAAAACACTATTATACCACTCACCATCATCACACATGGTATCAAGGAATTTCTACACTGACATATTTGTTTGGTCATCTCACTTGCTTACTAACTTGCCCTCCTGTTTTACTGATTTGCCCCAAGATAACCTCCCTCCCCCTGATTGAGTTGGGTTGGTGGGTGAGTTGTCTACAATTCAGTGAAAGAAATTTTTACTGAACTGATTAAGCAAACATTTGCTTTGAAAATTAGTTGTAAAATAATGATCTATCAAATTATTGTTGATAGAGTGCAAGATTAATATCAACATTATAATAAATCCATGTAAAGATATTTTATATACAGTGTGTGTGTGTGTGTGTGTGTGAAGCCGAAAGCTTTTGTAAACAATGTATGTGTGAGTCATGTTGAAAGCTTTTTGAAGTGTGTGTGTCATGTAGAATGGTGTTTTTGTCATGTAGAAAGGTTTTGTGAACAGTGTGTGTGTTTGTACGGAAGAGAGTGTGACTTATAGAGATTTTTGTATACAGTGTGTGTGTGTGTGTGTGTGTGTGTGTGTGTGTATGTTTGTGAAAAAGTGTGCATGCATACATGTGTCTGTGTGAAAGAGAGGTCATTTGAATGTGCAAGAGTTGGTATGTTTATAAAGAGAACTGAAGAGAAGAGGCATTGACATGTAATCATTACATGTTTGATAAAATATAATACTACCTGGTCTCATTATGCACCCATTCCATTTAAAAACAATGACAGTTTCTATTACAATGCCATCCATAATTATCACATGTTTAAACTGACCCTATCCCACGAGCATGAATTATTGGAAACATTCTGCCAAAACTGGCTGTTTTTCAGCTACTACAGTATTAGTTTATTTTTCATTTTTACCTAAATAAATTTAAAAATTCCAAGAACTGTTTTTCTAAGAAAAACAACATTGCAACTTTTCAAAAACTGCAATGTTTCAATAAAAAAGAAAGAAAAAAGAACCACTAATATTTGTTGCAGTAAGTAAATGTGTTTTATGGATGGCAGTGTATACCAGTATCCTGTTACTAAACTTTCTGTATTCAGTTGATTATGTTATTGTAGATTCTATTTTGTATTTTTGTCATGCTATATGAATAAATAATTAACTCATTATTTGTATTCTAAAGAGAGAGAGAGAGAGAGAGTTGGTAAAATACCGGTAGTTCTGGTATATGTAGAGTTATTTGATATACTGCGAGGGGAAGCCAGAAAGTTCATAGAACAGCGTATTCAGCCTAATACACATTTTCTTTACTTATTTAGACAACACAACATTCCGCCATTTTAAACATATCAAGTTCATTTGTCACAACATATTTGTGTAATTCTCAAAAGCATTCAAAGTTGGTGACCATCAAGCAATGATGGAAAATCAAAATGTTGAGTTTATGGCAGTAATAAAGTTCCTCACAGTAGATGGATCAAATGCCAAAGAAATTCACCTGCGAATGGCCGAGGTGTACGGTGACAGTGGTCCTGCCTATTCCACAGTGGGAAAATGGTCAGCTGAATTTAAACGTGGGCGCATCTCACTGAAGGATGACTCACTGTCAGGTCGGCCAGCTGATGCCATCACAAAGGGAATTGTCATGTCTGTGGAGACCCTCATCATGAATGATCGTCGAATTAGGATTGATGACATAACTAGGGAGTGTGACATTTCACATGGAAGTGTATACACGGTTATCCACGGGCATCTTGGGATGTCAAAAGTATCCGCAAGATGGGTCCCCAGAAACCTTAATGTGCAGGATCGCTTCCAAAGATTCCAGTCAAGTCGGGAGCTTCTTGGCATTTATAACCAGGAGAGCTTCCATTTACGTTTAGTAAGTGGTGATGAAACATGGATTCATCATTGGGACCCAGAAACATAAAACATGCCAATACATGCAATAGAAGCACCCTGCCTCACCCCACCAAAGAAATTCAAAACCCAACCATCAGCTGGCAAAGTCATGACCACTGTGTTTTGGGATTCTAAGGGTGTTCTGTTAATCAATTATAAACCTACTGAGATTTCACAGGGGCTTACTATGTTGATCTAATGAAGCAGCTGAAAGCTGCTATGAAATTAAAAAGGAGGGGAAAGTTGAGCCGAGGGGCATTGCTTCTTCACGACAATGCTCCTGTGCACAAGTCAAGGATTGCACAAGCAGCTATTCGTGAATGCAAGTTCGAACAACTTGATCACCCACCCTACAGTACCGATTTGAGATAGGTAAAGTTAGCTAATAGTAGCTAACATTTCTTGTACCAGTAGCCAGCTACTAGTAGCCAACTGTACCTATCTCCCGATTTGGCACCCAGTGATTATTTCCTATTTAGAAATTTGAAATCCCAATTACAGGGAATCAGATTTCCTGATGAGGATGGACTTAAGGTTGCCACAGAGGCATGGTTTCAGGACCAAACTGAAGACTTCTATTTTAAAGGTATAGACAGTCTGAAAGAAAAGTGGGCTAAGTGCATTTGGGTAAATGATGACTATATTGAAAAATAATAAAATGTATGGTTTGTTGCGACAATATATACCCCGCTCTATGAACTTTTTGACCTCCCCTCGTATTTAAACCAAGCTCCTTAATAAGACATTCAAGAGAGAGAGTCAAGTAATGGAGTTTTACGCCCCAGTCAAAGATTTTTCACTTATGTCGATGCAGTTATTCCGGGGTTGATGGAGGGCATTTGAAAGCCCAGAGAAAACCATCGAACTTCAGCAAACACTTGCAACCATGAAAACATGGAAAACGAAAAAGTTAAGGAAGTAACGAAGGCAAAGGAAAAATAAATGTTCTAGAAAGTTTTTAAGACAATAGAAAAACAAACATACCACTCTATGTTGAAAGCAAAGGGAAAATTTGAAACTGGCAAACCAAGTTACACATGTGAACTTCCACCAAGGAAGTGAGACCGGGTGTCCCGGAAGAGTTAGCTACAACCGCCACGTGTAAAAATAAAAGTTGAGAATGAAACAGTACTATGAGACGTCAGATATATGGAGGATAATTTTAAATACAGAACCAATATACTCATCAACGATATTGTGATAGAAATCCACAGCGATAGCTCAGTTGGTAGAGTGGGCGATCCGTAAGTGGGAGGTCGTAGGTTCGAACCCTGACCAGGTCTGAACCAAGAATGCATAGCGGGTATATGCTACAAAGTGCACATCCTTCATTCTCAGTTATTTCTCAATAGTCCGAGGCAATGCTTATATCTGAATTACATAAATAAAGAGACCAAAAGAACAAAGTAGTGTGCAAAAAGTTCATCAAACACATTTTTAAATGTGAACAACAAATAAAATGTGCGCATGATTTTAGTATCAGGTAGCCGTATTGCACAAAATCAGGTCAACGACTAAATTGTCATAATATTCTAGCCAAACAAAATGCTTTAAAATGTAATGAGCGGGTCTTGGTAAAAGAAGGTCTATGAAAAAATAACTCTGATTTTGAAGCCAATCAGAATGCATGGAAATTGTAAAATTTGAAAATTCTGTGTTCTCAGTCATCGCTGGACTTGGACTGACAGTCTTCCATGAATTTAACTTAACACCATTGACATTGCATTCAGCTTTGACTTTGCGTGTGTAGCTAGCCGAACAGGAGGTGCTAACCCTTCCGGGGCACCCGCCCTTAGTTCTCTGGTGAAAGCTCAAGGGTTTAACTTTTTTTCAGTTTGAGAGTGTTTACTTTGCTTTTGGTGCTTGTGATTTTGACATGGATTGATAAAAGTTTCGGCTTTATAAATTCCGATTGTGTTGAGTTGAGTAATGGTGTATAACGTCCCAGTTAAGTATAATTACATTTATATCGAGACGTCGCCAGCTATAGGCAAAGGTGCAGAAATTTTGCCTGTGCGCATTATACATGTACAGCACCGTGGCACGGGACCTCGCTTATCTTATGTTCCCATCCGAAAGAACCGTGACTTTTATTTCATTTCATAATGCCGAGTGATTGGCGAAAGAACAGTCACTCCCCACTTTCAAGTCTTGGGTCAGACCCGGTCGGGGTTTGAACTCACGACCTCCCACCTACAGAGCGAACACCGCAGTGGTTGAATTCCGATTGACAGAAAACGCATAACTTTGGCCTTGCACATGTAATGATGATAATTATGTAATATATATATTATATGTATAATTATTATGCATGAAATGTACTATTCCCGAAATAAAATTTGAATTTGACTGCTTTACCAGCCGTGCATATGCACTTACATGGAGTAATTTTCTTTCACGCCCAAAGTTATGCAGTTATTTTAGCATAAAATGATCTATTTTTACTAACGATGTCTAATGACATAATCTGCACATAATTACGTGTATTTTATATATAAACTGCATTATACTCCGGAAATGTAAGATAATAATTTTTCCCGCTTTTCGCCGAAATAGAAATCATTCACCTCTATCTTTCATTTTGATCTTTAAGGTTGCACACGCATAATAATAATAATAAATATTTCATATACCACTTTTGAATTTAATCATAAAATACATTCAAATAGTGGTGTATGACAATAATGAAATGATAATGATGATGATAACAACAACAAAACAATATTAATAATAAAATAATAATAATAATAATAATAATAATAATTACGATGATGATGATGATGATTATAATTATGATGATGATAATAATAATGATGATGATGACGACAACGACGACAACTTTGATGATGATGAGGAGGAGGAGGAGGAGGAGGATAAAAGTTATGATGATGATAATGATGATGATGATGATGATGATGACGACAACGGTGATGATGATGATAATAATGATAATAATTATGATGATGATGATGAGGATAAAAGTTATGATTATGACGACTACGACGGTGATGCTGCTGCTGCTGCTGCTGCTGATGATGATGATGATGATGATAAAAGTTATGATGATGATAATAATGATAATAATAATAATGTCGACGACGATAATGATGATGATAAAAAAGTCTCAAATAACGCTCAGTTTGTTGTTCAAAGATGTGTTATTGATATTGCCATTTCAAAATAGTTCAATTATTACTGGGTTTTCTGTGGCCTAATGGTCTAGAGCGTGTGCATACGGATCATAGTGACCCTCGCTGCTTCAAATCCCACTCAGGACAGATCCTAGTGTGAGGTGAGAAAGTTTGTCAGTTCACTTGCCTAAAGTCGGTGTTTTTGTGGGAACTCCATTTTCCTCCACCATTCATGAACGGACAACTTCAATATAACCCCGTTTTCCAAAACCATCCATGAATTGGTCGTCTCGGTATATATGTGACAGAATCTTGACTTGGGCGTAAAACAGACTCTAGTGTCAGAAAGTTTGCCAGTTCGCTTACCTAAAGTCGGTGTTTTTGCGGGAACTCCGATATTCATGAACGGACAACCTCAATATAACCCCGTTTTCCAAAACCATCCATGAATTGGTCGTCTCGTTATATATGTGACAGAACCTTGACTTGGGCGTAAAACAGATTCTAGTGTAAGAAAGTTTGTCAGTTCACTTGCCTAAAGTCGGTGTTTTTGTGGGAACTCCGTTTTCCTCCACCATTCATGAACGGACAACCTCAATATAACCCCGTTTTCCAAAACCATCCATGAATTGGTCGTCTCGGTATATATGTGAAAGAATCTTGACTTGGGCGTAAAACAGATTCTAGTGTAAGAAAGTTTGCCAGTTCGCTTACCTAAAGTCGATGTTTTTGTGGGAACTCCGATATTCATGAACGGACAACCTCGATTAAGTTAAAGATCTTGACTGGTGTAAAACTTTATTACTGCACTCAGTTATTAAGCTTAACCTCGGAGGGACCTAACAAAATCACTGACTTGATAAAAACTCTTAAATATACCACTTTACTTTCCCTCCTCTTCTCTCGTGTTACAGTACATGTAGAAACAGTACAGACCTGTCGAAAGTCTAATGAACTAGTACGAAATCGGCAGCTCAGATTGACCTTTGGTTAAAAATATTTCTGTAGCACTGCGGTAGCTCAGCTGGTAGAACGCTCCCTCTGTAAGTGTGAGGTTGTTGGTTCAATACCTGGCCAGACTTGGAAGTGGGTAGTGACTGTTCTTTCGCCAAGCACTCAGCATTACGAAATTCAAGTCACGGTTCTTTCGGATGGGAACTTAAAAAGATTAAGTACTGTGTCACGGTAGGCGTGGAACGATAAAGAACCCTGCTGTATAATGCCATAACGCAACACACAAGCAAAATGTCTGCACTATAGTCTGACGACTTCTCGATATAAGTGGAAGATTCTTGACTGGGACGTTAAACACCATTACTTAACTCAACTGCAGCTTCAATCTTTGACAGCATTTTCGGCCACTATCTATCCAGATCTCGTCCACACGACAGCCGAGTTTCGGCTTCTTTTCGTTACCTCAGTGTTAAACTTTCGACAGGTCTGTACTGTAGATAAAGTCCTTAAAATACAACACGTATATAATTGATATAATTAGAAATGTTAAGTGAAAACTCTTCGTGTGCCTGTTTGTCATAATCACGGTATTAACAATAAAACAATTATATGCCTATATATATGTATATCATACAGTACAGTCCTGTCGAAAGTTTAACACTAGGCTAAAGAATCGAAGCTGGGCTACCAAGTGGCTAATAATGAGAGATAATGGCTAGCTGGTGACCGAAAAGAGACTAGGAGATAGACAGTAGCTGCCAAAAAGCTGTCAAGACAAAAGCAACGAAAGATGTGGGTGTGGTGGGTGAACTGCAGATTGGGCATAAATTAGCTAGTTTAGTCTTAAATTTTTAACAGGCCTTTACTCCATGTGTAAGCCTACTTGACACACAGTTTTAGTCCAAAGGACGTGGTGTTATAAAGCTTATGAAATGTCAATGATCTGAATCAAGATTTCGCAGAAATATAAGAAAATTTGTTGCAAATTCATTGGATGATTCGAAAGGAAAAATTGGATAATTATTTTTAAGAAATTTAGTATAGAAAGTACATGTGATTGTTATTATCCCAAAAATGAAATAAGCAAGCAGATACAAATTGTGATAAATTCAGCGAATTAGTGCGAAAGAAGATTTTGGAAGAAATTTAAAAACTCAGATATACTTAGACCAATTTTGTGAAGCTGCGATCGACTTTCAACACCTTTTATCATCACATCATTTATGAAAATTCTAATCACATGGAAAAACACTACAAATAATATGTATTTTTCATGGAATCCACGGACGTTTAAATATATAGTATCCAACAACATTGACTTTTAATGTGCTGTCAGGAGTAAGGAGTATATTTTTCAATTGGAACAAGTTTGTGAGTATTCCACTCGTAGATGTTTTGTAAGGACTTTCATTTATACCCTCCCTTTAAATTTTAATTTGAACTGAAAAAGCGCAAAAATGACGGAATCGAGCCATTTTCAAGTTGTTTTGAAAATATTTAAAGTGAGACTTCCTTATTAGCATGTACGAGACGAGTATAAGTAACTGCAAATTGTACCATGTTACTTAACCAATCAACGCCGAACACAACCAACGTATCCCGATCAAACTGTACCATGTTATTTGACCAATCAACGTCGAACACAACCAACGTATCCCGATTAAACTGTACCATGTTATTTGACCATTTATCTACGAACCCGGTAGATTATGTTGTTGACAATGAAACATCACTTTACCAATGGAATAATCAACTTTTTAATGACACAAAAATTATAACTTTCATCTTGATCGTGTATCTGATTATTGGCGCCATTGGGAACGCCATTGTGGTTTACGTCTACTTCCGGTACATGAAGGGAAGACAACTCATCGTTATTTTATACCGTATCTGGCTATAGTGGATTTTGTAGGAGTTATCGTCCATTGTTCTTTGGATATCATCAAAGACATTCTCAATGTTATTTTCCCATCAGATTTTGCTTGCAAGTTTCTGTGGTATGTTGGCATGGCAACAACGTTATCGTCTGCTTTGATCCTTGTTGTCATAGCAATACACCGATACATGTTAATTTGCAAACCTCATTGGTCTCGGATGACCAAGAAAAAGAAACGTTTTGCTTTAAGTTTTGTGGTATTATTTTCTCTTCTTTTTTCAATGCCATGCTTTTTCTTCTATGGAGGGACGGAAATCAAACACGCCAATTTTAACATTACTGGATTCCAATGTGGCACCAAACATGAATTTCGAGAGAGCATGTACTTGTTCATCCATAATGTGATGCTTTTACTGCTTGCAGTGTTCGGAACCGTTTCAATGATAGTATTTTATACTTTGGTGGCGAGAAAGATACATTTAAGACGAAAAGCACAGATGAAAAAAGAGGAAGAAAGGAAAATGAATGACGTCACAAATGACCAATCATCTGTTGACACTGACCAGTACTTAGATACTACAACTGACCTATCAACGCCAGATACAGATTCTAGTCTACCTAACACAAGTAATATGTCTTCAAACGGTTCGTCATCAGAATACGCGCCAAAAATCACGCGCTAAGTCGAATCATAGATTCAAGACGAAATCTATGGCCATGGTTACTAGAAGCGTAAAGAAACATTTCGCGGCACATCGTTTTTCGTGGATATTTATGAGTATTTCGTTTGTATGGATTTTAGTTTTTACTCCCAGGATTCTGTTGATGGTTGTGGAAGCCATTGATACAACCTTATGGCAGAGACTGGACTTAGAACATAAAAATGTTTATCTTTTCTTCTACAGATTATATATTGTTAATCATATTGTTAATCCTATCATTTATGGATTACATGATCTCGATTTTAGAAGAATGGTACAAAAAGCATTTAGATGTTAATTTTCATTTTTCCATCTATATAACAATAAAATGCATTTTTGTCTTTTAATTTTTTTTATAATTACATGTACTTATTTTGTAGAGACATCAGTGGTCGAATGGTACAAAACGCATTTAGATGTTAATTTTCTTTTTCCATACATATAACAATAAAATGTTTTGGGTTTTTTTCTCTTTAGGTTTTTATAATGATTTATTTTAGAGAAGCCTTAGTGGCCGAATGGTACAAAAAGCATTTAGATGTTAATTTAATTTTTATTCCCCATCCAAATAACAATAATATGCAGGGTTTTTTTTTTTTTTTTTTTTTTTTTTTTTTTTATTTATTTATTTATTGAGAGGCCTCAGTGGCTGAATGGTACAAAAATTATTTAGATGTTAACTTTTACTCACCATTCAAAAACAACGTAACAGTAAAATGTTTTTGTTCTGTCTTTTAAATCTTGGAAGTTTATAATAATTTTCTGAGCGGGCGTCTTGTGGCGTGTGGCCTTAAGCACTGACCTAGGGATTATAATACACCTTGTCGCCTAGGTTGGAATCCCACTCGGTGCTGGTCCTGGTGTTTGAATATTTGTCAGTTCATTTTCCGAAGGTAGGTGGTATCTCCGGGCAGGAATGATTTCATGAATTATAACACTGCCCATATATAAGTTACTCCACCGTTTACCTTACACAAGCAATGTGTCTTCAAACGTGTCGTCTTTTGTCAGTTCATTTCCCGAAAGAAGGTGGTTTCTCCGGTTACAAATGATTTAATTAATTTTAACACTGTCCCTATATTAGATGGACCATCGTTATCTTAGCACAAGCAACATGTCTTCAAACGGTAGCTCAGTTGGTAAAGTGCTCTCTCCGTAAGTGGGAATTCGTGGGTTCGATCCCCGGTCGGGTCTGACCCAAGACTTGAAAGTTGTTAGTGACTGCTCTTTCGCTAAACACTCGGCATTACGAAATGAAAACGAATAGCAATTTAAAATAAACAAGGTCCTGTGTCACGGTGTGTTTGACGCGCAAAATAACCCTGCTGTATAATGCTTTAAGCGCAGCGCACAGGCAAATTTTCTGGACAGTCCTAGACCTAAGGGTCTCTCACCATCAGTCCTAGGTTCGATTACCACTCAGAAATCCTAGTGTGAGAATGTATCTCAGTTCGCTTACCGAAGGTGTTTTCTCCGAGCACTCCTGTTTCCTCCACAATGTTAGAAATGACAGTGTTTGTATAAGTGAAATGATATTGACTGGGTAAATAAAATACATTGATAGGTAAACAACATTGACCTGTCCGTTTGACCTTTCATTGGAAATATTCATATAAGAGGGTCCACCCAATACATGGGTAGTGTTAAGATTCGCAGTCAATGTATTTACACATTGCCCATGATGAGTGTTCACATCATATAGACGAAGTTTACATGCGTGATCCCTATTCTTAAATCAACTCGTCCACATTGACTATTTAAATCAAAGGTCAAGCGGACAGGTCAATGTTGTTTGCCTATATCATTATAGATGAAACAATTACGTAAAAACTCATACACCCACACACATTAAGTTTGATTATTTATACATGTACATAGGTAGGCCAGATAAGAATCTGGAATAAGCAAACAATATTTACCTGTCTGCTTGACCTTTCGTTTGAATATGTATAATAGACCAGTGTATTTAGGTTTAGGGGACACAGGTTTTTGTGTACTTTATTAGAACGTGTGTGTATTCACTGCGAATCTGAACTCTACCTATGCATTGGGTCGACCATCGTTTATGCAAACAACATTGACTTTTCGCTAAACCTTTAATTTAAATATTTATTATGGACTAGTGAATAAAATGCAGGGAACACAAATGTTAAATTTTGCTACATCATGGATAAGTTAGTATATACAGTCCAACCCGCCTTTAAGGGCACCTCTATATAATGACCACCTGCTTATAAAGACCAGTAGAATTATATCTCAATTGTTCTTTATTCATATTATTTGAACCTGTACATAAAGGTCACCTGTCTATAAAGGCCACTTTTGTTGCTTTTCTTGGGTGGCCTTTATAGACAGGTTTGACTGTATTAACACTACACTACCCTTGTATTGGTTGGATCCACCTATATGGATATTTCTAATAAAAGGTCAAGCGGACAGGTCAATGCTGTTTGCCTTTATATGAATATTATGGTCACTGTTGTTTGACTATATAAAAGATAAGAATGTGGTATAGAAACAGGTGCTACTTGAGGTCGTTCGTTTTTAAACTGACTTCCTGGGACGAAAATGGCGTACGAGTACATATTTTCGATCTGCTTTTTTGTTTTAACATATCAATTCTGTAATGGAGAATCTGTTAACATACAGGACCTCAATGAGTTAAAAAGGGTAGTTAAAGTTCTGAAAGAAGAATTTCTAGAAGAAAAGTCACTACGTAAAAATCTGGAAAGAGAAAATAAAGATTTACAAAATAGACTTCACGATGTTGAAATAGAGCTGAAGGAAACGCGATCACGTTTAAACGAAATTGAAAAATCGTTTGATTCCGAAAAATTGAAACAGCAGAATTTTAAGGATAACACAACTAGAAATAATGCCGTCTTTGGAACCAAGCCACTAGGCATAGGGCCAAATAATTCTACAGGAAATATACCAAATACCAATCAAGATGAGAATTCTGAAACACAAAAACTCATAACCGGACCAACCTCGGCCGTTTTCAGCAGAAACATCGGTAAGTAAAGATCATGTTCTTGCAGTGAAACTGATAGTATTTTTCTTTTCTTTTTCTCTTTTTTTCAATTTTCAAAAAGCCCATGCTGCTAGTCTTTATTGGGCCTCCGTAATCAAGTGTTCTAGACCGGCTTACGTATTTTAATACAGCACCGCCGAGGTTTAATTCCATTTGCACAGATCTTTGTTTGACAAATACTTGCGCTTGCCAAAGGAAGTGGTTTTCATTTGTCTGAACAGCGTCTCATTGGATATCATGATGTCATCGATGATGTCATTTATAATTTCATTGGTCGATTGAATATTGTTGTACGCCGCGTATTATTCGCGACAAGACAATTTTTCTAGCATAGACGTGTTTGGTGCCTTTATGCGGCAACACCGCTATGTTTCGTTACAGAGCCTGACTCTAGCACCACAGTGCAAAGACTAAAATATTTCCATACAAGCAGGGCCGTAAATACTTACAGAGGCAGACGAAGCAACTGCCTCGTCCAGTCCAGGATTTTCCCAAATTCTGGGTAATTAAATCCAAAATATCCAAATAAATTACTGATAAAAACCTATGAGTTTGTTAATTTGTAAATTGTTGACGAAGCTTAACAGGTAAAACTACAATTATAACGGTTTTCTTTTTGCCCGCTATAAACTATTTTTCCGGATCCATCGTGATGCATTGGAAATGTTTCTCCAAAGAAAATTCTTAAGAAATGGGACATCACAGGAACTCGCAAATTCCCACTTGCATTTGAACAATTAGAGTCTGATATTTATGTCAATTATGACATGTAATAAATTTAGATTTAACTTTGGATTAATGTTAGTTTTTACTTTTATGTAGTAAATTAGAATATACAACATAAAGAACAGGTTATATAGTTTTTGCTGCATCCGACTGTCGGTCTTTCTGTTTTTCTGCTTTACAGAATTATTTAATATGAACCATAATAATTTCTGAAGATTACCATTTCCGGTTTCCTTGAGGATTGTTAATCCTATATAAGGGCCAACGACGTAATCAACATTTGTCGAAGCAAATTTTGCATTTAAATTGAAGGAAATGACAGGATTTTGTGTGAAAATATCAAACATTTTCGGGGGGGGGGGGGGGGGGGGGGGAGGGGGGGCGTGCCCTAGATCAACGCTCCAAAGGCGTGTCTGGCTTGCCTCGCCCACAAATCAATTCTAGTTACGGCCCTGACAAATCTAAGGGTTACTAAAGGTAGGTCATATTCCCAAAAGCACATACAATAAAATGCCTCTATTTTCAGCATTACAGTTCATATTGAGAAGTTTCGAATAATATAAAGGAGATATTTTTGCTTACAGCTACGACACAAATAGCTTTCTATGCCTATGAGGTTGTGGACAGGTTTAACTTAGGATATCATCAAACCCTGGTCTACAAAAATGTTATGACGAATAAAGGCAACGGTTATCACCAACCCACGGGGGAATTTACATGTGACGTTCCAGGGATTTACGTGTTCTTTTCAAGCGTTCTTGTCTTTCCAAATGTCTATCTCCACACGGTGATTACAAAGAACGGTGTAGATGTAGCTTGGAGTTATGTGGCTGGGTACAGCGCACACAATCAGTCAAACGGCATTGCAATTGTCCATCTGAATGCTGGTGATCGTGTTTGGGTCAGAGTGACAGAATCACACCCCGCTGACGGAGAAGATGTTTCAGTTGGATATGAGAATTCATTTTCTGGATTCTTGCTTTACGGAGATGACGCTTAGTTTCCAATTTTAATATCACGGACATGTCGCCGTATTCCATCATTTACCTTAAATTATTAAAATTGAATAAATTGATAATTTTATATTAGAATTATAATCTGTTAATTTACAATTTCCGACAAGATGACAAGAGCGATGGCTGAGTGCTAGAACCGCACGTGTTCCGATATAAGTGAAATAATGTTTACAAGGCCTAATTTTCACAATCATTTCTGAACTTAAATCTGGCAAAATTTCAAATCTTATTGTTTACTGTTTGATTACACACGTGGCGGGTGTTCGTAGCTAGCTAAACAGGTAGTGTTTACCCTTCCGGAGCACCCGGCCTCATTAAACTGGTGTAAATCCATGTGTAAAATCAAATTTGTCAGTTTCAAAGTTTTTACTTTGCTTTAGGACTGTGGTTTTTGACATGGACCGGTATGTTTGTTACTTTATGCAGATGATGTATCGTTTCCAAAGCAGGCTCGTAGGCAATGTTGTTTAACGCCACAGTCAAGAATATTTTACTTATATCGGGATGTCACCAGCTATAATCGAAGGTGCAAAAATTTTGCCTTTGCGTTGCGCTCATGTCATAAACAGCAGGTTTCTTTATCGTGCCAAGCCCACCATGACACGGGACCTCGTTTATTTTAAGTTCCCATCCGAAAGAACAGTGACTTTCATTTCGTAATGCCAAGTGCTTGGCAAAAGAACCGTCACTATCCATTTTCAAGTCTTGGGTCAGACCCGGTCGGGGTTCAAACCCACGACCTCCGACTTACGGAGCGAACACTCCGTAATTGAAGTTCTTCTCAACGCCATTTCTAGACTATGCAATGGTTGGGTAAATTCTCTGGTAGTCCGTCGTTTTCGATTTAATTTTTTAGATACAACTTTAAAAATTTTTGTAGGGTCGTCGGTGTCTAATTTATCATTAATATTAGTTTACAATTTACACTACAAAATGTCCTTGAGTGAACACATTAACAATTGACATTCTATGATTAATATGTGCATGCATTCCCAACCTATATACGACTGAATAACGATATTTTATAGCTATAATATGTTACAAAAATAGAATTGAAATAAAATAAAATAAAATAAATCAATAATAATAATAATAATAAAATGATTGAAATAAATAAATATAAATAAAAAAATAAATAAAATTAAAGAATAAAATAGATAGAGAAAGAAAGACAATGATATTTAAAAAACCGAGAAACTAATTGAGATTATTTTCATAACATTTTATAAAACTCCCAACTTGCATCAGATACGAAAATCAAATTTGTCATCTAGGACGTGACCCGTAAAGAGACACACTTCAAAAACAAATACGCACACTTTTAAGAGAGAATCTATTACACAAGTACATGTATAATATCTATCACAAACGCTCGTCACACACACACACACACACACACACACACACACACACACACACAGAGTAATACACACAAAAACACATAGAGTTGAGAGAGAGGTAAAGTGAGAAACACACACCACACACACACACACACACACACATAGTAATACACACAAAAACACATAGAGTTGAGAGAGAGGTAAAGTGAGAAACACACACACACACACACACACACACACACACACACACACACCTCTAGATCTGGCTGCTGTGGCAAACCTGAGTAAGAGAGAATAACAACACACACACACACACACAGAGAGAGAGAGAGAGGGAGGGAGAGAAAATAACACGCACATACAGAGAGAGAGAGAGAGAGAGAGAGAGCTTTTATTTTCTATTTTCAAATGATAAATAGTTTTCAACACTGATGACGTCCTAAGAGCAGGATCATATTTTAAGTTATAAGTAATGTGTGAACGTCTGTTTAGTGTGACTTCATTCCCAGTAATACACACGACATTTCTCGCCTATAGTCCAATCAAGCTAGCTGTTCTTAATTACATAAATGTTATTTCCCTGTTTAATATTAATTGCACAGCATTATTTTAAGGTGGTACGCGTCAAGAAGTGTTTAACAATTCATCTAGATCTGTAACAGGAAGGGAAAAAATGCAGGCTAGGGGGGGGATCGAACCAGAGACCTCCCGCAATATAGACAAATGCTCTATCAACTGATCACACAGCTAATTAATCCTTAATTAATTTTGAGTTTCTGGCGACTCCACCGAATTCCCTCAGATGGGCTCAATAAGTCCCGCAGTTGCCAGTGCACCACTTCCGAGGGTCACATTGACCGCCAAACTGTCACAATGCAGTGTGGGCCGGAGTTCGAACCCGGGACATCCAGCACTGTAGTTGAGTGTTTTAACAACTGAGCTGCCAAGATATATCGCCGAATATGTTTATATATACATACAGTAAAACCTTGTTATAAAGTCCCTCTGTAACTTTACTAAATCCTTTATGTGTCTCTATAACTTTCTATTTTATCATACCGCTGCGGTAGCTCATTTGGTAGAATACTTGCTCAGTAAGTGGGAATTCGTGGGTTAAAACCACGCCGGGTCTGACCGGCCAAGACTTGAAAATAAGTAATGAAAGTCACGGGTTCATTCCACATTGTCCTGAACACGCTGCATAGGTAATAGTTTCTGCCAAAGAGTTTGTACGCTGCCGACATATATCAAAAGGACATTGTATTGACCGATTCACCCGGTGTCAAGCAAATGTTGAGTGGGTCGCATACTAAACGCAATTTAATAATCATTTTCGCAAATTTTACAGTCTCATGTATAATCCGGCCCGGATTCGAACCCATGACCGCCCGTTCTCGAGGCGGACACTCAACCAATGAGCCACCTAGGATGTCTGTGTTTACGGTGCCACGTGATACCCGTCAGCTAGTATCGGTTTATGGGCATTGTCTATACATGTATTGGTTATGAAAAAATACATCGCATATTCACGAAAAAATATAAAATTTTGCGATTTCATATCTAACGGAAAAAATCGTCCAAGGCAGACGTTATTATGTCACGTGGTGTGCTGGTAAACTCCACTCCCCGTGCAGACTTAAGGACATGGTTTTTCAAGTGAATAACATAACATGTTGGTCAGATAAACAATTTTTTTCATATAGGAATGCCAAGGTATGTAATTAACGTCATGTTAGCTTAGAATATAACATGTGTAAAAGAACACAGTATATATGAAATGTTATGACATTTAACAGCAGGCCGAAATAATTTCTATAATCACAATAATTTCTATAACAACTTAAATTTGACAATATGGTCATTTTTTAAATCTACATTTTAAAAATAAACATTTTTGACAAAAAACTAAATACAAATGTTTTGAGTTAAAAGTGATTTTTAAAATGTTACACAAATTGTCTGAATGTTTTAAAAAATTAACAAAACATTATTAAGAGTTCAAATTTCGCTGCTAGATTTGAAATATCTTATTGGTGGAAAGGGGCTTCAGTAGAAGGCTTACGTACGTATCAAAACGTGTTTTACCGCCTAGGTCCGAATCCAACTCAGGACAGATCAAAGTTTGAGCCAATCTATCAGCTTGCAGAAGGTCGGTGGTTTTCTCTGTGTACTTCTCTTTCCTTCACCAACTATGAACGTACCAAATGTGATCAGAACCTGTGTTTTTTGTGGTAGTTTTTCCACCCAAGGTTTTAAAAATTAGGTTTTTTTTTCAGAAAACTGCACTGTTGGACAGTTTCCTGTTTTCCCCGAATTTTTCAAATCAATTTTCTTGTTACAACTTGCCGATTTCCAATACACCTTTGAGTGATGTTTGACACGTAACAGCGGAATATCTACAAAGGGACACCTACAGAAAAAAAGAACTGTCTATTGAGAGCAAAATACCCCCACCTCATCCCCATCCCCAAAATTTAATATTTTCCCGCGACATAAACCTTTCCGATTTGACCGTGGTTCAGAGGCATGGCACACCTTTGGACCATTAAGATCATTATTCATGTGAAGTTTTATGACAGTCTTCCAAAGCAATTATGAAATATGACCCGGACACGATTTTAAACGGACAGACTGATGGACAGACATGGTGATTCCTATATTCCCCCTCCCCCAATCAAACTAGTTTGCGGGGGTATAAAAATTCAGACTGGCTTGGGCAAGACGTAGAAGTATGGGGAGGTTCAGAATTTTGTAGGACACTGTCCATTTGTGTACCACTTGGCCTTAAGTGTTTCTGAACATGACGTACTGATGTTAAATACAATTTTGACCTATAAACGTTAAACTTCATGTGCTTACTAATAAAATAGTTATCCTTATGAAGGTGTTAATATATTCATTTTAATTACGCACATTTATATACTATCTAAACGAACGGTGCAAAATATAGTACGGCCCTGTCGAAAGTTTAACACGGACTTAACGAAAAGGAGTCGAAGCTCGGATGGCAATGCAAGTGGCCTGGATATGGATAACTAAGGCCGAAAAAACTGCCGGGGAGAAAAGATGGTAGCTTAAAAGAAAGGTATCGAGATATAGCGAAAGAAAGAGCTGGATGAGCAGTTAAATCGGCACTGATTTGTTAGCTGTTTGTTAAACTTTGGACATGTCTGTACTGTAAAACATAAATATTGAGGTTACAGAGTACAATTCTGATTGGTTAACGCTCGGAGCAAACTGGATATAAAACACACTTCCTCATAGGCGCATCTTTACAAGGTGGTAAACATCACGATCATGTGTTTTATCATTGGACATTTAACAGGTATAAACGGGTGGAAAAAGACAAATTATCCATAGTGTTTGGACGTAATTTTTAATACAAAAATGAATTCGTAAAACATGGATACTGTTGAAGGATATAAGCTTAAATATCAGGTATACATTTTGATTTCAGTTTTTATATACAATTGTAAATTAGGTTATATCCCAATTACCTGGTGTCAGTTGTTCGAATCCTGATTAGTTTAATCAATTGATTAGTCATTATTTGAATTTTGCATAATTTCAGATATTATGAACTTTGTTGAAACATTGAAAATGTATAAATATTCCATGAAAAAAAAAAAAAAAAAAAAAAAAAAATGTAATAAAACTATAGATTCGATAATAATATTTTTATTTGTATTCATATTTCGAATTTTTGCTGGTCTTTGATAAAAGTAATTAATCTTCGAACAACTGGATCCAGAAATTATTGGCTTAGCACATTTACAAAAACGGTTGGTTGGTTTGTTGAATGTTGCTTAACGTCGCATCAGCAATTTTTCAACTATTCGCGACGTGAACTATGGATTAATCTATGAACAATTTCGTGTATGCATGTGTAGTGCGAGTGTGTTATATGATCTGCCTTGTTTTAGCGCGCACTCAGGGCGAATTTACCATGCTAGCTCACAGAGTCAAGCGTACCACTCTTACAGTCCATAATACTGATACCAGGTGAATCAGTAAAGGCCAACAAGGAAAATTCACTTTCCCACATGTAGTCCGAGTGGGACTCGAACTCACAGCGGTGAGAGACCCTGGATTCGAAGACTGACGTTCCATCCATTAGCCACCGCGACCTTCTTTACAAAAATGGTTATGTCACCTAATCTCATAACAATAAACAAAAAATGTGAATAAAAGTGAAAAATATTAAGTAACAGATGCATACTTGCACTAATATCAACAGATTACCTGGCGCTTATGGAGATAATTTATTGTACAATTTTCCCAAGAACGATCAAGGATTGGAACCAACTACTAGCAGATATGTCATGTGCTACTTTTGAATTTTTATGAAATAATACATTCAAAAGTTTGTCATGTGCTACTTTTGAATGTATCATTTCATAAAAATTCAAAAGTAGCACATGACAGATACGGTCTCGGCAACATCGACAAGTGCTTTCAAATCCAAACTAAGCCGGGTAACACCGTAGATACAGTTTTAAATGTAGATACTTATTTACACACTTATCGTAGCAGAATAATCATCTTGTTTATGGTGGCCACTAAGAATCAGAAGCAGAAGACGTTCACTATTACAAAATCGCCAAAGTGCCAAGTGGTGTGGTTTAAGTACCATCCGGTTATATCTTAATTAATGGATAATTTGAATGCTTCACATTGAATCATGCGTTTACACAGTTGTTTGGCAGATACGTCCATGTAAATGGTAATCAAATTTTCAATCTAACCAACCAACAACATACTCTCCCTCTCTCGTCTGCATCTGCACTCAAATTTGACAAGACAAAATCCCCTGGCGAAAGTTCATGAAAATTCTAAAGGATTTGTGGGTTTTCAGAATTTTATTTTTTATTTTCGGAATTACGATTCGAACAGAGATGAGTATGTTTGTGTTTGATTTAAAGATGTAATACAAATCTCTCAAATTAAATTACAATTTTACCAGAGTATAATACCAGACGCTTGTCTGCCAAAGACATTTTCATCTTTAAAAAATTCTGTATTTCTGTTTTAGAAAAGTAAAAAAAAAACAACTAAGGTGTGTTCCTGTATTTTTGTGGTTACCACTTAATTAATGTTTCTCTCGAATTGAATTCTTTCAAAGTATAGTGATACCAGACGCTTGTCAGTCAAAGACAAGTAGAAAACAACTAAGTCGTGCTTCTGTATTTCCGTGGTTACCACTTAATATTTCTCTCAAATCTCTCAAATTGAATTCTTCCAAAGTATAGTGAACCAGACACTTGTCCGCCAAAGACATTTTCAAATTTAAAAAATAATAATTTTTGTATTTCTGTTTTAGAAAAAAGGTAAAAAACAACTAAGGTGTGTTCCTGTACTTTTGTGGTTACCACTTAAATAATATTTCTCTCAAATCTCAAATTCCTCAACCAGACACTTGTCCGCCAAAGACATTTTCAAATTTAGAATAATGATTTTTGTATTTCTGTTTTAGAAAAAAGCAGAAAACAAGTAAGACGTCCTCTTGTCTTTTTGTGGTTACCACTTAATTACTTTTTCAGTTTTTGATTAAGACCTTTAAGGAAATGTCGACATTTTTCAATATTTCATCCACATCTTTAGTACAGGCCTGTCGAAAGTTTCACACTGAGCTGACACATTACCGCCGAAACTGCAGCTCGTCTCAACCAAAGGGATGAAGATTACTAGGGGCCCAGTAGCCAATGTCTACTAAAAATCAGTCTGGGCACTTAAAGTTTACACATTTATGCTTTTTATTACTATTACAACTTCTTTTCTGCCGTGAGCTCGGCCCCTAACTCAAAATAGTTAAGCTTCACCCTGCAACCCCTCGTTAGCTATTTCACGATAGCTTTTTATCAGCTACTATCAATCTCTCAGCAGCTTATCTATATCTCGGTCACTTGGCTGCCGAGCTTCGAACCCTTTTCGGTTGCTCAGTTTTAAACCTTAGACAGTTCTGTGCTGTACACTTTTCCTGGAGTCGTTGTATAAACGTCGGTGCCATGGTTACACAAAAAACACGACACATGTTACAAGAATTTTCTATGTAACATACCTTCATTTACTATAATTAAGATAGCACAGGGGTAAGGTTAGAAAGAATCAATATTTTTTATGTTATAGTTCACCATTTTCTATATGTATATAAAAACCTCTCACTACAGCACGATATGTTTTGAAAGAGCAGAACAAAGTTCATTGAAGTAACACAAATATAGGTCAAAAACATTGTAGTAACGCAAATATAGGTCAAAAACATTGTAGTAACACAAATATAGGTCAAAAACATTGTAGTAACGCAAATATGGGTCAAAAACATTGTAGTAACGCAAATATGGGTCAAAAACATTGTAGTAACGCAAATGAATGCGTGTGCTTCGGTAAAAACAAAAGACACAAAATGCATACAAGATCAACGACTTCGAAATGAGAATCTGTTTAGATACTACAATGTAGTACATTTTTTTAACTTTCAAGCTTAGAAGGTCAAAACTAAATAGTAATTAACCCTCAGCGTCATTCTAACATTACAAATATGTAAAACGGAACATAGAAATTAGCAGCTAAATGAAACATTCAAACAACAACCAATGCAACCAACAACACCAAACAACAAAACGTATGAAAAATATTGACAGACGCAGTTCTCACAAATTCATTTAAACCTTCATAGTTGCGTTGATAGTAACATTAATACCTAGCTGCTTATGTGACAAAAATACAGTGCTTCCTCATTTTATCGCCCCTCGTTTATGAAAACGCCAGCCTCGCTTATCGCAAAGAATTTTGCCTGTCCAGTTGTTCTTCTATGTTGTACTAGTATCCGGGTGTAACGTACTCCCATAATTAACACCTTTGGGTCACCTGAATTATCATCTTACCGCAAACGACGGGATATAGGAATTTGTCGTCTTCATTAGAAACTCACTCCCTTAAATTACCTTTGGATCGCCTTAGTTATTGAAATATGTCATCCTCATTTGAAACTCACTCCCTTATTTTACCTTTGGGCCAGCTTTATTATTGAGACTTGGAATTTACTCCCTTGATTTACCTTTGGGTCACCTTAATCACCGAGGTCTGTCATCTTCATTTGCAACGGACACCTTTAATTTACCTTTGGGTCGCCTGATTTATTAAAACTTGTCATCTTCATTTGGAATTGACCCCTTTAAGTTACATTTGGGACATCTTACTTATTAAATTCAATGAAATCTTCATTCACACTCCCTTAATTTACCTTTGAGTCACCTTAATAATTGGAGTTTGTCATCTTCATTAGAAACTCACTCCCTTAATTTACCTTTGGGCCAGCGTTATTATTGATATTTGGAATTTACTCCCTTTACCTTTGGGTCACCTTAATTACTGAAGTTTGTCATAAACACGGCTTCACCTTGTGCATTTTTTTTGCACAAAAATTAAAGAGAAGTTAATGTTTGTCCACTTCATTTGAAAATTACTTCTTATTTTACTTTTGGGTCACCTTAGTTATTGAAATTTGTCATCTTCATTTGGAATTCACTCCCTTAAGTTACCTTTTGGTTACCTTTATTATTGATATTTGAAATTTACTCCCTTGATTCAGCTTTGAGTCACCTTAGTTAGTGAAATTTGTCATCTTCATTTGGAATTTACCTCTTGATTACTATATATTTGAAATTTACTCCCTTATTTTACCTTTGGGTCACCTTAATTACTGAAGTTACCACAGTTAACATAACTTCACCTTGTACATTTTTTGCACAAAAATTAAAGAGAAGTTAATGTTTTTATGACGCGACACCACGTAAATCATCAACTAAGTTAAGAAAACACGACAGTCATTTACAACTAATTAAAGAACCCGGATGTTGTTTTATTTTTGTCATTCTAACGTTGAATAATAATATACAGACAATATGTATATTGTAATGCAGAATCGTAAAGTTCCGGGAAATATTCACACAATTTGAGGAAAATGAGTTCAACAAAGTAAGAAGAGTCACACACACACACACACACACACACACACACCACACACACACACACAGAGAGAGAGAGAGAAGAGAGAGAGAGAGAAAGAGAGAGAGAGAGAGTTACCTGTCAATAAAGGAATTGAGTTTGAATTCAACAAAGAACACACACAAACACAGAGAGAGAGAGAGAGAGAGAGAGAGAGAGAGAGAGAGTTAGTTTACAGTCAAACCTGTCTATAATGGACACCCAAGGGAACCAGTAAAAGTGGCCTTTGTGGGGAGGTGGCCTTTTTGATACAGGTTCAATTAATATTAATAAACACTTTCGGGTAAAATTCTACTGGCTTTTATAAGCAGGTGGGCCTTATATAGAGGTGACCTGGAAAAAGAAAAGAATGTGAAGTTATTATGCAGTTCCGGAAAAAAATACCCATAGTAACGGAAGCATACACAGGGAAATATATCCTTGTTTTATTTCATGTTTTATATAAAATTATTTTTTACTTTTTTAACATAATTAAGAAAAAAATCAAGAGGTGTGTAAATGAAGTTATTGCGAATATTTATTGTTTCTATGTTAAAAATAATTTCATATTAACGAGTGCCACAATACATGGTCGTCGAAAGCTTAACACAAAACTGACATATTAGTGTCGGACAAACAACTTATCTCGATCCCTCTCGAGGTATTTCTCGGCGGCAGCTTTCTGGCCACTGGCTATCAATATCTCGAGTCATTCGGTAGCCTAACTTCGACTCCTTTTGTTAGCGAAGTGTTTAACTTTCGATAGCGGCGGGCCAGCACGGTACCTCGCCCAGCAACCGTTTATTTCTTCTGCGTGAATGAGAATACGCCCAGGCCTCACTTCTCTGGTGGGATATCACGTGTTTAACTTAACTTGTCAGTTTCAAAGTTTTTATTTTGCTTTGGGATTGTGATTTGCACATGGATTGGTATGTTTGTTTTGTACTTTGCTTAAGGATTGTGATTTGGTCATTGATTGGTATGTTTGTTTTTACATTGCTTTGGGATTGTGATTTGGACATGGATTGGTATGTTTGTTTTTACATTGCTTTGGGATTGTGATTTGGACATGCATTGGTATGTTTGTTTTTACATTGCTTTGGGATTGTGATTTGGACATGGATTGGTATGTTTGTTTTTACTTTCTTTGGAATTGTGTTTGGATATGGATTGGTATGTTTGTTTTTTACTTTGCTTTGGATTGTGATTTAGTCATTGATTGGCATGTTTGTTTTTTTACTTTGCTCTAGTATTGTCATTTGGACATGGATTGATAATTTGATAAGAAATACAATCAACTGCCAAACAAGTAATTGGCGACAACCAACGCAATGAAAAGTAAGAAACAGTGCAAGTAAAATGATAAAAAGGCTAAAAAAGAGAGGAACGATTGAATGAATGGGGTTTTACGTCAAAAATTTTTCACTTATATCGAGACGCCACCAGCTATAGATGGAGTGGCAGAAATTTTTACCTTTACAGTACGCTAGAGACAGTGTGCAAGGAGGGTTCTTTAACGCGACACGCCTACGGGGATACAAGGCATCAGTCTGGTTTACGCTACCTATTAATTCTTCGTCAGGTCCGGTCAGGAATCGAACCCAGATCTCGCACATAAGGTACGAGCACTCTACCGTCTCAGCTAACGTAGTGGTATTCAAAAGAGAACATTAGGCACTAGGCAAACATCTAGGGACTGCTGATTATAAAGAATCTCGACTTTGGACGGACACTGACGTATTACTCTCTCAATTGTTTCATTTTCTTAAACAAATGAATCAGTTGCCTCTTGATAAAAATGCTTTTTTTGAAAACTTTTATTATTAATTTATTCTATATCTCTATATTTTAGACATTAAACATTAAATTCCCGGAAATGTAAAAGTACAGAGTGTGTGATTTGATTCAAATGCAACATGGAGAATAAGACGACAAATGATCCATTCAATGATGATGACGCTTATCTTGAATTGTTGAACGACGAATTTGCCGCCACAAAGTTAGGCGGAGTAATATTTGTTGGGATTTTGATGGTGATAGGCATAATAGGCAATTTACACGTTTTGTATATATACGCCTTAAAGTTCAAAAGGTCAACTCACAGGATTTATATTTTATGTCTAGCAATGGTGGACACGGTAACATGCTGCATCGGAATGCCTTTTGTTATAGTTGATTTGCTGAACCCACTGCTTTTTCGAGCTATAGCCGTCTGCAAGATACTTAGATTTCTGAACTACTTCATGTGTTCAAGTTCCGCCATTTTATTAGTTGTTATAGCAGTTGACAGGTACAAAAATATTTGTCATCCGTTTGAAGTACAAATGACAGAACGAAAAGCCAAAATAGCATGTGGTATTTCATTAATGATTGGTCTAATTCTGTCATGGCCGGCACCTATTTTGTATGGTGCTAGCACAGTGGGGACAAAAACAATTGCTTCCTATCTTCATATCGAGGTCAAGAACAATACAACAGGAACACAGTGCTTTACAGTGGATAAGTTTTTTGGAACACCTTATCAAACAATATTTAATGTAGTTTTAATAGGAATTATACTGATTTTAACAACAGTATTGGGAGTTTTGTATTCTCTTATATGCCGAGCAGTGATTTTACAAGCGAAAAACTTTCACAAAATGACAAAAACTATGAATAATGGATTAAAAACTACAGCCGGACCAATTTACAAAAACGAATATCCACAAATTACATCTGAACGTACATCATCGTCTGCTGACAGCAGAAGTACACTTAGTGAAGGAGTGTCAGACACTCCAAAAGGAAACGCAAATATTGAAAAAATCTGTGGTGATTCTCACGAAGGGGTAAAACAGAATGTCCATGATAAATGTAGTGATATTCACGAGGGGGTCAAACAGAATAGCATCAATGATCAGAATATTATTAAATGTATATACGTGTCGAATATAGATGATGCTGTGATTGGTGATTCACACTTGGTAAACAATCAAGTGTATCAGAACGTGACTAGAGCAGACGATACGGAACCAGCAGTATCGAAAGAATATCAGAATGTTTATTCGTCGGGAAACGAGGAAAGCGATCATTGGGAAGATCATGACAGTGAATTTTCAGACGAAAATCAGGAATGTGAATTTCACAATGCTGAAGCAAAAAATAATGGAACGGAAGTTCTTGAAATACAAGACGGTCAGCAAGAACAGACATTGGAGGGTGGCAATATAGGTAACACGACGTCAGATATTGGTTTAGGGAACGGAGATGAAGTCTCAGATTCGAAACAGGAAGGACCAGAAGAAAATACATATAGGAATGATATTTTGGTGGGAAATTCCAAGACAAACAATGAAAAACAGATAACTGCGTATGAAAACGTGGAACTGAAAAACTGCGGAAATGAACAACATACACTGAATCAAAATACATACGAAAACATTATAGTGAAAGAAAACGGTAAACATAGAATAACAGTAGAAGATAACGTGTCCTGTAGCGAAGAAAATGAAGAAAATTTAGGAGTGAGAGAAGTAAATGGAGAGCCGCAAAATTCCTTGGAAATGGATCTTGTTGAAAACAAGTTGACCAAAGAAACAAATTTTACAAATAAACACCAGTGTTTTGACGTATCCGTTACAACTAATGGAGGACAAGTCAATTGCAAAGCTAGTGATAAAAATACTTATATCAATGTTAGACCGGATGTCGTCAGACCGGATGTTGTCAGACCGGACACTGTCAGACCGGATGTAACTAAAACGCCTAAAACCAAGAAAACATACAACCGGGAAAGACAGGCTAAAAGAATTACGTTAATGTTGTTTATAATAACACTTGTTTTTGTATTGTCCTTTATACCACATTTGACTTTGAAGATTTTGGCGTTTGTTAGGAAGGATTTCCTTACCAGTCTATCCTACACTCAGTTAGTTCTTTATCATACGTTTGTCTGGTCTTTCTTCATCAACAATATGGCGAATCCAATCATTTACGGATTTTGTGATTCTGTCTTTAGGAAAGAGATTAAGAAAACATATAAATATTGTTTCCAGAAGTGCAAGTCATGTGTTAAATATCGAAGTTATAATCTGAATTAACGTAAGAGAGATATGGTTTTTAATACAACTGTGTCTTTCATCAACCAAGATTCTGTTACTTGTATTGAGATAGCTTTCAGATGGTCGAGATATGCGTACTGCCCGGAGACAACCACTGAACTTAGGCAAGCCAACTACCAAACTTTCTCGCGCAATTATCAGTTATGAGCGAGAATCAATCTAAGGATGTGTGACAACCTTTGTTTTAAGTGCACAAATTCGATCACTCGGCAATCGATGCTTGTTTGTACTGTCCCAAAATGATGCGTTGGAGCTAATTTGGGTTCATTCAAGATAATTTTAAAAAAGGAGAAAAATAATAAAAATATTATCTGATTTAAGTGTTTTGTATTCGTATTTTAAAAATCAACTTAATTTTTACAAATACTAAAAATATTTGCTTTAAAATAATTTCGCATGTTTTTAGTAGGAGAAGCATTAATACCTTAAAAACCCACAAAAATTAAAAAAAACAAACAAAACATACCGATTTATGTCCTGATTAAGGAAGCAAAGCAAAACTGTTAGAACAGGTCCTGGTTCCACAATCATTTCTTAACTAAGATTTTCCTTAACTTAAACTTAGCTAATTTTGACGAACTTTTTGGAACTACAATTAACATTTTTGACAAAAACTGAATACAAATTTATATGCTTGATAATATTTTTAAATTAATTCCTACAAAACTCATTATCTTAAAAAGTAACACAATTGTTACAGTATCAAATTTGCCAGATTAAAGTTAAGGAAAAATTTAGCTAAGGAATGATTGTGAAACCGGGGCCTAACTTGTAAGTTCCAAAGATTTTACTTTGCTTCTGGATTGTTTAGTATGTTTGTTTTTGATTATCAACAATATTGTGATAGTGGTTATCAAACCTTTTGAGGGCCATGATAAGTCTAAACAATATATCTGAGACAACACTCTACTTGTAAACAGCTTGCTTCGTTGTATAAATTTCTAATTGAGTATTTACTTGTAATTTTAATTGTCATTAGATGCAGACGAATATATATATCTTATACACAGCTGTTTAAAAATCTAAATAAAAACATGACGAAATTATTGAATTAATTACGTATTTTATTAGATATCTCATTATATTGATTTTGTATTTTCAACAATCCTTCTGAAAATTTCAAAATTACAGCTTGATACTGACACATGGCGAAATAATTGAAGTTATTTTTATTTGATTTGATCATATTCATTTTGTTTTAAATACTCCTTCAGAAAATTTTAAAAATTTAAACTTGACACTGACGCATGACGAATAATTTAAAATTATTACAAATTTTATTTGATATCTAATTTTGTTCAAATCGTTTTAAATAATCCTTCAATTTTTTTTTTAAATTACACTTTGACACTGACATTATATGTATTAAGATAAAATAATTTTGAAATTACAAGATTGTCTTTCTTTTGGTTCCTTATGTTCCATCTGTACGGTAAAGTAAACTTCACTATTTAACTTGTGGACATGCTGGAGGGATATTAAACACCGATTCATCTACCCCAAGGGTAACGTCAGAAAATCTGGCTGCTTGCATTGAGGTACCTGCAAAATAATTTGAGAACATGTATAAATTTTTGATCGTAAAATAAATTAAGCATTATAGAACACCTATTGCACAAAACTAACCACAGAAATACCGACTATTCAAATCACAATTCTCACGACACAGTAAAAACTGAAAATCAAACAAACATACCAGTCCTTGTTCAAATCACAATTACGTGTTGCTTTGGTTGTTACCAAGTATATGTTACAACATGTCTTTCTATTTTTGTATAGTTACAACCATCCCACTTGTCGATTGTACTAGCTCAGTTGGTAGAATACCCGCTCCAAAAGTAAGAGGTCGTGGGTTCGAACCCTGACCGGGTCTGTCCCAAGACTTGAAAGTGGGTTGTGACTGTTCTTAACAGGCCAAGCACTCGGAATTACGAAATGAAAGTCACTGTTCTTTCGGATAGGAACTTATATTAAAATAAACGAGGTACTGCGTCACGGTAGGCATAGCACCATAAAGAACACTGCAGTATAATGCCATCAGCGCAACGCACAGGCAAAAATTTCTGCACTTCCCCTATAGCTGGCGACGTCTCGATATAAGTGAAATAATCTTGACATGGGACGTTAAACACCATTACCCACTCAACTCCCACTTGTCGATTTCTTTAGTATGTTTGCTGTGGTGAAGTTTTAACAACTTCTTCTTTTTCTTTCTTCTTTTTTGCTGGAATTCTTTTGAACCTTGTTTTTTTCATTACAATTGCATTTAGTTCCACAGCCAACGGCTAAAGGTACACTTTAACCAAATAAAAATATATACTTTAAAAATCGAAATTTTGAAGTTAAGTTAAACTTTGTGTACTTGCCGTACGTCATCACCATGTCAACAATCATGCAGTTATCGTCGACGGAATATGACGCCATAGTACCATCGCTCTTATTCAGATCATAAGTGTATACTAATTTCTTGTCGTTTGGCAGACCAACATATCCAGATCTTGTTACCATGGTGTCATCAAGAAAAATGAAGATTTTTTTTAATTTGAAATACAAAATGGGGCGGTTCGTATTCTGGGATGATAATTAAATTTTTAATAGGTAAAAAACATATACAACATGACTTTTTGTCATAACGCCCGAAGTTAAAATCCGGTAATTTAATAATCAGGAATATATCAAGAGATTAGTGATGGTGTTTACCGGCTCTGTCAAGATTCATTCATTTTTATCGAGGTGGTCAGTACTATGATATTGGAGTGTCGAGGTAAAGCCACCGACATCCGGCAAGCAAACTGACACACTTTCTTACATTAGAGTGTTTTCCGAATGCGATTTGTAGCTTAAGAAGTGAGAGGCTCTGTGATCATAAGCGCTCGCTTTAGTTTGATAAAAAGGATTAAATATTGTTTGAAAAATATTATTGGCCATATTGCAGTTTGTCACAAGTTCAATTTCAAATCATGACCTTAGGTTTTTACTGAAATCATTTATCAACACCAAAATATTGCATACAATGCAAAAATGTGTGTGTTATCATTTAAGCCGATATAGACAGGAAGTAATTATTTTTGAATACAGTCAAACTTGTCTATAAAGGTCACCAAAGGGAACAAGTAAAAGTGCCCTTTGTTGGCAGGTGGTCTTTGTATATTGATTCAAAATATATGAATAAATAACAATTGGGATACAATTCTACAAGCTTTTATAATCCGGTGGCCCTTATATAGAGGTGGTCTTTAAAGCAGATTGGAATTTACTAAAAAACCTTAAAACTCGCATGACATACTTTGTCGTGTATGTGTGTGTGTGTGTGTGTGTGTGTGTGTGTTATCATTTTTTAATCATATAGACAGAAAAAGATTATTTTTGAATTTTTACTCAGGCTTTTAAAATTAAACACTGATTGGAACGGAGCCTTAGGTTTCGTACAGTGTCCATACGCATCCACAGTGTACACCGTATGCTAAAACAGTATAAAAAATGAAATTGTTTTTTATCTTTTAAGTTTAATATAAAATCCATTCGTTAGATAGTGAACTACTGGGTGAATATACCAGAAATGGAGTTTTCCTTTTATTTATTCAAATAAAAACATACTTATACATGTCAAATCACAATTATCAAAGCAAAGGAAAATCATAACAATTAATTACTGTCAGAGCCGGTCTGTTTATGACAGTGAATTACGTCTTTTGTCCATAGAAAATCAAATAAATCTAAATAAAAATTGATATTATTCACTTTTTTATGCCTAGTCGTAACTGAAATTTTGTATGCGCATCCATAATTGTCATAAAGTATTCGTGCACAAAAGAAAAAGTTGGCGCTATGGGGAATTTATATGACAAAAATGACGATGTTTACACCGGAAGTGATGTCCTTGGTGACGTTTTACGTCATAGGCGCGACGGAGTTCGCCATTTGCCTGTTTTTTCAACATCTTAAATTCCCATAGTACCAAAGTTTTGTTATGTGCAGAAATATTCTACGCTAATCACGGATGCACATACAGATTTCCTGTTACGACTAGGTACAAGTAAGTGAATATTATTATTTTTAGATTTTTTGATTTTTCTAAAAAAACTAAAGGCGTAATTCACTGTCACAAACAGACCGGCTTAGACAGTAGATGCATAATTTATATTTACTATATTGTAATTCTGTATTTTCCAGACTTACGGCATTATAAGTGACCAGAAGCTTCTTTTCCTTTAATATGTTATATTGTTAATTAAAACTATTGCGTCATCATAGTATGTCACATTCCTATAATTCAATTGTCATTTGTTTCAAGCATTTTGATTTACGCATCTTTTCTGTTGGTTGCATGAATTGGTTGGATCTCCGTGACAAAGCACAAAGACATTTGAATTCGTACGCTTGGTTGGTGGAATGTTGCTTAACTTTTCAGGTATTCGCGGCGAGAACTATTTTATTAATCTCTATAGATTAATTTATAAACAATTTCGTGTATGCATGTGAAGTGCGAATGTGTTGTATGGTCTGCCTTATACTAGCGCGCAATCAGGGCGACTTTAAAGATGCTAGCTCACCGAGTCAGTACGCCGCAGACAAGCGTACCACTCCCCCAGTCACAGCATACTGATAATACTTTCGAATTACTACGCAATAGCGATGCTGTTTTTTAATTGCTACGATTATATTGTTTAAATTGTTGATTTGTTGTTAAAATTTCTATTAATTGAATGACGAGGAATAAAATAAATTTTTCTTTTTGTAATGGAAATATGAATGGATTGAACAATCTCGACACGAAACATAATTCGCTACACGCATTATCCAGTGTGCAAAATGTCCAATTCTTTCATTTTCCATAACAAAAAGTACAAATAAATAAATAATTAATTAATTAATTAATTAATAATATTTAAGTTAAAGAAAGGATTGTGAAACTAGGCCCTTCAAACAATGACCTACGAATTTACATGTCAACCAAATAAGGACTTGTATATCCCATAAGCGCGACGCAGGCAAAATTTCTGCACATTTGCTGGCGACGTTTCGAAAATAATTAAATTAATAAATATTCGTATTTACTGTATTGTAATTCTGTATGCTCCTGATCTTGAAAGGTGTTCAATGGTTAAATGTCATAGTGGCGTCATATACTACCATGTTTCGTCTTGAGTCCATGTACACTCTCCCTGCCATCTTGAATACAAAATAGGAAAAATAGTGACATTTTAAATACATGTATGATCATAAAACAGGCACTGTCATTAAAAAAAGGTTTTACCGGATTAATGGTGAAATTTTAGAATAGTTTCCGTAATCTTAGCGCAAATCCGGAATAATCAGGCAAATTCCAGAAAAATCTGACAAAATCCGGAATAATTATACTTATTTTTATGTAACGTGTCTGATTTATCCGGCAAAAGACTGATTATTCCGGTCAATGTCCCATTATTATGGTAAATCTTAATTGAATAATTAAAATATTTGAAATGTTTTATCGTAATAATTAGACATTTGCCGAATTAATTATACTTTTACCGTAATAATCAGACACTCACCGGAATAATCAGACACTCACCGGAATAATCAGACACATACCGGAATAATCAGACAATTGTTTGTATTTTTAGATTCCGTAAAATTTATCGTAACAGATATTTTAATTATTCCGAATTTTGTCTAAACATTTTGGATTTTCGCCAAGATTACGGAAAGTGTCTTACTATTCCGGAATTTCGCAACTATTCCGGTAAAACCTCTTTCTAGTGTGTTTAGCGACACAATACGATAAATCGAAGCAAATATAGTAATTTTTAATCTAGTTTCAAAAATACAATTGTTAAGTCCATAAAACTTAACTCTCCCTATCATCTAAAAACAAAATAGAAAAATAGCGACATTTAAAATTTGATCACAAAACAGACACATAGATCCATAGAATCTAAACTCTCCCTACCATAAAAAACAAAAATATTTAAAATATGATACAACAGGCACTGTTTATAGACACAACACGATCAATCGAAGCAAATATAGTAATTTTAAATGTAGTTTGAAAAATACAATTGTTAAGTCCATAAAACTTAATTCTCCCTACCATAAAAACAAAAATAGATTTAAAATATGATAAAACAGGCACTGTTTATAGACACAGCACGATCAAGCAAAACGAATAATTTAAAATCTAGTTTGCAGTTTCAAAATATAATTGTTAAGACCTTAACGTTTATTCCCCCTTTCATCTTAAATACAAAATAGGAAAAATAGTGAGATTTAAATTTGATTACAAAACAAGCACTGTTTGGTGACCCAACACGGTAAAACCAAGACAAAAAGAGTGATTTAAAATTAATTTCAAAATATAATTGTTAAACCCACAAAACGTGATTTTACTTTGTCGTTTTGAATACAAAACATGAAGATATTGGTATTTAAAATACGATTACAAGACGGACATTGTCTAGCGACACTAGACGATAAAGGAAAACAAAAATTAGTAATTTAAAATATATCAAAAGCAAAACAAAGTAATAAGGTATCACAAGTGACACTAAACCCATCGCACTGAAATTTTGGTAACACAATATAAACCAAGGTGAATAAAATAATTTAAAATGTAGCTTCATAAGAAATGAACAAAGCTGATTTGGCGTTGAATACTATAAATTCGAGAGAAATAAAGTCTCCAATTTTTTCCGATTTTATTACGCCGCTCACAATGACGGATTGTATCAATAAAAACCTTTAATTTTTTTGTGATAAATATTCTTTTGATTAACGCCCCAGTCAATAACTTTTCACTTATTTCGAGGAGTTCAGTTCAGGAATGATGTTAGAAATGGGAGTATCCGAAGAATACCACCGACCCTCAGTAAGTAAACTGTTAAACTTTCACACACCAGAATCTGTCGTGAGATGAATTGCAACCTAGGTCCTTGGTAATTACATATTATACCAGTTACTAGCCGGCAGTTTCGGAAAACAAATCCTCATCAGTAGTGCTTGGACCAAAATTATGAAACCAAAATTATTTTGAAGATGTTGAAAAGCTAACTAAAGGACCAAAATATATTTCACCAAATTAAGCTACGAAAATACTTTGTATTAGGGAGTATACCTTAGTTTTTGAGAGATTTCAAATTTTAACTTGCAGGAAATTTAGACAATTAAAGTATATTTCTGAAAATACGAAATTATTGCCAACTGATCCGTGACCGATACTCTTTTTTGGGTGAAGTAGTAAAGTTCAACATGACCTTATAAGCTTGATGTTTCATAGGGCACGTAGCATTTATATACATGTTCAAATAATATAAATAAAGAACAATTGGGATACAATTTTAGTGGCCTTAATAAGAAAGTGGCCCTTATATAGAAGTGACCTTTAATACAGGTTGGACTGTTTTATTGCATAGCCATTGAAGCAGATAAAATAATATTTCATTGTAATATAGAAAGCAAATATTAAAATAAATGTATTTCAAATACCTGGTTAAGTGACCCGGATCCGTCAGCATTGCTTGTTCCGATAAATGTATCAAGAAAACCTTGCATTTTTTTCTGGACAGCAACATATGTTGGTGGCATACGCATATGCGATTATAGTAAGGAAAATCAACACCTGCATTTTGTACTTCTTAATTCTGGATAAGAATTAGCAATGGATAATCTTCTAAATCAGAATGCGAGATGATGGAAGAATAAGGGTTTTATATACCACTTTTAAAGTAGATATTGACTAGATTTAGCAAGAATCGCGTGATTTGCAGATGCTGCAATTAAACAAGAGCGCGTACTTGTTGGTAGATGTGATATTTTAAATAACACATGAAAATAAATGATGTTTACATTTTGCAATATCAGCAAATGCTTCTGTTTGTTAATAAAATGATTAAATAATATGCAAAAAGCCTTACAAACCGCTCTCGAAATAGGTGATTGACAAGCTTTCGCAATAATCGCGTGATTTGCTAATGCTCCAATTTCGCAAGAGCGCGTACTTGTTTTTGACTAGTTTAAGGAAGAATATTGGTTATACGAGTATTCTTTAAAACAAACACGTGTAAATGAATTATGCTTTAAATTAAGTCATTCCAATAAACGCATATCTTTAGTAAGATATTAAGCAATATACCTGTTTTATTATTGATGTCACCTGTCTTTATTGATTATTTAAAGTGTATAAGTAAACATACTCTTCTATATATTTCAACACACCTTCGTTCCTAAGTTTAAAGTCTTCAAATAAACAGTAATATTTCTTTGAGGTTATTTTTTATGTCGTAATATTGATGGCAAAGGCACTCTTAAGACATTTCCTCGTCTACATGTATGGAGGCCGCGATGGCCTAATGGATAAGACGTGTGTCTTTAAACCAAAGATCTCTCACCGCTCTGAGTTCGAGTCCCGCTCAGACCATATGTGGAAAAGTGAAATCCCCTTGCAGTTGGCCTCTACTGGTTCGCCTGGTATTAGTATAATGGACTAGGGCAGTGGTATGCTTGTCTGGGGCGTACTGACTCTGTGAGCTAGTACGTTAAAGTAGCCCCGACTCCGCGCTAATACAAGGCAGACCGTACAAGACACTCGCACTTTACATGCATACACTTAATCCATAGAGATTAATAAAATAGTTATCGTCGCGAATAGATGAACATTACTGATCAGACGTTTAGCAACATTCATCCAACCAGTCATCTACATGTACAAAGTTTCACTGTAATTATCTCTTCTTCAATATCAGTGAGTAATGGTGTTTAATGTCCCAGTCAAGAATATATCACTTATATCGAGACATATTGTTTAGTATCAATATAAGTACCTTAGTTCTTGATGGGTTTTTAAACAGCTCTCGGACAGTTTATTTGATCAGTGCGTGTTTGACAAATACAAGTATAATTCAATTTTCGTTTGTTTCAAGCATTTTGATTGGTCTAATCTTTTGTGTTATTTTTCACGACAGAATTAGCTCCTCTCCAACTTTCATTGCCGAAACTACTTTTCTGACCTACATCCCAATGTTTACATTGTTGACACATTACACATAAGTTGTAAAAGTATCACATGCACTTATTTGGTTTTTTTTATAAATCATAAATTGAATCATAAGAAATGAAGTAAAATTTTCCTTTTGTTTTGAAAGTATGAAAGAATTGGACATTGCACACGTAACATAATTCGCTACGCGATTTATTCAGTGTGCAAAATGTCCAATTCTTTCATACTTCCATAACAAAAAGAAAATTTAAATTCATTTCGATAATAACCTAACTCGTCGCTTCTTGTTAAAACTCTAATGCGACGTTAATTAGCAAATTAAACACATTTGAATGTTTAAAGCATAACCCAAAAAGCAGAGTAAAAACTTTTTAATCTGAAAAGTTAAATTAAACACTTGAACGATCAGCAGTAAAGTTAGACGGGGTGCTACGACGGAACAATTTTTCGTCGGTAGTTCATGCACCAAACTATTTCAAGGGGTTAAAAAAAGTTTCCATTGGATTTAAATATATGTAAGCAAATTTATTTAAGGATTATTATATTTTAGGGAATATACCTTAAATTTTAAAGATTTAAAGTAGTAAGTGAATTAATAACTTTCTGACAATGAAAATATTAGTTCTTTTATCAAAAACAAACATACTAATCAATGTCCGAATCATAATTCAGAAGCAAAGTATAAAACTTTAAACCTGGCATGTTAGATTAGATACATGAACTTCCGCCAGGGAAGTGAGGCTGGGTGTTTAGGAAGGGTAAGACGGAACTTGGGCAGTGTACTTGAACTATTCATCGGCACATGTTAGTGACATATAAGGATCGCCTAACATGTTTAGAATATTAGGGAAGCATAAACGCGTCGTTAATTAACAAATTAAACACAAACATAAATTATTTAAAGTATAACCCCAAAAGTAAATTGAAATCTCTGGCACTTGCAAAATTAAGCTTAGCACTTGAACACACAAAAGGAAAGTTATACAGGTTTGTCCGGAAGATTGAAGAAGTCACATCTTGATAATAATTTATTGCCTGATTATCACAAATTATACCAACCTTAATTTTACAGCATTTAACAGCCATTTCGGAATACAGTTTCTCGTCAGTAGTGCTTGGACACTAAATCTTTCAACTTCTTTGCTGTATGTTCAAATGTTCAAATGTTCAAACTTAATTTTTAAGCTTTCAAAGATTTTGTGCGCAAGCATTACTGGTGAGGAACGTTTAACTTGGCTTTTATGTGACTTTTTAACATAATTAACGAAAGCATGGACTTATTGGCGAGATGTTTGCGCTCGTGCGCAAGTGGGTAAACGTTTGTTTTGCATTTTTGAGTAAAATGAACCCATTAGAAAAGTATTTATGGCGTTTGGATACGACTAATCTAGCCGTTTTAGCTGTACATTGAAATATAGACAAATTTCCATTTATTCTTTATTTATAAATTTGTCTTGCTTATATGATAAATGTATAGAAAATGATTAGGGTATTTTGGTGTTATCAACGAAAAATATTATAAAAAACATATATACCAATCCATGTCAAAATGACAACCATAAAGCAAATTAAAATCCCTGAAACTGTCAAATTAAACACGCAAACTTTTACCAGGGAAGTAAGGTCAGGTGCTCCGGAAGTGGAGGTTCTGTTGAAGTACCTACACCCGCCACCTGTGTTTATTTAGATACTCAATTTAAAGTAAGTAAGCACACCTGGTAAGCTAGTTACACCCGCCACTGTGAAATAACATAAAGCCGTGGGACTTCAAATATATCCAGCCTAATTTTGGATACAGAGTTGAGTAATGGTGTTTAACGTTCCAGTCAAGATTATTCACTTATATCGTGAGGTCGTCAGCTATAGGCGAAGGTGCAGAAAGTTTGCCTATGGGTTGGACTGATGACATTATACAGCAGGATTCTTTGTCGTGCCACGCCTGCCGTGACATAGGACCTAGATTAATTTAAGTTCCAGTCCGAAATAACCTTGACTTTTATTTTGTTATGTCGAGTGCTTGGTGAAAGAACAGTCATTACCCAATTTCAAGTCTTGGGCCAGACCCGGTTGTGGTTCGAACCCACGATTGCCCATTTACAGAGAATTTTGAATACAGGGACATCATTCGTATAAACACAATATTGATGACGATTAGACTGGATATGCTAGGTTTAACAGTCATAAGCAACTTGCTTCGTCGATAAAGTTTCTGTAGTAAGAACGTACGTATTAATCGGGTACTTAAACCAGTAACAAAATTGTAAACCCAGTTGTTCACTAACATCCTAATTTTAAATTGGTCGTATTTAAAAAAAGCTCATAAAATTCAGCAGATCATTACAAAAGGTAATATAGTTTTTATTTAATATTACTTTTTGGTTCATCTTAACGAATGGAAATAGTCAGTGTTAATAATTATACTCATTTTCCTACTTTCTGGAGTCCCTTCAGGGTAGTTTGATACCAATTCAATGAGATCATTATATCTCAGTTATCTTTGATTCGGTGAACATGTATTTCAGGAATCTAAGGAATGCCATGACTGCTGTCTCATTCAAAGGTTATCTTACAAACGCAAAAAACGAGCAATAATCATAAAACATACACATATCAGTCCATGTCAAAGCCAAAATCGGAATGCACAGTAAAAACTTTAAAATTGGCAAATAAGGTCATACACGTGAAACTTTTACCAGTGAAGTGAGGCCAGGTGCTCGGGAAGGGTAAGAAATATCTGTTTACGTAGTCTAGCTACACCCACAACGTGTGTATACAAAATTGAGAGTGAAAGTAACATGGGACTCTAGGAAGTAAAATATAAGTAAATTGAGCTGCTGATACGGCGTTAAATAATTTGCAATTTTCACAAAAATATTGGAATAAACAACAATTTATTAAATTTAAAATTTTATTCTACAAGATAAGCATTTAAAAAACTAAATTTTCCATCACACTTGAAAATGTGTACAATCAATTGATGTTGGTATAATACAAAATACTATGAAGCTAGAAGACGTAGTGCCAAAAGAAGCATTATAGACTGTGTAAATGACAAAACAAGATATATGTAAAACAATAAGTATTACATTGATAATATATTTAACAGTTAAGATGATATATTTACATATTATTTCAGTGTTAATTCTACACCACTAGACCGCCGTTCGAGATACAATTCCTAAACAGCAGTACTCGAATCAAAATTTTGAAACCAAAAGTTTATTCAATATGTTTAACAAACACAGAGGACGAAAATAAATTTTACCATATTTAGTTATATTAGGAAAATACTTTGCATGAGAGAATATATCATAGTTTATGAGGAATTTCAGATTTTTAACTCGCAGCAAATGTTGTTCAGCCGGAATTTTTGATTTGATAAAAAATAAAAGTCTGGACAAAGATAAATATATACATGTGTATGGCAATATTAATGTGTATTTTCATTCATTCATGCATTCATTCATTCATTTATTCATTTATTTATTCATTAATTTATTTATCCTGATTAAAAGTATTCAGTAGAGTAAGGTACTTTAGCTTGATCACGTGCTCCATATTTAACATATCACATTACCAGTATTATATTTGACAGTGTAGATGGTATAATAAAAAGAGAAAATTTAAAAATATACCATATAATAGATTGAAAAAATATATAAAAACTTGCTGTTTTTGGAAATTTTGATTTGATCAGAAATAAAGCAGTCTGGAAATTAACTTAGATAAAATAATATATATAACAACACTTGTAGTTTTTTATTGATGTATTGTTTTATTTATTTATTTATTTATTTATTTATTTATTTATTTATTTATTTATTCTGATAAAAATATTCACTAGAGCTAGGTACTATAGCTTGATCACGGGGATTCATATTTAACCTTTAAATAATTAAGTAATAGTAGTTAAATAATTACGAATACGTAAATATATCAATAATTATAAATAAATACAGTCGAAACTCGTTATATATGTTTTAAAAGAAACCTAGGATAGTAAATGTTTTTGAATTTGATTATCTAGATAGTAACAATGTAAAAAAAAAACTTAAGAATCAAAAACAAAGATATCAATCCATATCCAAAAAATGTAGCAATGAGAACATGAAAATATTGCAAGAGAAATATATCTAAAATATTCATACAGAAACAGCATATCTTGATGACAATTTATTATTTAATTGCAATATCTTTGATTCAAAAATATATTTCTGAGAAGTGTGAATTATATTTCTTTTCCATTGGAAGAACATGCTCTACAAATTCTTTATACGCAAATTATTCCAGTATATTGCGGTATAGAAAAGAAAAGTTGACACTAGGAAAAACAACAACTTCTCCTTTTTATCATATATCCTTTTTATGTGCAATAAATGAGGTAAAAGACCAAAATATGAAATTGAACTGGTAGAATCTTTAAAGTAAAATGTTGAGGACTTACAAATTAAGTTAAACGCGTTTATTTTATCATGGGAAAAGTTCGGATCTTCCGGAGGTGTTAGTATCTCCTGTTTAGCTAGTAACATTACCCAAGAAACAGAATACTCTGGTAAGTGAAATATATTTCAGTCAATTTTGGATACAAGGATTCTATTTTGCACCTTAAACTATGAGGTTCGTGTCTGTTCAGGAATATAGTATTAAAGTATGGAACTAAATTAATCCATTCTTATATAATTTACAATTTCTTAAATTATGGGATCAAATCAAGATAAAAAAGATTAAAATTAATCAATATATTTGCACTTTCTCTTAAATATTTAAAATTTATAAAGCCATTTTATTGGCTGTATTGATTATATGTCTTCTAAATAAGATCAAATAAAATAACACGAGTGATATTTTCTTTTATGAGAGCAAATGATTGACATTAGATTCGATCATAGCGAATTTCTGTTACATTGGTGCACTCACATAAATCATTCCGTAAACAAATATTTGACTGTCAAATCGATTGAAATAAAAGTTTTGTAAGTTTTTATTACCTCTTAAAACATTCATAGTTAATACAAAATCTGGAGTTATACACAGTAAAACTTGTCTATAAAGGACGCCTTTGTAAAAAAGAACATCTATTTATAACTAAATAAGGGCTGGAGACTAAAGACATATTTTAACAACAGATAAAGTCACCTGTCTATTAGATTAATATTTTTTTGTTTTTGAGTATCCTTAATAGGAATTTATAACTGTGTTCAAAGGTAAATAATGTCCATACTGTCTAAATAAGCGATTTAGGTACATGCTTACCAAATACAATAATATTTTGATATATTTAAATATTTAAACATAACATTATATTGGTCATACGTTGGTATCATAAACAACACGAATTTTATCGGTAGGCATATAATTAAGATTTAATCCATAATGAAGAATATAGGCAGTAGTGAGACATAGAAAGTAATGTTTACTGTAAATTGCTAGTTGAAATTAAAAAGTGATATTCGTTCAAACTCTTTACTTTGCTACATTAAATATTAATTGAGACCACATATTAATAAAAATAAAATAAAACTATTTTACTGGTGCAGAATATTTGTGCAAAAATAAACTTTTTAACAATTATTCTCGATTAAATGCTAATATATTTTTTGCACACTATCATAACAATATTAGTGTTCGGCATAATTGCTCTTTATCCAAAAATATCCTGAATACATTTGATATATTTGACGTTCCATATTTCCATGTTCAATTCATTTCCAGTTTTGATTTTACACGTGTCGGTAATAGCTAGCTAGACCGGAAGTGATTACACTTCCGAAGAACCGGCGTCAATTCCATGCCACGAGTTTTCGTGTTCAACGTAATATACAGGTGATTTGGACATTGACTGATATGTTTGCTCTCTAACGATTGATCTTTTAAATGGTTAGGATAATTTGTTTGTATTTAATAGGCTCATTTTACGTACTCTTTTTCTGATATTTTATATGAAAAATAGACATAAGTATTACCTTTTTCATACACCGATTTGTAGAAGACAATGACATGCACTCAAAATTGACCAAAACTTGCAAGTTTAGCTGTGTTTTAATAAGAAATACAAAAATCATAAAGCTTATCTGCATACCTCATTATAATAAACTTTAGACAGGACTGGACAACTTCAAGGAGAAATTGTACCCTTGTATGTATACAGGCCCAAACCGAAGGGCTATGGATCACGATTAATGTATCTGATAGCTAAGCTGTGTCGGATATAACTACTTTTAATATGTTAATAAATGATTTGTTTAACTTTGACTTACAGGTGACATACCTCCAGATCAAACCGGTGTTCATTTGGCGCAATAAAATGGCAAGCGACACAGGTATTTACCTTACTACATTTTAGACACAAAAACCGCCGTTCTTAACAAAACAAGTTTTCGGAGAATTAGAACAAATCATTTGTTCCTGAACATATTTTTTAAATGTCAAACATCATTTTTTAGTAAGAAATGGACGTTACAGGAAAAATAAATAATATTTAAATACATGAAAATTCGCCAGACATTAAATTTTATCACTGTTCTTAATATTTTGGTATTTTTATACAATATGGAATGTAACTAATACAAGTGCTTGATAATTACATGAACCTACGTTCTTATATCCTTTTTAAGTATTTCCTATTCATTTAGTTCATATATCAAGAAATTGGATTTTTCCTTAATAATTTCATTGATCTACCACTTACGGTCAATTGGACTAAAATCCAACCTTTACAAATAATATCATTAAAAAAGACAGGATCCTTTCCATTGACGGATCCATCAACTATTTTCACGACTTCTTTTTTCGCAAACCGCAAATGACGTCCATGGATAGGCTGGTTACTTATTCAAACAACCTTGTAAATGAATAATACAATCAATATAATTTTAAAATCTTAGAGGTATACACTGTAATCAAACGTTTCTTTAAGAGACCAACGGAAACTCGTATGAAGTCAGATTTTTCTAAGTAAAGTGTTATGATATATCGACATTTGTTACGTCAAGACTAACAGAAGCCCTTTGTGTTGTATCTATGGTTGTTTTTGTATCAGTTTCCAAGTCACATGATCGAGTCGATACATCTTCTGGCTGTTTGATACGTCCACTTTCTTTCCTAATAACAGTTTCCTCTTGTGTAGCTTCTTGATCACAAGATTGCCTTCTTCTTTTCTTTAGTCGCTTTAATTTCCTTGTCGGTTTTTTGGTCTCAAGATTTGTATTCATTTCCATAGTTTTCATCACTTGATCCTTGTCCTCTGGTGAAGCAAGGTCAATTTCTAAAGAATGGATTTCCAGTAGGAATTGAACCCTACTCTCTTTCTTATAAGAATGAAGTGTCATATTTTCAGATTTTTCTCCAAGATATGGCAAACGGTTGCTGAGACAAAAAAGATATGACATTTCTTCAAAAAACAACATGACTGATAGTTGTTGCATGCGCCAATGACGATATCGACCTTCAAGTACCGAAGCACACGTAACAGACATCATTGCGATCAGAGCATTTAACATTAGAACGTATGTGAAGATAACAAAGAAGATGAAAAGAGCGATGGCAATACCAGGGGACTTTGCCTCATAAAGAATATCTATCTCGCCTAATCCTAACATTAGTTTGAACATAGTAAGCATTGTCTTGAAATACCCTGCAAAATTATCGTCTGGTATGGAGTATGAAGTCCCATTACTTGATGTTTCTTCAATTGTTTTTCCTGTAAACATTATAGACATGCCTGCCGTAAATGAAATGAGTTCAAACCCTATAACTATAGAAAATCGCAACAAATCTCCAAAAATCACACGACCAATCAACTCGGTGAAAAAGCTAAAATAGTAAGTAGCGCGCAAGAAGAAAAGCATAAACCACCAACCAAATATCAGAGCAGCTATCAGAAACCCACTGTTTGTGAGTTCTTCTTTGCCAAGCCAATGTATTGATGAATCAACAATAAGGCAAACAGAAAAACTTAGAAGCAAGAGTAAATAAGGAATGTTGTTTGAATATTTTATGAAAATTGAGTTTGGTGGTTTTTTTGTTTTAACAACAAGCACTGTGAAAAAAATGAGGAGATAAATAATACTAAGCAAAAAACCAAAAATTTGCAATACTTCTACATAATACTTTAGGTTTTCATCAATATTTGGGTTATAACTGCTCTGGATTTTGACTTCATAAAACTCTGCTCTTATCACCGAATGACCCGTCAGAAAAGAAATGAAAATGATATGGATGGTCATCCACAAGTAGTGAAACCATCTGTATTTTTCCCATTTTAACCTGATGACATTTTTCACTGGGACAATTTCTACTAGTTTTTGTACGTACTCTATATTCTCCTTTTTATTGCTGTTACACATCATTTCCAATATTGATTCTGTTGGAGGACATATGCACACCATACATCCGCACATTATCTCATCACTTTGTTTCACATTTTCCACATTTGATGTATTAATCTTATTTTTTCTAAGAATTTCTTCTTCCGAAGTAACAGCTTTCTTCGTTGTCACTGAGTCGATTTCAGTGATATCATACTTTTTGATGTCGAACAATCCGTCATGATCTGCTTGAAAGCAATAGATATTCTTTAAATTTACAATAAATTCAAAAAGCCGAACGGTGCCCAAGCATGCAGCAAGTTGCAGTGCTGTCATTTTTTCTTTGTTCCTTTTAAACCAGATAAACATATCTGCTCTGTGTGACTTCTCGTCTTGTATATGGTTGTTCAAATGTTCACACATTTTTATCATTTCCATTTCCTTCTCTGGACGGACAGCAGCATATCGAATTATAGAATGAAATATTGTTTCATCTAGTGAGTTAATTTGGCATATATTTGCTTCATTCCTGATCAGGATATCAACCATTTTCATGTCACTCTTTAGTGCAGCGACACTCAGCGGGGTCTGTCCCATTAATATTGTATTCTTAAACCGCCTACCGTCTGCTAACAATTCATGAATAGGAAGCTGTTTTGAAAAATCAAGATTCGATTCTCGCCGACACTCCTGATCTTTTTTTAACAATTCTTTGACTATATTGTAATTGCCTCTCGCGACAGCAATGTGTAGTGCCGTCTGGCCTTGGTATATTTTTTCTCGTTGAAGATAAAGAAGGCGAGGTTCTATTTGTAGAAGTTCTTCAATAATGGTTGGATCATCGTTTTCAACAGAAGCTGCTGTGTGCAAAATCGTAACATCCCGGGGTTTCCTTTTGTCGCGATATTCAAATATATAATTCTGTAGTTCTTTTGGATACTTAGTATTTTAAACTTAAGCTCTTCCAAAAAATGACAGGCCTCATTCCAGTTTGTTTGTGATATTGATAATGATAATTCTAAATGTTCTTTTTATTCTCTCTTTTCTTCTAATGGTGTAGCTGTAACCAGAACGAACTCATGTTTTAGTGGACATTTCATCAAAACGAAGTAAGTTTTAAGTATAACTATTGTTTTACTTTTTAGCTTAGCCATAGCTGTAACAACATTATTTGACAATTAATCATAACATCTGTCAAAATTTCTGCGTTTAGAAAACCTTTTTCCTGGTAAACCATATGCTTTTTCTTTTGTTTATATTAACAATGACAAGTAAACTTTATTCAATATAGAAAAAAACAACAAAACTGAAAACGTCTACTTTTTAACAATAAATATAACCAAGAATATGACAAAACAACTAAAAGAATCAAAAATGAATAACAAATATATTTAAACGATTATAAAACACTCGACTTTGGACAAACATGTACTTCCACATGCTTTATGGTGTGGTAATAGAATTTTTGGGAGCGCATAATATGTTTAAAAACAATGTGTTGATGAACGATTATGTTTACCTCTTCAGGGTTACATGAAAGCTTTAAATTTATAAATCCTACTTACCTGGCTTCCAGACTTTTGAAGCCGTAGGAATAGTATAGTCTAGAAAAATAAAAAAAATTGCTTTAAATGAGAGAGTTTAATGACGGTAAAAAGATATTTGAACCTAAAAATTTATACTTACTGCAAATAATAAAAAAATAAACCATGTCCAAACCACGTTCTTAAAGTAAAGCAAAATTTTACAAGCTGGTTAATTAGACTAAACACATTGACTTCCAACAAGTAAGTGAGACTGGGTGCTCTGACAAAGCACCCCCTGTTACGACTGCAATAGATGCAATAAATATTTTGTCAAGATACAATTAAATTATTAACCAGTCAAGCTCAACAAAGACTTCAAACCGAGTATTATATAATTCCATATTTCGGACAGACATTAAAGGAGATCATATTTAATGCAGTTTAAGTTCTGCGTGGATTCTTGTCATGGTGTTTTCGCGTTATTGTTAAGAACGGCTTTTGTTATATCAAAAACAAACTAAAACACATATCGCAACCAAAACACGTGTTTAACTTAATATGTCAGTCTCTAAAATTTTACTTCGCTTTGTGAGCAACATTAGGATATGAAGTATTGTTGGGTTTTTTTTTTTTTTTTTTTTTTTTAATCAATTTTTATTTTAAACCATGCAAGTTGCTATTGTCAGAATCAACTACCGCCTTTACCAAATAATTAAGAAATAATCAACAAATAATACATGATAGGAGTTTCATATGAAGGTCATGTTATGGTCGTATATCTTTGTAGAAACTATTAAGCGCCCCTAGTGGCCAATTTCACGAAAACAACCCCTGATTTTAAAAAATATTGCTCGTGAATATATAAGTTTGATTTTCGAAAACAAAAAAGGGAGCCATCGATCTACTTTAAATAAACAATTGGCTTGGAGTACGAAACAAGAAAAGAAATTTATTTCTTCAATCTTCCTATGTTTGAGAAAGAGATTTCCGCTTGAAGAAACAATGGAGGAAATTTCTTTCTTTACCTCAACCTAAACGTGCAAACTTTCAGTGATGTCACAATCAAAGGACAATTGAATGACGTCATATCAAGAAGACATGGCGTCGTCTTGCGGAAATATGACATCTAAGTCTCTAAAATTAAGAAATTTTCACTGCGTTTCAAATGTTTATTTTAGGTGATTAGAATAAACAGCTTTGCTTTCTAGTTGATACCTGTTGTATAAACCAAAATCGGGTTCAATTTGTCCGATGGTCATATTTATTTTTATGCAAAATGTTAAATAACAAAGTTAGATTTACAACGATGGTGTCGATGTCGATGTAACTCATACTTAAAGCCAAAAATTGTCATCAAAATGTAGAAATAAAATCAGCAAGCCTAGTTTCAGACTGAATTATCCAACACCTCAGTGAGATTTCTCTTATCCTACATGGTTATCCATGATAGATTCTATCATTCTTACATATTCAGAAGTTACTATTAATGTCCTAGTATAGATTTGTTCTATTATAAATTCAATGTTTTAAGAATTAATCAAGGACATAGATTGATAGCTATTTGGCTTTGAAAAACAAAACCAAGATTAAATAAAATATGGTTTGTACCAATAGCAACTATTACGTATATGTAGCTAAAGCGTTCTTGATCCTAAGCTGCCGAAATGAAACAACAATTATATTTAAACTGACAAAAATAGTATTCAGCATAAGTTTTGAAGAATCTTCAATTTGCGTCATATGTATTCAAGGCTGACCCCTACTGTACAAATTGCCAGAAAACATATATTGAACTTTTGATATGTTGTACAATGACCTTGACCAAATGTCAAAATTTCAGTATCGATTGGCACCTTACTTACCTTTATAAGTTACGAAGCGCCACCTAGTGTTCATTTTCACGTTGTAAATCACCAAACTAAACTAATTGGTGCCAAAAAAGTAACTTTAACTACTCTTTTCTTGTGCTTAAATTTAAAAGTGTCTTGCAACCAAATTAACTTGTATTACGTGAGCATTATTCGGACCAATGTACTTTTATTTCTGTTCACGTGATAATTATCGACTACACTTTTTGAAAACAAAGAATTAGTCGTCGTAATAATATACTAAAACCAATAAAGAAAAGAAAAAGAAATGGCTTTATTACTTATATAAAACGTTACCGTATATGTTATAGTGTACGATTGTAAATTCAACATTCTTCATCTGGTGTTAATAAACAAGATCACCGGTTGATAGCTTTACAAAACGAAAATAATGTTCTATATCGAAATGTCTACCACAGCAGATATTACAAAGAAAAGAAGGATTGAGGTTGAATGGGAGATTCGAATACGGAGTAAGATCTTTTTCAATTTTTCTTTATTCACGTATAATTTATTAACAAAATGTTTGAAATTAGTAAATACAACAATAACGACGACAATATTAAAAATAATAATAATAAACTAGGTTATAAGATTTAACATCGTGATCTGTAGCGATCTTAATACTAACGCAAATACAATGGGCAACGACAAAAATTGAAAAAAAAAGAAAAATTGAGAGTTTCAGACCGAGATAAGAAAATTCCAGTCGAGTGGTCAAATATTTCCATTTCAAATATCTGACCATGGTCTGAAACGAGTAATTGATTATTTCTCTCGCATATAGATTCTAATTGTAGCATAAAGGCGTTGAAATTTCCTCACCTTAAAGCAAAGAATTTGCTAGCGGATAAATACATGTATGACGTAATGCTGTAACGACACCAAAACGTGTCGCTCAGAGAAGAAATGTGAACCTACGTGATAATAAATAGCAACAAAATACATTTTCTGTTTCTTGGATGTATTCATTCCTTACCAATTCGGATTTTAGTATTAACCTAAATCACGTGACAAGTCTGTAATTTAGGGCACAACAGAAATGCCAGCATTGACCGGCTGGATGGTGCTATCGATGGGTTGTATTTAAACACTTATTATACTTATTTTCGAACGTATACCCGCATCAAATAATTAAAATACTTTAAACGAATAGATTATATGACATTTTGATTTATTTATTATTAGACAAAATAAGCAAAAATTAAATTGAAAGTGGTTTAAATATAAATTTCGGTCGCTTGAAACCTCTTATGCAACGATCGCTTATCACAACAAGCAGCGCCGTGTCCATTGAATTTCAATGAATAAAATGAGTTAATTATCTTTTTAAAATTGCCTATATCAATTTTTACAACACTTTAAAGATTTACAAATGATATTTTTAGACGAGAAATTGTCATTTTTAATTTATCACTGAAATGATGCCATCTAGCGGTTCATCTCATAGTTTACAATCAAAACGGCAAAAAAGTTAAATTAAGTCATATGGTGATGAAAGTCACGTGACACTTCGTCCGGACCTTTGTATCTCAGAACCAGCGTATAGTAATAAAATAGAATTAGAAATTATAAAAACTTAGTTTTTAGGTAAATAGCTATAATATGTTATGATTTCCTCGTATCATGAATTACTCCCCCTACTATTAAAAAAGTAGTTCCCATTGTACTGAGATACCCAAAGTACGCACGCGGCATGCGATACGGAAAATGTTCGTATCACCTATTGCGTGAAATTAATCTGTCATATATGCGAGAAAATAATTTTTAACAGAATGTGTATCAAATAATCGTCAATATGCTCTATGTTAATATTATCTGTATTAAAATTTGCCGAAAAAACTCTTGAAAAATTCACTTCTCGTGCTCGTATCAAAAGATTTCAATGACTTACCATCAACGTTTACAATGTAGATTCGACTGATTTTCACACAATTATCATTTTGTTCTTTAATTAGTATCCAATACTAATATTGTGAATTTTTATCTTGATTAAATGCAGAAGCTTATTTCGACCATAATTTGTACTTGCCCAAAATCAGATATTCAGGACGTCATAGAAAAATACGTCAAACCAGACATTGCGATCGTACTAAGTATTATCACAAGCATGCATAATTTACACTGCAGATTTTGCATTTGTTATATATGATAAAATGTATATCCACTTTATTGATCAGTGGAAAATCAATAAATTTACTGTCAACTGTTGCAAGGCAACAAAGGAACGAACATGTCATTTACAGAAATTATAGAGTTACTGTAAGCTAAGGTTATCATGTAAAACATCTTAAGGAGAATCTCGATTTAAATCCACCTAATCTTAAAGACGACAACATTTGTATTGCTACTAGGTATGTCACAAATGTGGTTCGAATTAAACGGTGCTCACTATGTCAAATAACAAAGGAGTTGCGCTTTTTTTCTATTTTACTTACATGACTTCGTTATTTAACAAATTTCAAACTAAAATTTAAATTAAAAATTACAACTTAAATAAAAACTGGTGTAATATGTAATCTACATTATTATCTACTCACTACTTAATATGCTTCTCTTAAATATCTTTCGCAAAGATCATGCATATGTTTTTCTCTGCATCAGCAAAACGTTCAGTGAAAAACAAACGTAACATTGTCTCACTTAACTAACGTTTACATGTTGAAGTTATGTATGAAGAAAAAATCGGATAAGTTTTGTTATATTTTATTTTATTTCGCTATGACTAGCTTAAGATATAAACAAATCTAAAACTAAAATTGTGCCTTTATGCAACATCGAATCCAAATAACAAACAAACATGAAAATTCATGTCAAAAGGAAAATTCCAAAGCAAAAAAAAATAATAATAACTTTAAATCTGGCAAGTTATGTGAAACACGTAAACTTCCACCAGGGAAGTGAAACAGGGTGCTCCAGAAAGGTGAGCACCTCCTGTGTAGCTAGAGTCACCCGCCACCTTTGTAATAAAAATAAGAAAATGAACGTGGAACTATTTGACGTCAAATATATCAAGGGTAATTTGGGATATAGAGACATCATACATCAACTACATTTGTTTTTGGATTGTAATTCAAACACAGATAGGTATGTTGTTTTTATGTATAAACATCCGATCGCTGCTTATAAAATCCCGACTCTGGCGGACACGACGCAACAAACAGATTTATTGTACTACTAGCAATCAATAAACATGAATATTTAACACTGTTAAAACAGTTATGTGTATAAGTACCAAAATAAACATACTTAATAATGTACAAATCAGAACTCTAAAGCAAGGTACAAAGTTTGAACTGACAATTTTAAGAAAATATAATCAATTGTATTGCAAATGTTTAAGAATTTCTTAGCCGTGTTTAGATGAAATTGTCGCTTCTAAATCACAACAAATCATGGAAAATATGTCATATTTAGGTTTGTTTTGGAGGGGAATTTCAGCTGCATTAAAAAAAAACAAGCATACATATCCATGTTGAAATCACAATCCATAAGCAAAGTAAACACTTTCAAACTTTAAAGTTAGATTAAATACTTGAACTTCCACCAGGGAAGTAAGGTCGGATGCTCCGAAGAATGATCATCGACAATGTGTTTGAAAGAGTGAGTGAGTGAGTAATGGTGTTTAACGTCCCAGTCAAGATTATTTTACTTATATCGAGACGTCGCCAGCTATAGGCGAAGGTGCAGAAATTTTGCCTATGTGTTGCGCTGATGGCATTATACGGCAGGGTTCTTTAGCGTGCCAAGCCCACCGTGACACGGGACCTCGTTTATTTTAAGTTCCCATCCGAAAGAACCGTGACTTTCATTTCGTAATGCTGAGTGCTTGGCGAAAGAACAGTCACTACCCACTTTCAAGTCTACGGTCAGACCCAGTCGGGGTTTTGAAAGAAACAGACAAGGCAAAGTGAAAAAAACTAAACAATTCTATCCCTAAATTTTAGCTGATGTCGTTGTGTTTCGCATTTTGATGGTTTTGCTTAATTTGTCAGTTTCAAAGTTTTTACTTTGCTACTGAGTTTTGAATAAGATATGGATTAGTATATTTGATGTTTATTTACGGTCGAAAGAAATTGAATACGATTAATATCTATCAAACCATTACTATGATTGGATAGTTGATTTAGATATTTTGCTATGCGTCTTCTCCATAGTGTATTAATTATCTAAAAACTAAGGTATACTCCCTATGCAAAGTATTTCCTTTAGCTAAATTTGGTAAAAACTATTTTGGCCCTTTGAGATTTATTCAACATATTTTCAAATATTTTCTTTTTTAAATAAGACCACCGCGGTATGCACTCGGCATTACGAAATGGAAGTCTCGGTTAATTTGGATGGGATCTTAAAATAAACGAAACCTAATTTTTGTCAAGGCTTTTTATACAAAGGACATAAATATACTCACCCAAATTTAGCTAAGGAAATATTTTGCATATGGGAGTTTCAAGGTTTAAACATGTAAAACATGTAAAACAAATTAAGATTGAAGAAGACAGTTTTGGTAAAACACTGAGTAGGAAACACGGATAGAACATAAACTACCAAGTGAAAAACTATTAAATTCATAGTTTTAAAAATTGATAAACTGAGTAAAATAAATTTGATCTTTCAAAACTTGTCATTGACAACTTTAAATTCAACCATAAAATTACTTAAATAAAAATAACACCTGTTCAAACAATAAACGAAAGCTTAATTGTAATTTCATCATTTTTACAATTTTCTATTAAAACTTGGTCTCCTTACCTTCATTCATTCTTAATTCTTTCTCATTAATAAAATGTGAAGTAAAATATTTTTAAAAACTGAAGTTTTTCAATGTGAATCTTTTTATATATAATAATCGATAAAAAGATATTTGAACCATTTATCTTGTCAAACGAAGTCTCAAACATATATATGCAAATTTCAATCTCCGCTCGTTTTAAATGAATCGAATTTTGTTCGTGTATTCAGATAAAACCAGAAATTCCAAGAAGCAACTTTTGTTCTAGGTAAAACACTCGTAGGTGAAAGGATTGTGGATACAGAAATATTTGCTTACATAATTCATTTTTGAAGTAATTGTGTAAACATAAAATATATATTACGTTAAAGAAACCCCCTGTCTTTGCTCAATTAGTAACATAAGTATGGATTCATAAAAATGCAAGCAACGTCGATTATTTAAGAGACCATAATTCTCAAGGGGCATTCACAATTCTTCAGTCTATTTTTAAAGGAAATTTAATGTGAAAAGGTTACGCAAGTGATAATGGTTACAATCAATATATCGATACATTGTTGGATATATATCTGTATTAGTTGGATTTTTATATCCAAGTTAGACAGAAACTTGTCAGGGAGACTCATTGAATTTACTGTAAGGGTTAATGACTATACAAATCAATCACAACCAAATTCACGCTTATAAACTTACGATTGGAGTTTTAAGTTCTGCTTACAATAAAAAGATAAAGCAAGTCTATGCTTATCAAAGCCCTAAACAGTTTTATGACTGTCATCACAATATTGTTGATAAGTATAATGTCTCTGCATACTAAATTATTTTGGATACATTTGACGTTCCTTAGTTCATATTCGTTTCACTGTCAAATTTGATTTCACACGTAGCTGGTGCAGCAAGCTGAACAGGAAATACCCTGACCTTCGTGGTAGAAATACACCTGTTTTACCCAAATTGTCAGTTTCAAAGCTTTTCTTCCTTCGAAATTGTGATTTGGACATGAGTAAGTATGTTCCTGTCACTTTCAAGAAACCTCAGTAGGAGGTGCGTTATTTAAATATGAAAAGTCTACTTTTATCTTGTCTAATCTGCGTTTTTCTGTCTCTGTCGTAAAGTGTGCACTAGATTTGACCTGCATTACCATGTAGCATTCCATACAATTAAAAAAGTAGTGTTGTAAGAAAGTTGAAATAAATGGTTTCTTTTGGAAATGCGTGTATTTTCCTGTGTTGTTCGTATTCTAAGGAAACGGTTTAATATGCGCAAGTTTGTTCGTTTCGATGTTATTTCAAAATATAAAGACAATTCAAAAAACAAACATACCGATCCATGTTCAAATTATAATCCCAAATGCAAAGTTAAAACTTGGAAAGCTGTCAAAATTTAGTTGAAACTCTCAAACTTCCATTAAAGAAGTGAAGCGAGATGCTTATGGTATTAAACAATCCTTAGGACAAAATCACAAGTTTATTGTTCTCCATTCTGACAAAAAGTTTGACAAAGATAACCAGGCGGAGTACATGGCCTCACGTCTCTAAAACAACATTACGTTTTTTAACTCGTATTTGAAGTTTTACTTTGCTACCTCGCGAAAGTAACGAGACACAAAAACAAAGATGTTTCGAATATTCAATTTTGTTATATTTCATCTGTATATGCACTGACCATCATCGCGAAATAAAGGTACGCAAATATCTTGAAATTACCATTTTTGCGAAAAATACGTGACGCACCTAGTATAACTATGTAATTCACAATGTCTATAATAGATAAGAGTATTTGTACTTAATATAACTTTTAAAGATAAGAGATCGAATAAAATATCTTTTATCTTACGAAGATGTTGATATTTGACGGTGTGAATTTGTGTCGTAAGTTATTTGCCTATTTAAAAAAAACTAATATTACAATATATTATAAGAATTGTCTTTAGACTATAAGGAAAACATACCATTTCATTTCAAATCAAAATTGAAAAGCAAAGTAAAAACTTTGAAAACAAGCATATTTAGTGAAACACGTGAACTTCCAACATGGAAAGTGGGGTATAATGCTCCGGACGGGCAATCACCTCATGTACAGCTAGTTACATCCTCCATGTGTTTAATAACATATGAATGCATTCTTAAAAGATCATATGATAAGCATGAACTTGCGATTAATGGGTTTAATGAGAAACTCGTCAAAATATGACCACGAAAGAAGTAACACTTGATGTTATCCACGGCATCGTCTGTTGTCAAATGTCAAATTGTAATAAAGGCTACAAAATCATAACGGATGTGATATATCAACAATAACAATCATGTGAATCCGATTCTAAATAATAATCCCAAAGCAAAGTGAAAACAAAAATATATATTTTTCTTTTTTCTTTTCCTTTTGAACATTTTAATTACAACAAATACTTGCTCGCAAATTTTTAAGAGATTCGTTTTCTTTCTGTTTTCGATGAATTTTCATGCAGTATCTAGCTCCAATTGTTTATTTTATGGGAAAAACATCTGCCAAATAAAAACATATGTCATATGGTGTGAAGAACGAGTGGAAATCTTAAGACTTTACATTGTCCTGGTTAAAGTCGCATAATTCTATATTTCTAGGATTCTCTTATTTATTTTAATTTCACTTTTGATGGTTGTAGCTAGCTTCCTAGGCACATACCTTCATTTCCTTGATGAACGTTTGTGTGTTTATCTAATTAATATATAGTTTAGAATTATAACTTTGCTTTTGCGATTGTTATTTTAACATGGACTGGTATGTTTATCGAATTGATAAAGTATTTATAAAAGAAACCATCTTTAAAAAACTATAATTTCAGGATTTCAGCTTTTTAAAGTTAAAATATAATTAAATAGTAGATAAAAACAAAATACCAATCCATGTCAAAATAACCACCCAAAGCAAAGTAAAAACTTGGAAAGGTGTAATATTAAGCTAAACACATGATCTCCCTTTAGAGAAGTAAGGTAAGGTTCTCCTGAAGGTTATGCACATCCGATTTAGCTAGATTTTGAACCGCATCTCTAGATACTATTTTGTCACATTGGTCGATGCCAATGTATTTGTCAGGGTTTCTATATTTCAATATTTAGTTTTTTATTCATAAATATATATATAATATATATATATATATATATATATATATATATTTTACAAAATTGATATTAAAAGCAACATAAGCATATGTAACATAAAGAGTTTTTGTACAGGTCTTTTGCTTTGGACATATATCACTTGTTTCTGTAAGAGTTAGAAATGGATAAGTATGTTTGTTTTTGATTGCACAATATGTTTTGCTTTTCTTACCTTTTACATATGAGTATGGAAAGTACTTTACTTTTCATGAGGACGACAAACTGCAAACTGACAAGATAAGCATATAAGCACAAAGTCAGGATTTTTATAAACTTGTGTTTCAGATAAATTAAAACTTTATCTCGTGACGAAGAAATGATTCAAACCGTGGTAGGTGTCCCAAATAGAATGTACTGTAATGTTTGAAGCATTAAAATATCAAACACAGGTTTTTACAGAGTGAGACATTACGCAAAAGACAACGACTAGATCAGCGTTTTATATAAAAAAATAAGAAACCCAGAACCATGCATTTTTTTGGTGGAAGTTTAAGACTAATTAACATCTAAGCCCATCTTGGTTTTTTTTCCCGAAATAAACACATTTAAAATGGCTTTTGTCAAAATGATAAAGTTTTATTGTATGTCTCCGTTTTAGCTAAAATTATATTTGTGTTAATTACCTATGTTGTTCTACATTTCAGGTCGACTGGCAGTCGCTGTTACATTGTTGAATGTCACTTGCAGTTTGTATTATCGTGGTTGTCCTAATTTCATTTTCAATAGGAGGTTTTATACATGTAGTGTAGTTATTTTAAACATAACACCGAATGACAAATGAATGGGGTTTTCAAAATGCTAATGGCAGCATTGTCAATTCAATATTTTTACGCTATAAGCATGATTTGATTATTTTAAAATCAAGATGGTAGTTTTGGAAATATATATAAAGATAAATGGCAACATGCTTTAATACAAATTTTGTTCCGAGAGTGGATGTGATCCGTAGGCCAACCCCTTGATTTGTCAAAATAATATACCAGTGCAGATTATGTGTTATTTTTCAGGTGCCCTTAAATGTTTAAAGTGCGACACAACTATTTCACCCAAACACTGCCACAACATCAAGACCTGTATTAACGGGGAGGTTTGTATAACACATTGATTTTTCGGGTGCCATGTGAACGACAAAAACAGAAAATACTATTGTCCTTCCGTAGAATTGTTTTCCGATGTTCTTTTAAGATTCGAATTCCCTTCAAAGACCGAAAAGGCCCAGGACAAAAACTTGAATTATTATATCGTTAAAGCGCTTTCTGCTTCAGATTTTGCTTTTTTGTTATTAAGTGTTTACGCTACGAAAGTGTTGAAAACAAATTAACATATAATACATCTAATAATTTTCTTTCCAACCTATATTCCACAAAACTTGGACAAGAACACTACGTTATATTGTGTTGATAACATTCTCTTTCCAAAAACCGTTTTTTTTCAAGATATATTAATGTAAGTGGTCTCCTAGTCGCTTTCGATCTTCCACACTTCCAGTTTCTTTTTTTAACAATCTGTTGTAATTTTTCTCTGTGTATTATTTCCTATCTTGTTTTAGCTCTTTTGACTGCATTTTCTCCATGACAATCAAACAGACCTTCAATGCACAACCTTAAGCCTGTTTACATCGCTGATTCTTCTGGTTCACGAGTTGCTGCAAAATTGTTCTCAAAATAGAAAAAAAATATTTTCGGCATTACGGAGTTTTCATAATATGTATATATTCTCTTCTGTTCTTTCTTCTTTGGTATTTGTTTTATTGTTATTTCTTTCCATTTGTTTGCTTATGCATTTTTTTGGGGGGGGGATTAGCAATATTACAATAAATTTTACCAACAGTGTCTTAAGATTAAGTATAGTGAAAACATAAAAACACAAACATAAACTATTTCGCGAAAAACTTTAAAACTTATATTTTGCGTGTATGTACTTTCAAATCAAAATCACTGGATTTGTTTAATTTTCGCATTTGATAGCATAATTTGACATAGATTTGAATGTAGCTTTTATATAATGAATATGTGCAATGCTTTGCTAGAAATAGAGATTGTATCCAGAATCATACATGTCATTTAAAGTAATGTGGAGAAAATAGGAGCCTCAAAATCAATCAGTTCGACCACTAATTTCTGGCAAATACCGTAAATGTACTTAATTTGACGGGGACAATTATTTGCATTGCTATTCCCGACATTTCGCCATGTGTAATGTTTGCGGATTTATGACACCGACTGAAGACGAAAATAACGGAAGGGGTATGCAGTATATTGCTCATTGTTCTGTTTTGAGACAATAACTATGTTTTCTGTGTACACGAATCATTATTTCACGGGATAATTTCGACCGCGAATTAGCGAAAATTAGTACATTACGAACAGGCCTTCACTTATAATACCGTTTAATTTTTTGCAGGTATGTTATTTTGTCAAAAGTAAGAACTTAAATAATGAAGATGTTTTTGCTGTTGGATGTTAACCTAAGACGGTAAGTAAAAAGGCAGAATATTAAAAAACTCTCCACATCGAATTAACAAAACCGTACCCTTTAATAAAGCATAAGAATGGTTTATTACGCGATAAAGCAATAATTTATTCTGTTATTACAAACAAAATATATAAGTTGTAAAAAACAAAAGTTTTCCAAAAAAATCAATTCATGTGTAAACCACAGTCTCATAAAACTAAAAGCAAAAACAAAGATACTAATCCTTGTCCCAATCAAAATCCAGAAGTACCTCCTTTTTAGCTTGCTACGCTTGTCACATGTACCGGTCCGTCAAAAAAATAACGTCACCCCTAAATATCCAAAAAGAAACGCCACCCCTTGTTTAGAATCTAAAATAATTTGTTCCATTATTTTACTGCAGTAGATGTTACAGATTAAGATAAACTTTTCAAATTGGACACTAAATTACGTATACACAGCGTTTTACCCACTTCTTGAAAAAAGGGTATCATGATTTTAATTGATTTTATTAATTTAAAAGTCGAACTGTTTAAATGGTAATTAACATCCATAAGTTAAATATTCTCAGTCTTCAAACAGCTAAACACTTAAAATCAAATATATTTCTCAATTCAAAGATAAAAATATTGGTAGTAGACCTCAGTCCTGATAAGACTGGATGGGGGCGGTCAAAAGTAGTGCATAAAACAAACCCAGAGACCTTTCCTTACCATGCTCATTTTAAATTGTTAAAAGGTAGTACTTTGCAATAATTGCCAATAAGAGATGATCTTAGGTTTGCAAAAAATTCAACCTTTATTGGTTGACTATAGCACTGATTTTCCGGCATAAGAACTCCAGCCGCATCATAACTTCTTAATTAAGATCACATTTTGGGTGTAAACATGACATGTGCTTTTACCATGGTTAGCACATATTTTAAATGTCTAAAAAAAACAATCCAACAACTCCCTGGTTTTCCTTGTCAAAGAAAAAGTGGAATATTTAAAGATTCAGGAAAATGTGTGCCATTGTGCGTACTTCGAGATTTGTTGACCATCTGAAAATGGCCTATTTTTAGGTAATATTTTGCAATTTTTTGTGTGGTTTCCATGGAAACAAAATGTTGACCAAAATTGTGAGAATTTGCACTTGGGTTAAAAATGCAGCATAGAAATATTGTTTTAATTCTCCTGAATTAAAAAAGTATCAACATTCATGTTGTGTCTGCAAAATTATTGAAATATAGGTGCATAACACTAAATGTTTTTGGTTAATTTTGAGTGTCAATTTACAACTGAGGTCTGTAACCATTAGAAATAGTTGATCTATGATGCAAATCTTATAAAAATGTTGGGTTGAAATTTGATTTTCAAATAATACTGGCCACTGCAAAAGCTCGTCCTATGCAAGGATTATAGGAAGAATTTGAATACGATATGGTGATATTGGAATGAAGGGTAGAATGATATTTTTGCTTTATAAACATGATTAGTAAATTTGCTCCGTGTGTATTTTATATCATGTTTTTTTAGTCTATTTTCTTTTTTCTAATTTTCATTGCATGTTTGTAATTATATTCGTCAAAGTTTACACCAAATTTTATACAAACTAAAAATCCCATAGAAAATCTATGGAATAAAATAAGGAATGAAGTAGTTGAGGCTAACCCTAGATCAAATTCTACTCTTTGGGAGTTCATGCAAAGTCACTGGTATAAGATAACGAAAGCAAAGTAGTGCAAAAAACTGATTGAGAGTATGCCAAGACGAATAATGGCTGTTATCAAAGCAAGAGGAGAACCCACTTAATACTAGCGATCAGTTATGTATTTTTGAATGTATAATAAGCAGCTCTTTTACAAAAATAAATAATGTTTACTTATGAGTTCTTTTAAATACAGAAACAAGAGGGTGAGGTTTCATTTTAGAAATAAGGCATGGTGTTACTATTTGATCGGATGTGGATAATTAAAATTGAAAATGGAACAATCGGATGTCAAATATATACAAGATAATTTTGGAGACCGAGACATCATACTTGTGAAAATTTTATGATGACGGTCATAAAACTTTTTGTAGGCCTTAAAAAGCGTATACTTTTTATATTTTGTGCGTCAACAATTTATTTGAAAGCAGCTTGTTTCATTGTACAAAATCTCATTAGTTTCAAAAAGCTTCATCACAGCGTGATTATTGTATACTCAAAAACAAATATATTAATCCATATCCGAATCACAATCCAGAAGCAAAGTAAAAACTTTGGAAATGACAAGTTAGGTTATACATTATACAATAAGCAATAGAAACAGGTATATTCTGCAGAGAAATAGAAAGTTTACAATTGAACAGTTGAAGTCATAACATGTATCATACAGCTTTAAGTTTAACATTTCTTTAACGTCATAATTGAAGTATTAGTCAAAATATAAAGCAGAACTTGATGAATCGATCGTTTCTTTTATTTCAAGCTCATTTTGAGATATGAAATTTACAAAATAATCAAGATTCAGAATTATTTAGAGGCAGAACGACATTTATATATCGATATTTTGAGTTGAATAGTTTGGCGACAGTCTTCCCTTCATATTTGGGAGGTTGTGCATGAATTGTGCTTCGATTGGATAAAGAAACAAAATTCATTGATATACCAATTTTTTCTTTGAAAATCAAATTATCAAATGCATGATATGTAATATGTATTCTATCAAAAACAAACTGATCCATTTATATTTGTATAATAACGCAGTTCTCTTTGTAATTATGTTCATTTGTATCAATATTTATTTATTGCATGAATGTATATCAAGGTATGGAGAATGCATGGAATGTTGTGATGGAGATTTATGTAATGTTGCCGGTTGCGGAGAACAAGGTTAAGAGTTTAATTAGAAAAATATACGCACTATTGCACCAGAACCTTTGTATTTCGACGTAGTTTCTTAAAAGGATCATTTTACTGGTCCAATTGTCTAATATTGTATTTTGTAACTGAATTTCTCAATTATGAATTAGTTATCTCTAATAACAAGCATATCAAAAACTTCTTTCGCTGCGGGTTGCAAATTATGCATTAGTTATCATTAGCAACAAAGGACAAAAACTATTTCATGTACAGTTTGTTTTAAGGTCACAGAATCAGTAAAGTAATAATATTTGAATAGTACATTTCTTGAAGATTATTATTGTGCAAATAATTCTGTTACTTCAGTTTTACATGTTTCCCTTTTCAATTTTAATCTTGGTAATATGTGCACATTACTCTCACATAAAACGCACTGCAAATTCTAACATATATTTAATCTAGAAGCTAAATAAAACCGGACACTCTGGCAAATTAAGAATAGCAGGTGTAATGCAACAAGGAAGGTGGAACAGGAAGGCTATGTATTTCTTTTTAAACTATACACATCTATTAAATGTCAAATTCATATAAATATCTAAATTCTAGTTTTTTGCTTTACTTTTAGCGTAATTTGAACAAAATTTTGCTGGGGGGGGGGACGAATGGCGCCCGATTTAATACGCCATAGAACTTATAGCATAAAAATGTAAATTTAAAAACAAAATGTTTCCACATTCAACGTAGAAGTCAATCTACTAGTTAATCTTCACTTTAATTTTGCATTTCATTCAATATATTAAAGATTATCCTTCACAAAGGGGACCAATTTGTCTTAGTTGTATACAGACACGAAATGCCTCAGACTGTGATGAAATTGCTGGATGCTCCCAAAATGAGGTGAGAGAAATGCTTCATTGACTAAATAGTTTTGTCATATGTGCACATTACAACTGTGGTTAATTATTTAGGAGTATCAAAAACAAACATACCAACCAATCCAAATCAGAATTATTCAAAAGTAAAGTTATGTTTAAATTTTATTGTAAAAAATAACAGTTTATTGATAATTTTCGAGTATGTTTGATTCTAACTAAAATAAAAAATGTTAAATTTGTAATTAACCACATACAAACCTGTCAATTTTCAAGCCTCAATACCAAAAGCAAAGTAAAAACTAGTAAATTAATATAAACACATTGCCTGCAAATATGGGCTTGGTGCTCAGGTAGTGAGAACGCTAGCAGTTTATTTCCGCCTGTATGTAAAATCAAAATTGGGTATGAAAGGAACATGTAACTATCGAACATCATAGAGTATATATCATGACAATTTTGGATACGTGACACAATACTTATCAATCAATAAAATGTTTGTGATAACACATTTAATAACAATACCGTAAATTTCTATCGGATTTATAACTGCTCTCTTGTCTACCAATTTTAATTTTAAGCATTGAAACGTCACTGTTTCTTTTATCTCTATAAAGGCTGCATCTTCATCCATACGATACCATACTGTTCTTACTTTGTATAATTTGTTTGATCCAACGCCTGTCTAAACCCAAAAATGAATTATTACACACATCAAATTCGAAATCAAAAATTATGAAAAATTCATAGTTTCGGCAATAAAGTTATATAAAACTTTTATTTGGTCCAAATGTCTGGAGAAAATGCTTATAGGCACGAACGGCTACATTTGAAACATTATGACAAACGTGATGACTTCAATTTTTCTATTGTCAACTTTCCTTTTTTATGCAGCAATATACCTGCTTCTCCTGCTTATGGTGTATTTGTTTCCCAATTAATACGCTATGGTAGAGCTTGTTCCCACTACGGGGACTTTGTACAACGAAGTAGGCTGCTTGCAAATAAATTGTTGACTCAGGGATATTGCAAGCCTAGGCTTATCAAGGCCCTCAAAAAGTTTTATGGCCGTCATCACAGTATTGTTGATAGGTTTGATGTTTCTGTGTCCAGGATTGCCTTGGATATATTTGGCGTCTCATAGTTCCATGTTCCTTTCACACAATTTTGATTACACACGTGACGGTTGTAGCTAGCTAAACAGGAGGTGCTTACCCTTCCGGAGCACCCGGCCTCACTTCCCTGGTGGAAGTTCACGTGTCTAACTTAACTTGTCAGTTCCAAAGTTTTTACTTTGCTTCTGGATTGTGATTTGGAAATGGATTAGTTTGTTTGTTTTTGATTGTCAAACTTTTTTTGACGGCAATGATAAGCTTAGGCTCGAAATATCCAAGAGTCTACAATTTATTTGTGAACGGGTTTTGACATCATATTACGATCACATAATGGGAACAGGCTCCACCATAGCGTATATATTGTAAAATAAATACATTAAATGCAAGAGAAGCAGAGAAGCAAAGAAAAGGAACGTTGCCAATTGCAAAGATGAAGTCATTATGTTTCTCGTATAGCTTGAAATGTGACCTTTATGACTTTAAATAACTCAAACATAAATGACATGTAAAAAGAAATCAGCATTAAATTTATTTTTAATATTGTTTGTAATGTGTTGTGAGCATGATTTAAATATCAAGACCGAGATTATATCCGTAATTCTTAAGCCATCCTTTCCCATTGGTTATTGCTCCATAAATCACACTAGGCGATTTGTGTGTAATTTTATGGACTCCTCCCTGAATGTTGTGCTTACCATGTATTGTAGATTTGGCCGGTGTGACTCTTGTCTTTAGAGAAGATACGACTGGCGAAGATTCGCCTACAAAATTTTAAAATAAAGGAAAGAGAGGATAAAAACATGTACTTGGACGGATCCATCGTAATTGTGGAGATTATAAAATCAAATCAAAGTATAAAACATGAATTCACATATGCATATTGAGTCAAAATCTTTTGATTAATAACGCTATACAAAATTTGGCAGTAAAAGAAAAGAATAAATACAACTAAAGAAGACACGAAAGGGGAACAACACATATTGGGACCACTGTTGTATATATTTTGTTTATTTTGGACGGACATTGTAGTAAATGTTCGGTGGTTTCAACAGTGTAGTTATCGTTCTAAATATCGTTAACAATACGTAATTATTTTAAGTTGTACATAATTACGCATCTAATTATAAACTTATTAAACATAATTTGTTACCTAGTCTATATTTCGATGCTGCTAGAGGATTATTTTCTGTCAAAGAAGGCGTGTAATTTTGAGACACCAACATTATTGTAAGTGGAAGCAATGCTATCGACTTTATATATTCACAAGAACATATATAAAAAGTATTAGCACCAATTTATGTCTAAATCAAAATCAGAGTCAAATAAAACACTTCAAAAATGACAAATTAAGTTAACCACGCGAACTTCCACCAGGGAAGTGACGCCGGGTGTTTGACCTGAAATTAAATTTCTATTTTTATATCAATAGCCAAAATACTTACAATGATCATTACACAAATCATGATGGCAGCATGACACACAGACGGTTTTTAATGCATTCCTCAGTGTTCCTCTTTTACCAAATATAGCCTGACCGTTACTATTTGAGCAGCTCTAAAATAAAGGAATATATAAAAATTAGCCAAGGTATCAAAATGTTGCAGTTTTTGATAGACAACGTATTTTTTGTTTGGTAATAAATTTTCCAAAAAACAATCGGTATACCAATGGGTACAAGCTATTGCACAATTGCTTGCTAATCTGTTTTATTATTCTTATGAAGCATTACTTTAATGCAGAACATTGTTATTACAGGAGATAGGCCTGTCGCCAGATCATTCAACTCTACATACAGACATATAGATGAACTTCTGTCTCTTAACAATTCTAAATTTTTAAACTATGTAAATGCTATCTATCAAAGCGAGCTTGAAATACAAGATACGACTAATTCCCCATGTTCTGCTTCATATTTAGACTTATACCTCAATTATGACGCCAAAGGATGGCTACATTTGAAACTGTATGAGAAACGTGATTACTTTAATTTTTCTATTGTAAGCAAGCTGCTTACATATAAGCCCATGGATATACCCATGGGTATTGCAAGCCTAGGCTGATCAGGGCTCTCAAAAAGTTTTATGGCAGTCGCCACAGTTGTTGATAAATTTGATGTCGGTTTGTCCAGGATTGCTCTGAATATATATTCGATGTCACTTAGTTTCGTGTTCCTTTCACACAGGGGCAACCGGCCGCACTTCCCTGGTGGAAGTGATTTACATAAGTTGTTAGTATTAACGTTTTTACATTACTTCTGGATTGTCATTTGGACATGGATTAGTTTGTTTATTTTTGATTGCAATTACATAGTTTTTAAACAGTAGTCTCAATATATGTAGATCTATTTTGTTTTCTCTTTTTATCATATAGGCGTGGATTGATGTGTTTTGTATTAGTCGTTTTTGAAAATTAAATGATAATGATTCACTTTTTGACTGAATTGATTGTTGCTATGCATATGTTTCTAAGCAAGATTATTCTGTATGCATGCCTAAATCAGCAGAAAATAGATATGTTAGATATATAAGGTCATCTAAAATCGCGAAAAGTGTTTGATATTTTGTACTTAACGTGACCATGTGGTATATAACTTCATGAAATGAATATTTTCCTCAATTTGGTCCGAGCGGTACGGATGAGGAATTTTATTCCGAAACCGTCGTCTAGTGATGGAAAATTAAAACAGCTTTAGTAATCACTATTTAACATCCCTGTTTAGGTAAAATATAAACACTTGGTATAATCTACCACATGTATCACGCAGATTTTGTATAATATAGTTGCTTCCGTAGTTTTATAACTTTTGCCAGAGTTTATCGTTTTTTCCTAAATGCGTATTTTCATTCCTTGTATGCTGCGTATACTCTGCAATAAAAAAAAAAAAAAACAGGCGTATGCAACACTAAAATACATCAGACTGACTAAATGACAGACATTTTTCTCTGACACTATGGCTCCTCGCATGCTTTAATTACGGAGCACCCGCCTCTTTTTCTTGATTTTAAGTCAACGCGTTGAAATTAAGCTTTACTTAAGGGTGTCATGTTTCTTTCATTTTAAATTCTGATTTTACGCGTAGCAGAGGAAGCTAGGATCACTAAAGGGGCTCACCTTTCCGTATTACCCGACCTCACTCCCTGATGGAAGTTCACGTGTTTACATAATTTGCAAAAGATTTTGCTTTTATCTGTTATAAGTCTCCAATCACACTGTGTGTGGGAGACTTGTTGTTCTTATTCCGTTTCTTCTCTCTTCTTATTCATTTTCTTTTTCCACCATCCATTTGTGTTCCCCTTTTCGCAGACATGTATCACTCAATCTCAATGGAACTTTATAGAAACAATGATACAACCAAATTTTTAAATTCCAACATGGCTGTCGTTATCAAAGGAACAGGTTAAAGTATCAAAACCATGAAACAATTTTTTCTCGATAACCATTTGTCCGAATTTCGGATTTTATAGGATTATTGCCGGCATATAGAATAATAGATTCCAATGGAAAACATACCGATATCAACAAAACTCAATATAGCCGCCGTTGTCATAGATACGTAAACATTATTGAAACTTACTGAAACTTTCTAAGATTGCCATTCACCTTCAGTAAATAAATACTTGGAGGCTAAATATTTCCAAAACGGAAATGAAAAAGGAGAGAAAATTAAGTGCTTCAAATTGATCGAAATTTACAGAAAGGTTGTATATTAATCTCAGAACTTATTTTAGGATTGAATTTTTCATTACCATGGATACATTATACAATTGTCCATCACCTTGAGTAGATTATCACTTGGAGTTTAAATTTTTCGAAATACATTTCGTTGCCATCATAACGAATGGTTTTTTATATACAAGTATTAAGTTTTCATGAATCTTGTATACATGTAATAAATTATCCAAACCGTGCGTATAAATGACCCTCCTAATTTTTTTAAATTCCAACAAAAATGTGGGGGAGTCGGGAGACTTTCGTCATTATGCTTGCCACAATTACAACTCTAGTGTAAAGTTTTAATTAATCGAATTAAGTTCATTGACACTTACCGCTGTGTCGCAAGATGTCGTGTAAAACCGTTCTCCATATTCTTCTTCTACTTCTATTCTGCATATCTATGAAAAAAGTAAATATACAAGTTTGTATAAAAACGATTACACTGTTCACGAAAACACATATTCTCATAATTTATTCTAAAACTTCAGAATTTAGACAGGCGTTTGAATAAACGACTAATGCATTTTATTTATTATATTACAGGTTATCTTCACAAAGGGGGTCAATATGCCTTAGCTGTAGACAGTCACAAAATACGTCAACCTGTGATGAAATTGATGAATGCTCCTTTAATGAGGTAAGGAACCATGTACCAGTATCTCTGCTGGTGGTTGCTTCCCTAAGAATATCACAGACTAAGTAGACAATCATTGTGCATTATTGTCAGATATATTTTATTTTCTAAATTTGTTGCAGGTAAAAATTTGAAATTTCTCAAAAACTTCAGTATACGCCATCATGCAAAGTATTTCCTTAGCTGATATTAAAATATATTTTGGTCTTTTGGGTTTCTATTCAAAATTTTACAAAAAATTGTTTTATAATTTTGATCTAAGCACTACTGATGAGAAATTGTATTCCAAAACTGTCGTCCAGTGCTGTAAGACTAGTATAATATGTAATTAAGAGGCAGAATGGTACGGTATAGTATGGTTGAAGCCTTTACAGAGATAAAAGTAACCGCGATCATTAAATACTTAAAAATCACACTACTAAAGTGCAGAAAACAAGTTCAAAACAGCTATTTTGGTAAAATATCTTTTTTCTTATCCATGTCATAAATTAATACAATATATCAGTATTTTTCAAATTTTTTGCCACACCAGACTATATATGTTCAAAAATTTTGAAAACAAAAGGAAAAAAGTTGTTTAAGAAACTATCATTAAAATTTTGCTCTTGTTTACAATGCTTTGTGGTGGGAAGGTAGATAAAGTTTAAAACAGCCAACAGGACAGGTAATAGGTCATATGCAAATAGGAAACAGGCCATAATGTATTTCATATGCAAATTAGCTGTCTTTCTCAGGTGTGTTTATATATATAAGGTAATCTATAGGTCATGGGCCCAATATTTGTGTACAATATTAAACACTACTATTTATAGCAAAATGCGTAATAAAGTTTAGAGTTGTATTTTATCGTATGAATAGAAAAGGAGTTTTTTATGTATCCACATAGAATAATAAGTGTTTCTAAACATGCTTTAAATGTAGGTCTACATGTGGTCATGTATTTATAAAGGTCATGAACCCAATCTTAATCTGCATAATGCGTCAGGTAATATTCAATAATGTAAACTTCCACCCTCTACACAAATCTCCAATGATACATTTGGAATTGGTAATGATTACTTAAACAACTTTTTTGTTTTTCCAACAAAAATTCTGAAATACAACACTTGATGCGGCAAAAAATTTCATGAAAAATGGTATATTGGGTTTTAATATTTAATTTGAAATCAAAAAGATATTTTACAAAATACCTGTTTTGAACTTGTTTTCTGCACTTTAATCAAAAACAAACATACTTATCCATGTCCGAATCACAATCCAGAAGAAAAGTAAAAGCTTTGGAACTGACAAGTTACGTTAGACACGTGATCTTCCACCAGGGAAGTGAGGCCGGGTGCTCCGGCAGGGTAAGCACCCCCTGTTAAGCTAGCTACACCCACCAAGTGTGTAATCAAAATTGTGAAAAAGGAACATGGAACTATGAGACGTCAAATATATCGAGGGTAATCCTGGACACCGAGACATCAAACTTATTAACAATACTGTGATGACGGCAATAAAACTTTTTGAGGGCTTTAATAAGCCTAGGCTTGCAATATCTTTGAGTCAACAATTCATTTGCAAGCAGCCTACTTCGTTGTACAAAGTCCCTGTAGAGGGAATAAGCAGGAAAAGCAGGTATATTGCTGCATAAAAAATGAAAGTTAATAGAAAAATTGAAGTCATCACGTTTGTCATAATGTTTCAAATGTAGCCTTTCGCGTGTGTCATAATTCAGGTATAAGTCTAAATATGAAGCAGAACTTGAGGAATCAGTCGTGTCTTTTATTTTAAGCTCACTAGAATAGATAACGTTTACAAATTTAGGATTGTTAAGAGACAGAACGTCATCTATATATCAGTATGTTGAGTTGAATGATTTGGCGACAGTCTTCTCTCCAGATTCAACAAGGTTCTGCATAAATTCTGCTTCATAAGAACAAAGAAACAAATTAGCAAGCAGTGGTGCACAGTTTGTACCCATTGGTATACCGATTGTTTGCTGAAACACTATATTACCAAACACAACAAATATGTTATCTATCAAAAACTCCAATATTTTGTTGATGATATCTTCAGTAGATTGCATTATGAATCCGGTAGAAGTTTACAGTATTGTTACCAAATGTGTTATCACATTTTTTTTATTAATAAGTTAATAAGCATGGTGTTCCTATATCCGAAATTCGCCTGATATTTATGATTTTAGATAGTTCCACGTTCCTTCCAAACTCAATTTTGATTTTACATACAAACTAGAGCCCCCTTCCAGAGCACACAGACTAACTTCTCTGATTTGCAGGCAATGCATATATTTTAATTTACAAGTTTTTACTTTGCTTTAGGAATTGTGATTTGAAAATGGACGTGTTTGTTTGTAGTTGATTTCAAAATTATAATATTTTTATTTTACTAAGAATTGAAAATAAAATTCACAATTAAGTGAATTTCTACACAAAATTTAAAATACCAATAACTTTCCTTTTGAATTCTAATTTGGATTGATTGGTATATTTTTGATGCATCCATAACCAAAGTGGCAATGTGCACGTATGATAAATCTACTTATATGAAACATTTTCTCACCTCATTTTGAGAGCATCCAGCAATTTCATCGCAGGTTGAGGTATTTCGTGTCTGTCTACAATTAAGACAAATTGGTCCCCTTTGTGACCTTATAGGATAACCTATAATATAATGAATGAAATGCAAAGTTAAAGCATAGGTCAACTTCAACGTTGAACATGGAAACATTTTATTTTTAACTGTAAAATTTTTATGCTATAAGTTTTAAAACATCGCAAGGAGAAGAACGAATTGCGCCCGGTTACTCATAAAACTTAAAGCATAAAAATGTTATGATAAATCGGGCGCTATTCGTTCTTCTCCTTGCGATGTTTTGTTCTCATTCCGGTAAAAATAAACCACAAAACTATGTTTAAGATATTTAACATTTGGTATATGTATATGGCCAGAAAATAAACGCATAGTTCCCTGAGCACCCGGTTCCACTTTCCTTGGTGTATTACACGTGTAATACTAAATGTGTGAGTTTGGCAAATCTGGAGAGAAGCCAAATCATACAACTCAACATACAGATATATAGATGACGTCCTGTCTCTTAACAATCCTAAATTTGGAAACTGATTTGGAGACATGTGAATGCCATCTATCCTGGCGAGCTTAAAATTAAAGATACAACTGATTCCTCAAGTTCTGATTCATATTTAGATTTATACCTCAATTATGGCACCCAAGACAAACTACATTTGTAACTTTATGACAAACATGTTGACTTCAATTTTTCTTTTGTCAACTTTCGTTTTCTGTGCAGTAATATACCTGCGTCTCCTGCACATGGTGCATTTGTTTCCCGATTACTTCACTATGGTAGATCTTGTTCCCACTACGGGGACAACGAAGCAGGCTATTTGCACAAAAAATTGTTGACCCGAGGATATTCAAGCCTAGGCTTATCAGTTGTCAGTTCTAATTTTTTTTACTTTGCTTTTGGATTGTGATTCGGACATGGATTAATATGTTTGTTTTTCATTTATCAGGATTTACTTTGCTTCTGAGTTAAATAACGCACTGCCAATAACAACACATATGCGTTTCATTTTAGAGCAATGTGCAGGGTTTACTAAGAAAAGCCGAACTGGGAAATCCAAAAGCTATTAAGGTAGTTTCATACCATAGTGACGTCGTCGTTTTGTGCGTACGGTCGAAATGTCTGATATGACGTCTTTTTTATCTATGACGTTACGAATGTGTGGTCTTCGGGGCCTACAGAATTATGGTGGGAACGCTGTTATGTTATTATTCAGAAGAATAATTTTCTGCATTCACAAAAGATTAAAATTCACAATATCAATTTTGTGCACTATTTCTAAGAAGAAAATGTATATTGTACATAACGGAAATTAGGTAGATCTACACTATTGAGAGTACTATTCTAAATAATTGAAAGATTTGAGTACATTGTTTAAATTTTAAAGACGGTATTTTAGATGCCGCTTCATGTTTGATTTTTTTCAGTGATTTTGAATATAAATAGAAGGACACAAACTGACGATTCTTCAATAAACATACTGTATAATAATTGTTCTAGGTGTTAAATTTTAGCAGTTTGACTATGCTCTTATTTTTGCGTTTCATTTAGCGGCCTAGAATCAAGAACGCTTCATCAAAGAATACGAATCTCCTTTCAATTTTAACTGAGATGTGTTGGGTAACGGTTGCTTTGGGTTTCTATGGGTGACAGACCATATGATATTTCAATTATTTTTTTTTGCATAACCAAATAGCTCACAATCAGTGTTTTTGTTTATTTGTTAATACCAAACGAAAAACATCGAGTTCATAATAGTATACTAGGACATTATTAGTATAGCTTACTACGTAAAGAATAAGGCTTTTTTTTGTTTCAGGATTTTGATGCAATTTTATGAAAAAAGTAGCTTGACGACCCCCTATTTTTTGTTTCCGAAAATCAAACTTATATATCCATGTGCAATATATGTGAAAATCAGGGGTCGTATTCGACTTAGCTTTTTAAAAATCTACAAATTAACGAAAGGGTGTTACTTTTAGTTTTCCGGAATTTAATGTTATCTCTTGATAGGTGGCGCTGTAGAAAAATACCACGTGACCGGAAGTAAAATTTCATTGGTAAAAATAATCTCCATGACATAATGGTTAATTTAAATGCAAGACACTTTTGGTTTCTAAGCATGACAAAAAATATTAAAGCTTATTTGTTGTTAAAATTTGATCATTTATGTCGTGAAAATGGCCACCAGGTGACGCTTCAGAACTTCTTAAGGAAGTCGAATACCTGCCCTGAAATTTTGGCATGTTGAATGGTTTATGCCCATGTACTTACAGCGATTTGTAAAGTATGGAACTACCTTAAAGAAGAAAATATCCTAACTTAATGAATGCATCCGGTTTGCACAATAATAACCTTCAACAAATGTACTACTCAATTAATATTATACAATTCCTCATCAGTCGTGCTTAAACCAGAATTATGACTCCAAAATTGTTGTCTATGTATTAAAACGATTACCAAAGGACCAAAATATGTTTTACCAAATTTAGCTTAGGAAATACTTTCCATGAGGAAGTATACCTTAATTTTTGCGGATTTTCAAAGTTTAACTTTGTATAGTAAATAGTATATTTCTGACAATAATACACAATTATTGCCTACTGAGTTTGTGATATCAGCTTGTTTTATCAAATATAAGCTTTTAACCTACTTAAATAATTCTGTGACCTTTATAAAAAACTATACTGAAAGTAGTTTCTGTCATTTGTTGCTAACGATAACTAATTGATAATTAGCAACCTGCAGCGGAAGACGTTTTTGTCATGCATGCTGGAATAGATTACTAAATTATAATTGAGATATCCATTCATAAAATACAGTATAAGACAATTAGGCCGGTAGTTTTTTCAGAAAAGCTACGCCGATATAAAACGGTCTTGTGCGTATAATTTTCTAATTAAATCCTTTCCTTGTTCTCCGCAACCGGCAACATTACATAAATCTCCATGACAACATTCCATGCATTCTCCATCTCTTGGTATACATTCCTGCAATAAATTATTATCGATCAAATATGGAATATGATAAAAGGTATTTAAATTGCCTAAACATCTTGCTTCTAAAATTTTATCCAGGGTAAAAAGTAGAAATACCTTAAAATTTCTTCCTTTTACGGCAATATTCCTCATTAAAATTAAAAAAAAGACCTTCTAAACATAATTACAAACATACTAATCCATGTCCGAATCACAATCCAGAAGCACAGTAAAAACTTTGAAACTGACAAGTTAGGTTAGACACATGAACTTCCACCAGGGAAGTGAGGCCGGGTACTCCGGAAGGGTAAGCACCTCCTGTTTAGCTAGCTACACCCGCCATGTGTGTAATCAAAATTGTGTGAAAGGAACATGGAACTATGAGACGTCAAATATATCCAGGGCAATCCTGGACACAGGGACATCAAACTTATCAACAATACTGTGATGACGACCATAAAACTTTTTGATGGCTTTGATAAGCCATATCCCATATCACAGGATGAAATCATATCTTTAAGCATTGCATAAAGGTGGCATAAAGATGGTCTTTATGCAGCCTTTATGCATAGCGTAAAGACTGCATAATGTCCAAAGTCCTTTATGCATCTTTAAACCATCTTTATGCATGAAAAAATTATAAATTATAATTATAATTTATAATTTATCAATAAAAATATATAAATAAAAAATAAAAATTATGTTTTTTTAAATATTTTTTAAATAATTAATAATTAATTTGTTAATTTATTTATCTGGTAATAAGTATTTATAAATGCATCTTGGATTGAATATGTGACCAGGTAACAAGGGAAAACTAGAATTTTGTAATAAAATGTCATAAATACATAAAATCTCTCTCTCTCTCTCTCATCATGTCAATATTAAGCATATTAAGTCTTTCACGAATTTATAAATGTATACGGGGTAGCTGTATAATAACCTGATAACTGATCGCAGGAGATTTTACCTGTAAGCAAGAGATATAATTTCATCACATGTGTTGGGGATGTTTTAAATACGTGTATACACATATATATATATACAATACAGTGATTTTGTAGATGTTGATATCCTGAACTTTTCGTATTTAGTATGATGAGAAAGAGAGAGAGAAGAAAATGTTTACAGTGTAGTCAACATAAAACCATTCCACTTTGCAAGATATTGAACATAGCTATTTATTTATTTATACATTTGATTATTTTTTAATTTAATTACTTATTTTCCTTACATGTCAGAAACACATTGAACAAAAAAAATTGTGTAGTGGTTTGTCATCAGTGAAATAGCATGGATTGGCCAACCCAGGTGAAAAACTGTAACTGTTCATTTCACTATTCTTATTAATTAATTTAATTTAATTTAATTAATTAATTAATTAATTAATAAGAATAGTGAAAAGAACAGTTACAGTTTTTACCGGGGTTGGCCAATCCATGCTATTTCACTGGTGACAATTATTAATTAATTAATCAATTAATTTTAATAATTCATATACTGTATTAATTGTCAGTGGTCTAAAGAAAACGAATGCATCTATGTAATTAAAAATCAAATCAAATCAAATCAAAATCTGAATAATAATCCAAAATTCATCACCGGTTCTTAACGGGAAACAGTACAGGTAAATAACTTTTTTGTAATCAAGACATTTGTTAATTCTGTACCAGTATTGATGTAACAGAAATAACAAATCAGAGATAAGGTAATGTACGGGTAGTCAAATAGCTGGTTGAGACTCAAACTTGTTTTTAAAACTGCTGGACTAGTTGCATTATCCTTTAATAAGTGAACAAAAATAAATTTAAAACAGAAAAAATATTAACCACCGTATTTACACATGTGGATATTTTTATTTATTGGTGTCAACTGAAACATCCAGTATTAAAAAAATACAGTAATTGGTATTTTATATTTTAATGTTTACAATTGTAAATTAAACTAATGCAAGTTATGTTATATTAGAAAAGTGCATTATGAAAATTTCAAAACCAGAACTGCCTTGTGCTGCTTTTTAAAAGCATTATTATAAATAAATAAATAAACAATGTTGGTTTTTGTTATTCTCTAGTTACTCAGTTTCCTGAATTATCCCTGAACTCCCTGAGAGAGAGAGAGAGAGAGAGAGAGAGAGAGAGAGAGAGAGAGAGAGAGAATTATAACTTGGGATAATTTGTGGCCTAGGCAAATTAAAAATACACTGAAGCCATTCAAACGCATTATTCAATTCAATTCTTTAATTAACTGTGTTCCTTACTCCACATTAGCAAATATATACAGTAGAGTTCGGCTATAGCGTTATGAATTAATTGAATTTAATAGGCATACTTTTAAGTCCCGGACAGTATATTGACATACAATCGTACCAGATAGTTTAGTGGAAGACTTACGGATCTTGTGGCACTTGACTTCACATACGTATCAAAATCCTGGATGAGACAACGATCCTCGTTACCTCTGTAGTCATTGTGTCAGTTGAGAGAGAGAGAGAGAGAGAGAGAGAGAGAGAGGGGACATCAGATACGGAGTGGACTAAAGCGTGCGTTGACGGATCAAGTTCACAGCACTTTTCACCGCTTAGATTCAAATCACAATCAGCTTCCAACCAGACTAATCCTACACGATGTGAAAATGTTTGCTTGTCGACTGTGAACTATCCTAGAACCGTCGGGTCGTTTCAACATAACTGACAAAATCTTGACATCCTTAATTTCTATCTAGTGATCATAGCGTCTCTGCTAAGGTTTGCATCAAACTGGATGGGACACGTTCTAGTGTAAGACAATATCTCAGTTCACTCCGGTTCTACATATAAGTGAAATAATATAGACGAAACTTTATTACTCCGCTATCCTGATAATATTGATAAAAAGTTTTAATCCCAAGAAACATATTAATTGGTGATCGTCAAACAAAAAACGTTATCTTACAATATCACCAGGTCTGAGAGAGAGAGAGAGAGAGAGAGAGAGAGAGAGAGAGAGATTTGGGTTTACAGTGCCGTAAACTTTTTTAAATTATTATCAAATGTATTCAAGAAATAGTATATGGCAACAGTAATAAATATTCAGATTTTCAAATAGTTCTACTGTGTTTAAGTGTCATAACTATGATGTTTAAACTCTCTATTGAGATTTACTTCAATTTTTGCAGAATGAAATTATTGCTCTTCTGGTGTTTAAAAATCATTACTTCACTCACTCTTTCTCTCATAAAAACAGTTTAAATGTGATTGATTAAATGCAGTTTTACGTCCCTGTTAAGAATATTTAACTTAAATCGAGATATCACCAGCTATAGGTGAAGTAGTAGAAATTGTGACCATACAGGGAGGGTACGCCTGACACGGACCTTTTGATTTTGAGATGTCTTTCAAATGATCCATGGCTTTCAATCCTGAATGCGGTGATTGGCGAAAGATGTCACTACTCGCAGGCTATTTTTAAGTCTTGGTCAGACCCGACCGCCTTTCGGACCCACAACTTCCAAAATACGAAGGGTCGGATTGAGATACCGTAGTGGCAGTTTTAAACGTGAAATGTAAAACCATTACATCAAGTGGATCAGTGTCATTGATTAATTTTTCACCATTTTTGTTACAAGGATTACAAAATATCATTGTAACTTGTCCCTCCATCTTTAATTTGTACAATACGGATGTATTTTCTTACGAAAATTATTTATGTATCAATAAACAAAGTAAAAAATTAGTAGATTACGGTATTTCAATAATAAGAAAAACAATTATTATGGGCAATTTAAAATAAAAATTATCTAAAAATACAGTTTTAAGAATAATTGAAATTTATTGTACATTTTGTAAAATGTCGAATTAAAATTAAATATTTTCTATCATAACATTTTTTTTTTTTTTGTCATTTTTATTTTTAATTTATCACATTTATTTTTAACACACACACACACACACACACACACACACACACACACACACACACTTTTTAGCTGTAAAATGTATATAATGTGGTGCAATATATATTTGGACACTTTGTAAAATCCTTGTTTGTTTCATATAAAACCACATGTTTTAAAAAAATTCACAAAAATTTATTAATCGGTTAATTTCCATGAATTTTTTACTGTCAAATGTATAATTTGTTGAAGTTTTTCTTGAAAACAATAAGAAAAGAAATTTATGTTATTTTAATAGATTAACATTTCAAATTCAATGGAAAATTTCTAAACTTGAAATATAATCATGCTTCAAATGGTTGTTAAAAATTACAATGCTGTTCAGCTATGTTTTTTTACTGTTATACAAGATGGACAATATTTTGAAAATTATTGGAAGAAACTACAATTACTGTATTCACACAAATTCAGTGCACATGGAAAAAGTCGTATTTTCCAACAAACACACAAAAAATTCGTTAAAACCTGTTGGGCGGTTTCTACCAAGGAATATGAATAACTAATTGATAATTGATCTTTATAGTTGATGTTTGCTGGTCAGATAAATAAGTGTATTACAGGTGAGGTTTTAAATTCCTTTGACATCTTGGGTCAGTTAACCTATAAATTATTCCTCTTTAGAAAGAAGGCAAAATAATAATAAATACATGTAATAATAATAATATTCAAATTAAAATATTTTACATAAGAAGTAAAATGACATATATGTATATATTTTCCAAATAATTGTTTGAAATCTGAAAGTTTTAGAGCTGGTCACGTGACCACATGTCCTAACTTTACTCATATAAATTATGAAGCATTTGATCATCTCCTCCGTGGCCTAATTGATAAGGATGCAGAGTCAGATAAGAATGTATATTCTGGAAACCTAAGGGTCGTGAGTTCTAGTCCCGCTCAAATTAAAATAATTATTATTGCATACTTAATTGATGTGTACATGTTTAATTTGCATATAGTAAAGTAAATTAAAGGAAATATTAAATAAAAAATAGTACTAATAAATAAATAAAAATAAAAAAAAAAATTAAAAATAAATGAAAAAAAAAAAAACAAATAACTAACTAAAATTTTAAAAATAAATAAAAATTATTTAAGTGGAACAGTGCAAGAATAGTTTTGAATTTACAAAAATATCTTTATCTTCATATTTATATAATTTTAGAATTAAATAAGCAATTTGTTTACTCTGAATTATATTAAATCGTAAAAGAAAATACGAAATAAAATTGAATTTAACGTAAAGATGGCATAAAGGACTTTGGACACTATGCATCTTTATGCATGGCATAAAGATTGCATAAAGATGACATAAAGACTGCATAAAGACATCTTTATGCCACCATTATGCCATCTTTACACTATCTGTATGCATGCATAAAGACCTGTTTTGTGCTGTGTATATCCTTGCAATATCCCTGTGTCAACAATTTATTTGCAAGCAGCCTACTTCTTTGTACAAAGTCCACGTATTTGAACAAGCTCTACCATAGCGTATTAATTGGGAAACAAATACACCATAAGCAGGAGAAGCAGGTATATTGCTGCATAGAAAAAAAGTTGACAATAGAAAAATTGAAGTCATCACGTTTGTCATAAAATTCAATATAGCCTTTCGTGTGCGTCATAATTCAGGTATAAGTCTAAATATGAAGCAGAACTTGAGGAATCAGCCGTGTCTTTTATTTCAAGCTCACTAGGATAGATGACATTTACATAGCCTCCAAAATTAGGATTGTTAAGAGACAGAACACCATTTATATATCTGTATGTCATTCTTTTACAAAACCGGTAAGCCAAGCTACAGATTTCTAGCGTTGAACAGATTCTAGTTATTTTCCATATGGCCTTTAAATAAAATACACTGAAGATATCATAAACATAATCTTTTGATAGATAACATATTTTGTTTGATAATATAATTTTCCAACAAATAATAGGTATATCACTGTGAACCCTTGCTTGCTGATTTTATTTCTTTACTAGTATTTATTTGAAGAATAAATCATGCATAAACTTGAAACATTTGAAGGGAAGACTGTCGCAAAACCATTCAACTAAACATACAAATATATATAAATTACGTTCTTTATCTTAATCATCATTAATCTGGATTGTTATGTAAAGCCATCTATCAAAGTGTGATTGAAATTAAATAAACGACCTATTCATTAAGTTCTGCATCATATTTAGACTAAAACCTAAATTGTGACGTTAACGAAATGCTTCATTTGAAGCTGCATGACAAACGTAATAAATTCAATTGTTCAATTACCATCTTTCTTTTTCTCTGCGGCAATATACATCTTGCTTGTGGTATAGTGTATATAGTTTATACGCAATGATAAAGCTTTTCCCAACTAATGGAAGTTCATACAACGAAGAAGGCTGCTTTCAAATAAATTGTAAACGTAAACATATTGGAAATCTACGTTTATCAAAGCTCTCAAAAAGTTGTATGACCGACATCGCAATTTTGTTCATGAGTATGATGTCTGAATACATATTACGTTCCATAGTTCCATGCTTCCTTCATTCTCAATGTTGATTATACACGTTACAAGTGTTTCTTATCCTTCCACAGCACCGGCCACACTTTCCTGGTGAACGTTTAAATGTTTCCTCTGATTTATCAGTTTCCAAGATTTCACTCGGCTTCTGGATTTTTAAATTGGACATGGATTAGTATGTTTGTTTTTGAATGATTACAAAGCATTAAACTTGAACATGGGTGGTTGGATTTTTGGCAAAACTTTTGTGTTTCATGCTTATCATCAGGGTAATAATAACCAAAGATGACATTTTTAATTATGTTTCATATCTTTTCAATTTCATCCTGTCTTTCTCGGTGATAAGTTTTTTAATGTCGTCGTCAGGAAAGTTTAGTTACAAATTTCCGAAAATACTAAATGTCGAAATGGAAAAGAACGTAACTTGTTAAATTACGAACGCAGGCGAGGGCAGTAATTTTTTCATTATCACTCGTCGTCAATATTACCACCCTGTCGTTAAGGAAGGGCGGGGCTTCATTAACATTACCACTTTAGTTAATAGAATCCGTAAAATTATACCAGATTAACTTCCTGCGTTCGATCAATAAGAATCAGAGAAAATGACATGAAATATAATAATACTTTACTTACCGTAATAAGTCGACATCCTACAGCAAAAACATCTTCATTGTTTAAATTCTTTGTTTTAGAAATATAACATACCTACAAGTGATAAAAAGATACTGCAAGTGCAGACCTGTTAGCGGTGTAAATTTTTTTCATTTATTCCGGGTCGAATTATTTCTGCGAAAATTTCTACCGATCGTAAAATATTAGATTCAAGTGCATAACAAACATAGACATTGTCTGAAAACAGAACAATATTCCATACACTGCATAGTCCGTTTAGCGATTTTCGATCTTAGAGTCCCTGCCATCCGCAAACATTACATATTACATCGGGGATTTCACAAACTCCGTGGAATTAAGTAAAATGACAATGCAGAACTAATTTTGTACATGCAGAAGAAGACTAATTATTTTTCGATGTATTGTATTTTATTAAAAAAGTCAAATTAAGAGGTGATGTTAACGTATATAGATGATCGATACACTTGAATGAAAATAATGTGCGATTAATTTAAATGGATGTCTAAATTGCCGATGAAATGTTATAAAGACTTTTCACAGTGGGCACCTTTATGCTATGAAATCGTAAACACACACAAATTTTATTTTCTAAATGACAAAGACACATTTGTCGTTGCTTAATTTAGGATGGCAATTGTTCATATTTGATATATTATATCATACATGTTACCGGTTACCAAGCGCTTAATTTATTCAGTCTTTGTATGTTGCAACAAATGTTAGTCCAGTAAATATTAGACATAAATTATCAATCTTAAATGCGTCAATACTGACTATACCTGGTGAAAAAGAATAATAATCGTAACCATATTGCAATATAATATTAAAGTGTTTTGGGTGCACAATAACTTTTTACACAGAGGGCACGTTTTTAAGATGGCAAATTCAAGATTTTTATCATATATATATTATAAATGTTGATTTCACAATATCTGTCCAACTTTGAATCAAAGACTATTAATGGGAAATTGTATTCGGAAACGGTCGTCTTACGCTGTATAGTAGCACTGGTATAATATGTAATAAAATAATATTTGATTTATCCATATACAGCTGTAGGTTATTCATGTATTCGAACGCCTAGAAGGACACTTGACAACAGTTTCACAAGCAATCCGAACAGGGAAGGCAGGAGTATTTTCTTATTTCGCTGTTCACATGACACCCGTAGGATCGATCTATTATACAAACCTCTCTGTTATTACAGGTCTTGATGTTGTGGCAGTGTTTTGGTGAGATAGTGTTGTCGCATTTCAAACATCTCAGGGCTGAAAAATAAGATACCTGTAATTTGTACCAGTTTATTCTTTTGACAAATCAAGTGACCGGCGTACAGATCACAGTGACTCTAACTGTCAACGTTCAGCTTCCGATCGAGACAAAATTAGAATAAAAACTTCTTGCACAAAATTGATTACCCACTAAAACTATCCCATTCCCTTCGTATTCAAAATATTACTGCTTCGATATAAAACAACCGTGCATAGAGTGTGAAAAAACATTGAATTGACACTTCTGCCATTAGCACCTTGCAAAACCTATCCATTTATCATTAGAAGTTATGTGTTAAAATAACTACACTACATGTTTGAAAATCTTCTATTGAAAGTTAGATTAGGACAACCAAAATAATACAAACTACAGTTGGCATTCAGCAATATAACAGCGACTACCAGTAGACCTGAAAAAAATAACATAGGTAATTAACACGAATATTATTTAAGTAAAACAGCGACATTCAATGGAACTGAAACTGTATCTCTTTGACGACAAAAACCAAACTAAAATATGTTTATTACGGAAAAAACTAAGGAAGGATTAGATGTTAATTAATCTTAAACATCGACCAATATGCATCGTTTTGGGTTTATTTTTCATGTAGAAAAACTGATCCGGTCGTTGTCCTTTACATAATGTCTCAATCAGTATGGCTATGATTTTGACATTTAATTGCTGAACTATTACAGAACACTCTATTTGGCGACCTTCACCTGTTTAAATCAATTTTTATGTCGTCACGAGATAAAGTTTTGAATATTTTAAACACACGTTTAAATAGCACCTGACTTTATGCATATATTTCTTATCAGCTACGTTTGCAGTGCGTCGTCCTCCAAAATAGTACTTATCTTACTCAATATGTGAAATACAAAACCAAGAATTCTTTTACTTTTACTCTTACAGACACAAACAGTAAATGTCCGAGGCAAAAAGGATACAAACGTGTAAAAAAACCTCTCTAGACTATGTTAATTATACCTGTGTGGCTTTTTAAATTAATTTTATGAAATTAATATACTTGATTTTGTTAATGGCTGGATTAAATGCAAACAATGCATTTCCCATAAAATTTGAAATACCAATAGATTCAACAATATATATATTAAAACTGAAAATTACAATAGCTAGTGAATCCAAAACAGGAATGTAAAAGAACTCATTGCATAACAAGTGCATATAATATAGAGATTTCGAGATTGTCGTCTCTAATGGACAAAACTTACGAATGACACTGACAACAATGACAGAACCCAATTTAGTGATGCGGTTCAAGATCTAGCTGTACTCACTGTAATTAAAATATTTCCAAGGAATAGAAAAATAGGTACGCTTTTACTTTGCTTTTGGTATAGTGACTTGAAAAGGACATGGTACATTTCTTGTTAGTCTAACCTACTCTACATAAGGAACACCTTTTAATAAAGGTCGGTAAAATTGTATCCCATTATTCTTTATTCATATTATTTGAAACTGTATATAAAGGTCACCTGCACCTAAAGTCCACTTTTACTAATTCCCTTAAGTGGCCTTTATAGACAGGTTTGACTGTATCTGAATTTTAGCATACATTTAAAATTGACATTTGACAACATACGGTGTGGTTTGGGTACGTAAAATAGTACTTTGTTGCGTGACAATATTCAAGGTTCAAATCATGCTAGCTTGTTGAACAAGCGGCCATTAATCACAGTCGTACACGTGGCGGATGTAGCTAGCTAATTAGGATGTGCTTATACGTCTGGAACACCCAGCTTCGATTCCCTGGTGAAAGACCATATGTTAAACTAAATACATGTATGTCTGTTTCAATAATTTTACTTTGCTTGGTCAAACAACTTACGCAACAAATTAACTCTGCCATACACCATCATCTTCGTAAGATAGCGTGTAATAGTTTATTAGATTTCTTATCGTAGTCGTACTACGTGCAAATTCTCTTATCTCGAAAAAAAAGACTTTGTAAAATACACAGTTAGACTAGATGCACCACTTAATTTTCAAAAGAGTTCTCATTTCCAGATATTCGGGTACTCTAAGTTTGGGTCGTAGAATTATGGTCATTGCCAGGATAGTTTCACTCGATACACCGACAAATAAGCACCACCGGCTTATCTAGCTACATCCGACATGAGTGAGATGAAAATTGATTATATTAGGAAGGAAGATAAAACTATAAGACGTCAAAAATATTTAAAATTATAACCTAAATGATTTATCAAAAACAAACATACTAATCCATGTCCGAAACACAATTCAGAAGCAAAGTAAACACTTTTGAACTGACAAGGTAGGTTAGAAACGTGAACTTCCCACCAGGAAAGTGAAGCGGGGTGCTCCGCTCCGGAAGGGTAAGCACCTGCTGTTTAGCTAGCTACACCCGCCACGTGTGTAATCAAAATTGTGTTAAAGTAACATGGGACTATGTGACGTCAAATATATCCAGGGCAATCCTGGACACAGAAACGTCAAACTTATCAACAATACTGTGATGACGGCCATAAAACTTTTTGAGGGCCTTAATAAGCCTAGGCTTGCAATATCCCTAAGTCAACAATTTATTTGGAAGTAGCCTACTTCGTTGTATAAAGTACCTGTAGTGGAAACGGGCTCTTCCATAGCGTATTAACTGGGAAACAAATACACCATAAGCAGGAGAAGCAGGTATATTGCTGCATAGAAAAGGAAAGTTGACAATACAAAAATTGAAGATATCACGTTTGGCATAATGTTTCTGTAATGAGCCAACAAAAATGTTTTCAAAAGATAATTTGTAAATGTTTTACATTGGCATTTATCCTGAAATCGGACTGAAGATTATATTTTACCCATAATTTAGTATTCATTGTCAATCAAAATTATCTGCCTCTTACATTTAAAATTTTCTCAAAGAACTAAGTTAACATGGATTCGGACAAGGATTATTGTGTTTGTTTTTAATTAACTTAAGCGTTCAATTTATAGTCTCAGGTGGATTTGGTAAAATATATTTAAATGCTTCGATTTTTCTCATTTTAACATCTTGAAAATATTTAGATTTCCACAACATTGATCTGAGCACTACTGATAAGTACTCCTTTTCTTAAACAGGCGTCTAGTGTTTTAAGATAAAAACATGTATTCATTCCCCTTGACGGAGATGAATGACATGTTTTTTGGTTTATAATATCAAACAATAACTGACAATACAAACAATAATAGCAGCAACATTAGCGAAAAAGAAGAACCTAATAACAGTACGAACATATAATATATACTATATAAAAACAAGTTATAGTTCTTATACAGCTGTTTGTACTCGTTGTACAGGAGTCCGTAAAAATAAGCGGATGGGTTTTGTATGAAACGGAATGATAAATCATGGAAAGCAGTGTATGTTTCACTGTCAGTGCTAACAAGTGCATCTGGTAAAATGCCGATGAATCTGAAGTAAAGTTGTTCATTACAAATTTTACAAGTATTTAACATCTTTCCAGGTGGTAAAATTCATAATTTTGCAATACATTTGTAAAAGTTAAGTTGAGAATTATCCATTGGGTTTTTCCAAATCAAGCTACGGTAGTGGATAAGTGTTCAGTTCTAGTGTTTTTGGCCGTCATGACAATATTGTTGATATCTCTGTATCTAAAACTACTCTTGATATATTCGACGTTTCATAGGACTATTGTTTCTTTCATTTCCGAAATTACAGTGGCGGCTGTAGCTAGCTAATCTTTCGGGAGCACCCAGCCTTACTTTCCTGGTAAAAGTTTACGGGTTTGACCTAATTTGTAAGCTCCAAAGTCTTTACTTTGCTATTTGAATGTGGTTAGGATATGAATTGGTTTATTTATTTTTGATAAACACTTAATTTGCTTAAAGCTAGTGATACAATCTCTCTGAAAAAATGCGTCTTTAATTTCGATTTTCGATGGTAAATAAATGGGAGATTTGCAATCGCCAATTGCTAAAAAATTATCAATGTCGTTAAATGATACGCATCCGGCCTAGGACCTAATTTGCCATCTTCATTTTTTTTTTATTTTGCTTTGGGATTGTGATTTGGACATGGATTGGTATGCTTGTTTGTATTTTGCTTTGGGGTTGTGATTTGGACATGGATCGGTGTGTTTGTTTTTATTTTGCTTTGGGGTTGTGATTTGGACATGGGTTGGTATGTTTGTTATTACTCTTCTTTGGAATTGTAATTTAGACACGGATTGGTATGTTTGTTATTACTCTTCTTTGGGATTGTAATTTGGTCATGGGTTGGTATGTTCGTTTTTATTTTGCTTTGGGGTTGTTATTTGGACATGGGTTGGTATGTTTGTTATTACTCTTCTTTGGGATTGTTATTTAGACACGAATTGGTATGTTTGTTATTACTCTTCTTTGGGATTGTTATTTGGTCATGGGTTGGTATGTTTTTTTTTACTTTGCTTTGGGATGGTGATTTGACATGTATTGGTATGTTTGTACTGAGTTTCATACCTCTTTAGTTGAAAATTGGGCATATTTTTTCACCAGGGATTAAGACGTTAATTGCTGAAAAATTACCAAATGAATGTAAATAAACAATGAATAAATGAGTTGTACGAACAGTGCAGGGTTCAATAACGATAGTTTCCTATCAATATTGTCATTTGTTCTTTTACAGTTACCACTGTCGTAGCTCAGTCTGGTAGAGTGCTTACTCCGTAAGTGTGAGGTTTCTGGTTCGAACCCCGAGCTCGGTCTGTCCCAAGTTTTGAATGTGGGTAGTGATTGTTCTTTCACCAAGCACTTGGCATTACGAAATGGAAGTCACGGTTCTTTAGAATGTTAACTTAAAAAAAAACCAAGTACCTTGTCACGGTAGGCATGACACGGTAAAGCTGGCGACACCTCGAAATAAGTGAAATATTATTGACTGGGTCGTTAAACACCATTGTACAGATTGAACAAACAGAAAATGAAAAAAAAAATCTAATCCTGCTTTTAATTGATGAATTTTAATACATTTATACATACTGTTAAACTGGAAATTTTCGCATTCGTTTTTACTTCCGCGTAAATTCGCGATATTAACAATACGCCAAAATTGAGACGTTCGCAAAAATAAAATTCCAAAATGAAAAAAAATCTATACGAAGTCCTTCAAATTTCTATACGATTTGTATAAATAGATTTAAGTACAGGCCTGTCGAAAGTTTAACACTTAACTAACGAACCCGTGTCAGCTTATCCGGGTCCGGTGTTGTCTGAAACTCGGTAATTGTTCGATAGCTTTTATCTTCAGTGAAGACCATTTGAAATTAAAAGAATGGGATAACGCAAGAGGTTCGAAGCTCGGCTCCCGAATGACCGAGACACGGATAGCTACAGTACAGACCTGTCGAAGGTGTAACACTGCAAGAACGTAATGGGACAGAACTCGGTTGTCAAGTGGTCAAGATAGGGAGTTACAAAGTAGTCGAAAAGATGTCGGAAGATGGATAATAGCAGTCGAAAATTTATAGCTTACGATGGGTCGAGTTGAGCTTCCGATTCGGTATTTATTTGTTATTTTAGTGTTAGACTTTGGAAAGGTCTGTACTGTAGTGGCAAAAGAGCCTCACAGAGAGATAGATAACAGACTGGTGTGAAGCTAGCCCGCAATTCTAGCCCGCATTTTTTTTAAATATCATCAAGCGGGCAATTCGATTTTATTTAAATACGGTTAGTCCTAATATCATTCGATTTATTAATATTTGATATTTGGGGCGACCTGGTATTGCACACAGATTTTTATTAAGACCACCTGTATATTAAGACCACAGGAGCCGTGGTTCTAAGTGTGAATTTGAAATTACGCATAGGCCGTAAAATGAGTTTCTCCATCTAGGGTTTTTAACCACGGGTAGATCTATCCAATTGCAACATTTGATGAAAATTTCAGCTGATGAAAAGCCGTCGATATACATGTATAACCGACATGCGCTATCCATTCGGCACTAATTCGTTAGCTTGGTGTTTAATTTTCTAGAGATCCGTACTGCATTTCGTTGCAGCTTTTAAGCCACTAGTTATCTATGGTACGGCCACTGGACAGCCGAGCTTCTATACGCTTTTCTTAGCACAGTTTTAAACTTTCGACAGGTCTGTACTGCATCTCGTGGCGACTTTAAGGTCACTATAGTTATCTATGATTCGGCCAATGTACAACCAAGCTTCTACATCTTTTCAATAACTCAATGTTAAACTTTCGACAGGTTTGTACTGTATGTTTATGTCGATTTCGATTTTCGTTGGAAAATAAATGGGAGATTTGCAATCGCCAATTTCTGAAAAATCATCAATGTCGTTAAATAATACGCATTCGGTCTAGGACTTTAGGACTTTACTCTAATTTGCCATCTTCATTTTTTTATTTTGCTTTGGGATTATGATTTGGACATGGATTAGTGTGTTTGTTTTTATTTTGCTTTGGGATTGTGACTTAGATTTGTCATTACTTTTCTTTGGAATTGTTATTTGGACATGGGTTGGTATGGTTTTTTTTTTTACTTTGCTTTGGGATTGTGATTTGATATGTATTGGTATGTTTGTTATTACTTTTCGTTGGGATTGTGATTTGGATATGGATTGGTGTGTTTGTTTTTACTTTGCTTTGGAATTCTAATTTGGACATGGATTGGTGTGTTTATTTTTATTTTGCTCTAGGGTTGTGATCTAGACATGGATTGGTATTGTTGGTTGTTTTTTTTTTTTTTTTTTTTTTTTTCACTTTGCTTTCGGATTGTGTGATTTGGACATGGGTTGGTATGGGATTGTGCTTTCGACATGGATTGGTGTGTTTGTTATTACTTTCTTTGGAATTGTAATTTGGACAAGGGTTGGTATGGTTTTTTTCTATACCCTGCTTTGGGATGGTGATTTGACATGTATTGGTATGTTTGTACTGAGTTTCATACATCTTCAGTTGAAAATTGGGCATATTTTTTCACCAGGGATTAAGACGTTAATTGCTGAAAAATTACCAAATGAATGTAAATAAACAATGAATAAATGAGTTGTACGAACAGTGCAGGGTTCAATAACGTTAGTTTCCTATCAATATTGTTTTTTGTTCTTTTACAGTTACCACTGTCGTAGCTCAGTCTGGTAGAGTGCTCACTCCGTAAGTGTGAGGTTTCTTGTTCGAGCCCCGACCTCGGTCTGTCGCAAGTTTTGAATGTGGGTAGTGATTGTTCTTTCACCAAACACTTGGCATTACGAAATGGAAGTCACGGTTCTTTAGAATGTTAACTTAAAAAAAACCAAGTACCTTGCCACGGAAGGCATGACACGGTAAAGCTGGCGACACCTCGAAATAAGTGAAATATTATTGACTGGGACGTTAAACACCATTGCTCTACTCGCTCAACACTAGATTTACCGTTATACTTCAAGTACAGATTGAACAAACAGAAAATGAAAAAAAATCTAATCCTACTTTTAATTGATGAATTATAATACATTTATACATACTGTTAAACGGGAAATTTTCGCATTCGTTTTTACTTCCGCGTAAATTCGCGATATTAACAACACGCCAAAATTGAGACGTTCGCAAAAATTAAATTCCAAAATGAAAAAAAAATCCATTCAAAGTCCTTCTAATTTCTATACGAACTTCTCCAAATATTTGTATAAATAGATTTAAGTACAGGCCTGTCGAAAGTTTAACACTTAACTAACGAACCCGTGTCAGCTCATCCGGGTCCGGTGTTGTCTGAAACTCGGTAATTGTTCGATAGCTTTTATCTACAGTGAAGACAATTTGAAATTAAAAGAATGGGGTAACGCAAGAGGTTCAAAGCTCGGCTCCCGAATGACCGAGACACGGATAGCTACAGTACAGACCTGTCGAAGGTTTAACACTGCAATAACGTAATGGGACAGAACTCGGTTGTCAAGTGGTCGAGATAGGGAGATAAAAAGTAGCCGAAAAGCTGCCGGAAGATGGATAATAGCTGTCTAAAATGTATAGCTTACGATGGGTCGAGATGAGCTTCCGATTAGGTTCTTATTTGTTATTTTAGTGTTAGACTTTGGAAAGGTCTGTACTGTAGTGGCAAAAGAGCCTCACAGAGAGATAGATAACAGACTGGTGTGAAGCTAGCCCGCAATTCTAGCCCGCAATTTTTTTTTAAATATCATCAAGCGGGCAATTCGATTTTATTTAAATAGGTTAGTCCTAATATCATTCGATTTATTAATATTTGATATTTAGGGCGACCTGGTATTGCACACAGATTTTTATTAAGACCACCTGTATATTAAGACCACAGGAGCCGTGGTTCTAAGTGTGAATTTGAAATTACGCATAGGCCGTAAAATGAGTTTCTCCATCTAGGGTTTTTAACCACGGGTAGATCTATCCAATTGCAACATTTGATGAAAATTTCAGCTGATGAAAAGCCGTCGATATACATGTATAACCGACATGCGCTATCCATTCGGCACTAATTCGTTAGCTTGGTGTTTAATTTTCTAGAGATCCGTACTGCATTTCGTTGCAGCTTTTAAGCCACTAGTTATCTATGGTACGCCCACTGGACAGCCGAGCTTCTATACGCTTTTCTTAGCACAGTTTTAAACTTTCGACAGGTCTGTACTGCATCTCGTGGCGACTTTAAGGTCACTATAGTTATCTATGATTCGGCCAATGTACAACCAAGCTTCTACATCTTTTCAATAACTCAATGTTAAACTTTCGACAGGTTTGTACTGTATGTTTATGTTTAGTATATCAAATCCGTACAAACCACATGGGTAGCTCAGTTGGTAGAGTAATTGCTCCGTAAGTAGGATGTCGTGGGTTCGAACACCGATAGGGTCTGACCCTAGTCGGTGAAATCTTTCGCCAAGCAATCGGTATTACGAAATGAAATTCACGGTTTTTTTGGATGGGAACTTAACATAAGCGAGTTCCCGTTTTACGGTGGGCGTGGCACGAACCTACTGCATAATACCTTTAGCGCAACGCACAGGCAAGATTTCTGCGCCTACGCCTATTGGTGTTAAATTATTCCAAATGTTCGTATAAATATACAAATGTATCTATGTCTAATTTTTTTATACTACGTTTGACCTGGTCATTTGACCTTTAATTTGAATATTAGAATGGTCTAATAGACTGTGTTATTAAGGTAAGACAACATTTTATTACCATAAAACCCAGTTACTCAATATCATGTATGCATCAACTTTATATTACCCCTCAATTACATAGTAGTCATATTAAATGTCAAACAGACAGGTCAAACTTGACGCACTATACACTGAACGAATCCAAGTATCAGTAAAATATAATTATATCTGGTTAAATAAAATAATTAAAATCGTTAATGCATTTGATTTCAAGAATTTATTGTTTTCTTTTCTTAAATTAAACAGTTAAAGATCGACTGCCAATGGCCAAATGGCCAAGATATGAATAATATGAATAGCTAAAAACGCTGCCGATTGATAGAATGCATCCGCCTAATATCTTTCGAGGTAACGAGATGCTAGGATAAGCTATACATATAAGTCCACTTAGTGTTGAATTTTTGACAGGTCTGTACTTTAGTCACTGCCATTAAGCTTTGGTGATTATCGGTAACGAGTAGTACCGATTAAACACAAATTCGTAAGCTTCGTGTTAAATTTTTGATAGGTTTGTCTTGTAACATTTGTCGGTAAGTTTTGGTGATGGAGTAAACGCGTTGCACCAATTAAGCACAAATCCGTAAATTTAGAGTTAATTTTTTGACAGATCCGTACTTTAGCCGCTCTCTGTAAGCTTTGGAAATGGAGGTATCGAGTAGCACCAATTTGGTACCAATTCGTAAGCTTAGTGTTATATATTTGACAGGTACGAGGGGAGGTCAAAAAGTTCATAGAACGGGGTATATATTGCCGCAACAAACCATACATTTTATTATTATTTTTCAATATAGTCCTCATTTACCCCAATGCACTTAGCCAACTTTTCTTTCAGACTGTCCATACCTTTGAAATAGAAGTATTCACCATGCCTCTGTGGCAGCCTTAAGTCCATTATCACCAGAAAATCTGAATCCCCGTAAATAGGATTTCAAATTTCTAAATAGGAAATAATCACTGGGTGCCAAATCGGGACTGTAGGGTGGGTGATTAAGTTGTTCGAACTTGCATTCACTAATCGTTGCTTGTGCAATCCTTAACTTGTACACAGGAGCATAGTCGTGAAGAAGCAATGCCCCTCGGCTCAACTTTCCCTTCCTTTTTAATTTAATAGCAGCTTTCAGCTGCTTCATTTGATCAGCATAGTAAGCCCCAGTGATAGAGATTCCAGCAGATTTATAATTGATTAACAGAACACCCTTAGAATCCCTAAGCACAGTGGCCATGACTTTGCCAGCTGATGGTTGGGTTTTGAATTTCTTTGGTGGGGAGAGCCAGGTTGCTTCCATTGCATCCATTGCTCGTGGATAACCGTGTATACACTTCCATGTGAAATGTCACACTCCCTAGCTATGTCATTAATCCTAATTCGACAATCATTTATGATGAGGGTCTCCACAGACGTGACAATTTCTTTTGTGATGGCATTAGCCGGCGGACCTGACCGTGGGTCATCCTTCAGTGAGGTGCGCCCACGTTTAAATTCAGCTGACCATTTTGCCACTGTTGAATAGGTAGGACCAATGCCACCGTACATCTCGGTCATTCGCTGGTGAATTTCTTCGGCATTTGATCACTCTACTGTGATGAACTTTATTACTGCCCTAAACCCAACATTTTGATTTTCCATCATTGCTTGATGGTCACCAACTTTGAATTCTTTTGAGAATTACACAAATATGTTGTGACAATTAAACTTGATATGTTTAAAATGTCAGAATGTTGTGTTGTCTAAATAAGTAAAGAAATTGTGTTACGCTTGGCTAAATACGCTGTTCTGTGAACTTTTTCACTTCCCCTCGTATGCCCTGTAGCAACTTCTGGTAAACTTTGGTGATGGTTGAAACGAAAGCACCGATTTGTCACCAATTCTTTAGCTAAGTGTTAAATTTTTAAAGGTCTGTCCTTTGGCATTTGCTGGTACGCTTTGGAGATTACGAGGTTACGAGTGGCACCAATTTGTAAGCTTAGAGTTAAAATATTTACAGTTGTGTCTTGTAGCTATGACCTTCTTACGAAGTCTTTTAACTTTTGTCTGTAAGTAGAGTTCATAACCATATACAAAATTGGATCTATTGAGGCTGAGAACAAACGGATATCTAATAGCATTTTGATTGATATGTTAGTGGCCATCCAAACTGGTCTAAGAAAAAATGTTATCCAAAAAATAGACTGGATAATAAAGAACGATATCGTTAAACAGAAAAATATATAAGTTGCTTTCGCAGATTTTTTACAACTGCAAAGATAAAATCGTCTGCTATTGTCATCATCATTTTCATTTCCGGTATTATCAAATTCGGAAACCCGATCTGCATAGGTCGGCTCAATAAAATTAATGTGGCTGTTGGTGTCCTGGCGTACAAATGTTTCTCTTCGCTCTTTGGGCAAACCGTTTGAATGTGACTGATCTGCAGTTGTCGGGTAGACAGTATTCTTGAAACAACCGGAAACGGATTCGTGACGTCTAATGGATTGCTCTCCGTTTCTTCTCATTTGGTCCCATTCTTTGAGTATTTTCCAAAGATGATGCCATACAACTATATAAATAGGAAGGGTCAAGGTCATTAAGACGAAGAAAATGACACAGTTGGTGATTGACAATATATGAGAAACTTTATGAAATTTAAAAAATCCGCATTGTAAGCATAACATAACGGCTGCTATCAACCCAGACACCAAAAATGCTTTTTTAGAACTTTCTAACACATTCTCTTTCGGACGGAATGTTTTGATGTATCTGGTTACAGAAAGCACCATCAAGCTCATCCCGTAACCAACACAATTGCTTGCTTTAAGAGAATCGAATACAACAACCCCAATATTGCTTACGTCATCAGAAGTTGCGGTGTATATTGAAATAGGAATTATGGGTATTGTTATCAAAAAGTTATAAGCACACATAAGTACCATAAATATATCCGGAAGTGATTTTTGGGTTATTTTGAAGTGTATTAGTAAAATGAGGACATTCAAAATGGTCCCAGTTACACCAAGAAATGTTTCAGTGACTAAAAACCAAATCTGATGATGGTGATGGTTATCCATATCTGTAAAATGTCATTGAATCCGGTCAAAATCCTAAAAAATACAACAGAAAATAAAATTAAAAACTGACATACCAGTCCCAATCACCAAATAATAATAATAATAATAATAATATAAATAATGATCATGATAATAATAATAATGATGATGATGATGATGATGATGAATTTTGAAAACTGACATATTAAGTTAAACTCCAGCAGGGAAGTAAGACAAGGTGCACTGGAAGGGCAAGCACCTCCTTTTTATCTAGTAATTATCGCTTTAGCTAGCTGGCTAGAGATACTTTCTTATACATATCGTTTGCAATTCCTTTTTTATTACTAGAAAATCTTATACTTGAGAAAACGTGTACTTGATAGAATCAAGATGGCGAAATGACAAACAGCTCAAGAACTAGTGTTGTAACACTTTTGGGCATATAAAATTCTCAACAGCCACTACTAAAGTGGAGTCTAACCTAGAGTATTTGTATTTTAACGCCACAGTCGAGATTCTAGATATCTGTGTTATATGGAGGCTGTCAGTTCTAAGTCGGTGGAGAAAACCAAAGTGCCCGGAGAAAAGCACCGATATTCGCCAAGCTAACTGACAAATTTTTCATATAAGAATTTGCCTGACTATGATTCGAACCTAAGATGCGTTAGGTATAGTGATTCGTAACCTGGTGGTTTGGTCCACTCCATCATCAAGGTCCCAACATTATGGGACCTAAAGAATATAATTTGACCTTTTATATAAACTGCAATTGTGCTTATGACAATGTCAACTAAAACTGTCTCTTGAGAGCTGAATACCCCCGCCCCAAACATTTTATGTTTTCCCGCAATATTTCTGATATGACCTTGATTCAAGGTCACGACACAACTTTGGGCCATGGAGATTATTTATTTGAAGTTTTATGACAGAGGTGAGACCGTGTGCACTTGAAAGACTTAAAATAAACAAAGTCCCGTGTCTTGATAGGCTTGGCACGATAAAGAACTTTGTGATATAATGCCATCAGCGTAACGCACAGGCTAAAGTTCTGCACCTTTCGCCTATAGCTAGCGACGTCTCTATATAAGTGAAATGTTCTTGACTGGGACGTTAAACACAATCAACTTCTGAAGTGTAAGCATATTATATAGACTTAACAACAACCGCTTTGTGTGAAATAAAATAAATATAAAAACATGAAAGTACGGGACGTCAAATATACATGTATAATAAAATTAATTTTTAAAATAATAGTTATTCATGTCATTACAACTTTTATTATTCTAGATGGATGCCCCAGAATTCCGCGTTTATGGCACGGATTCTTAGTGTGGGAGCAATACTGTTAAAGCCTTTTCAACATGTGCCAATAAGAAAATATGTTGACGATATTCGAGAGCGCTAACTGAACCACTCTTAAAGTAAAATAATACATGTAATACAAAGCCGGAACAAAATATGAAATGTTGGGTATTTTTTTTAGGAAATAACTAGGATACAGGGAATGATATAGCATCACCCTAGGTCTGAGCATTTTGGTTCATTTTTGGTTTATGTTACATTGTGATACCGCTTCTTTTCGAAGCAATTTTGAATGTTTTATAATGTACAGACCTGTCGAAAGTTAAACACTAAGCTGACGAATTAGTGCCAAAACTGCCGTTCATCACTTTCAGTCAATAGCTTTATTTCGTCAGTTGCTATCCCTCGCTCGACAGTTTGGTTTTCTAAACATCAGCTACTAAGCAGAGCTTCGTTAGTCGATAGGTCATTTTTAAACTTTCGGCAAGTCTGGGCTTAGTATCTCGAAGCTATCTTAACAGTTACGAACACTTAACGTCTTTGTGATATGTAGGCATTAAGTGTTCGTAACTACTAAGAGAGCTTCGAGTTACCCAGCTTTGAACTGTAATTACCCAATAAGAACTGAAATAACCTCACGCCTTCTCTGAGCATTTTGTTACATATTTGCACGTATTTTCATAGTTTGGTGTAATTGTTTTGTACAGATATATTTATATTTTCACAACTCATTATGCTACTGCTTCTATTATTTGATTGTTCCATTACATTACAGACCTGTCGAAAGTTTAACACTGACCTAATGAATTAGTGCCTCATCGACATTCTGTCTCTGCCTTCGATACATATATTTCAACATCTATTCGGCAGTTTTTCTGTCTTTATAGTTCGTCAGCGGCGATATTTTTGCAAGCACTGAAGAGTCTATAAAATGTAAAAAGGGATGAAAAGGGTCGCTTTGACAAATGAACGCACGAAGGCGTAAATTATATGCATACGACAATACGATATTAATAAAGCTAAACAACATTGACCTGTTCGTTTGACCTTTCATTAGGAATATTCATATAGGAGGGTCCACCCAATACAAAGGTAGCGTTAGGATACGCAGTCAATACATATACACATTACCCATGATTAGTGTTCACATTATAGAAAGGAAAATACACTCATGATCCCTATTACTAGTGATTAAATTTACCTGTCCACAAAGAATATTTAAATCAAAGGTCAAGCGCACAGGTCAATGTTGTTTGCCTATAATATTGCTGACGGACTTAAAATATTCATACATCAGTCACTCAGCAGAGCTTCGACACCTATTTATTAGTTTATTGTTAAACTTTCGACATGTTTGTACTGTAACCAATATAACACCACGTTTTTTGTGCATTTTCTTACATATTTACACGTTTTTTATAATTCTGTGTATAATTTTTGTCTAGATATATATTATCAATGACAATTACGTTAATGTTTCTATTTTAAGCTCTATTGAATGATTTATAGATTGAAACTTGAAGCAAATGATAAAAGTGACTATTATAAGAAATGTTGACACTTAATTCTATGACCTATTGTAATCAACACATATGTCGTGATCTTTGATTCGTATTTCATGCGAGTTGACAGTACTTTTATATAATGCTGTTCTGTTGAAAGGATATCTAGGGTTTTTGCGAGCCTTCGGCCTAAACGTATTTACATTGTTTGGCCATAGATATCGTATACCATATATGTCGTGTTCTTTGATTCGTATTTCATGCAAGTTGACAATACTTTTATATATTGCTGTTCTGTTGAAAGGATATCTAGAATTTTTGCGAGCAGTCGACCCACACATTTTCATTGTTTGGTGATAGATCGTGAGAATCCTTTTGTATAGACATACAACATTGACCTGTCCGTTTGAACTTCCATAAGGAATATTCATATAGGAGGGTTCACCCATGACATAGGTATAATGTTGTTCTGTTGAAAGGATATTTACGGTTTTTACGGGCAGTCGGCCCACACGGATTTACATTGTTTGGCCATAGATCATTGAAATACTTTTACCTGTATAGTCAACACAACACTGACCTGTCCGTTTGAACTTTTATAAGGGATATTCATATAGGAGGGTCCACTCAAGACATAGGTTTAATGTTGTTCTGTTGAAAGGATATCTACGGTTTTTGCGGGCAGTCGGCCCACACGGATTTACATTGTTTAACGATAGATGATGAAAATCCTTTTACCTGTATAGTCAAGCAACATTAACCTGTCCGTTTGAACTTCCATAAGGAATATTCATATAGGAGGGTCCATCCGAGACATAGGTATAATGTTGTTCTGTTTAAAGGATATCTACGGTTTTTGCGGGCATTCGGCCCACACGGATTTACATTGTTTGGCCATAGATCATTTGAATACTTGTACCTGTATAGTCAAACAACACTGACCTGTCCGTTTGACCTTGCATTAAGAATATTTATATAGGAGGGTCCACCCAAGACATAGGTAGTGTTAGGATTCAAAGTCAATAATATACAAATTGCCCATGATTAGTGTTCACATCATATAGACGAAATATACACTTGTGATCCCTATTTCTTAATTTTACCTGTCCATAATGAATTTCTAAATCAAAGGTCAAACAGACAGGTCAATGTTGTTTGCCTATAATGGACAATATCATAATGCTTATCATTACCTAAACAAAGTTATACTTTCAGTTCAAATCCATCATAGCAGCAACTTACCATGCACCTTTTTGTCTCCAACCCTATCGTCATTATTACCGCACGCGTCCATTTATTTATCCGCAGTGGAAGTTTTTAAAACAATTAAAGCCTGTTGGTTGTTTTAAAATAAGGATTCTTTATAATAATCACAGTTTTCAATCACCGATGATAATTTTTTTGACATGATTCTTAAAACAAAACATTTATCTATCAATTTAAAGTAAATCTGACCATTACTTTTGATGTTTCAATTTTTGCATACAGTAAAATTTCCTTATATTTTCCGTACAGGGCCTTCAACAATGATAAATATCTTCCGTGCTATACAGATTCATCAATTAATTTCTTATTTCAGAATATTTCACTTATATCGAGACGTTACTAGCAATAGGTAACTCGAAAGAAATTTGACCTTTGCAGTGCACTCGGGGCAATGTGCAGGGGGTGGTTCTTTAATATGCCGGGACAGGGAGCATCGCTTTGGAATCGTGATTGTTATTCCTAAGTGACGAGTGCTATCGAAAAAACAGTCACCGCCTATTTCAGGTTTTGGTAAGACCGCAGCCGGGATTCGAACCAGCGATCTTTCAATACAAAGCGAGCAGTTTGAAAATGAGCTACCATAGCTGCTCATAATATACAATTAAGAAGTGGAAAATAAACACGAACGTACCTTTCTGTTTCCAAATAACAACCCTTTAAGCCGCACACAATCATACTTGTCCATGTCCATATCCAAATCACTACCCAAAAAGCCAAACACAAATATAACTTCCATGTCTAAATCACAATTCCAAAAGTCAAGCACAAACATATCTGTCCATATCCAAATCAACATCCCAAAAGCCAAACACAAATATCACTTCCATGTTTAAATCACAATCCGCATTCCCAAATGTTAAGTACAAACACACCTGTACATGTCTAAATTACACTCCCAAATATCAAATACACATATAAGTTCCGTGTCCAAATCAAAATCCCAAATGTCAAAAACAAACATACCTGTCCATGTCCTTATCACAATTCCTGTTATGCGCAAACATACCTGTCCAAATTACAATCCAAAAAGTCAAACACAAACATACCTGTCCATGTCTAAATCAGAATTCCAATAATAAAACACACTAAAATCTCAAAACTAGCAAAATAAGTAAAACAGGTGGACCTCAACCAGGGAAATGAGACCGGGTGTTTCGGAGAATTAATTTTTATTATACAATTTATATTAAAATGTCAATATTTTGTGCAGTAATAAAAAACAATCATATCATTCCATGATAAAAAAATTTAAAACTGGCAAATAAAGTAATACACGTAAATTTCCACCAGTGAAGCGAAACCGGATGTTCCGAAAGGGAAATCACCTCCTGTTTAGTTAGATACATCCGTCACGTGTGTAATCAAACTTGAGATGAAAGAAAGGAACTTGGATCTTTAGATTCAAATATTTTGAATAAAGAACAATTGGATTACAATTCTACCGTTCTTTATAAGCATGTGGTCCTTATATAGAGGTGGCCTTTAAGACAAGTTTGACGGTTATTTTGAATACAGTGATTGTGAAGACGGCAATAAAACTTTTTGAAAGCCTTGATTAGCATTGGCTTGTAATATACATGTATCAACAACTAATTTATAAACATTGCTTCATTGTAAATATTATCCCCCGTGGGAACAAACTATAACATACCGTAGTAGTTGTAAAATATAAATAGATATTTTTTTTAATTTTTGTACATATAATATTCTTTCTTCTAGAGCATTAATATTACAACAATAATAATTTTTCTTAAGAATCGTGTTTTATATAACACACCGTAACAATATACTATCTCCAATGTATTTGGTTGCTATGGTTATATTATGATTCAGAATAATACAAACGTCTTCGTTAAATGTCTTGCTGGGAAATCTAGTATTTCAAAATTTAATGGGCATTTTCAATCTAGTTTGAAATATTATATTACATTCCGAATAAGAAAAGAAGAAAATGTAAGATATGTTCGAAATAATAAAAAGATAAGTTGATCGTTCACTATCATCATCATTAACACAACATTATTATCACCTCTATCAAAATGGCACCATCATCATCGTCATCGTCATTATCATCCCCATCCTTACAACACCACCTCCACCCCAAAACACCATCATCATCATCACCACCACCGCCAAAATCATTATCATCATCATCACCACCACCGCCAAAATCATTATCATCATAATCATTCACACAACATTATTATCTCCATTCCAATAACACCACCACCAATATCACCACCCCTATAATACAATCATAATCATCCCAATATCACCACCACCCCATAACACCACCACCATCATCATCACCATCACCACTATCATCATCATCATCATCATCATCATCATCATCATCATCACACTCTACTATACAACGCCATCATCATCATCATCATCATCATCATCATCATCATCATCATCATCATCATCATCTCAATTTCAATAACACCAACACCACCATTACCACCACTAATAGATCATCAATTCATGATCTATACAGGTGTACTTATTTTCAAAATTTCATTCTTTTATTGCTGGATTAACTGTAGCAAACTCCTATAACATGAGAAGTAGGTCACGGTTAACTAATTTTCTTTTCCTGCTTAGACCGTATAAGGTTGAAGCCATATACTAAATCGCACTGGTTGCAAAATTATGGGGTTCGCCACTGTACCACGTGATACCCTCTAACGTTTGTACGTTTATTTCCAATGGATATGGAATAACATGAGATTACGTTTTCCCGCGAAAACGACGTCATTCCAGGAATCTGTGACGTTGACGTTTTCCAAAACGTTCCGCACAAACCTTAAGAGGTATTGATCACGTGGTTCAACGGCGAACCCCATTTGATTAGGACCCTCTTAGTTCAGTAGTTCAGTTGATGTAGGTCGGTTGTTTTTACCGACTAATCTTGGATCCACCGCTGTCCAATGAAATAAGTGAAAGCATTTTTATTGGAACGTAAAATACTGTTACCCCTCCCCATCTACTCATCTTACTGATCATATAACATTTTGTTAATATAATATAATATCATACAATCATTGTCCTAGGTTGATATAACTTGCCTCGGGTTGTCAAATTTTCTTATCACATCAAAAGCAACAATTGTTTTATTATACCGAAGAAAATTTTCTTACTTATTTGAAACAAGAATTGACAATTTCGCGGATTAGTCGATCAGAAGACTTATTTGCAATTTGGAACACCTCGGAACAGTTATTATTGCAATAAAAAATATTAAAAATATTTTCGACAGTCCGAGGGTGATATGAAGGGGGTCCAGGGGTGATATAAGGTGTTTCAGAGGATGATATGAAGGGTTGGGGTTAGGGTTAGGGTCTTTTTTAGAAAAGACAATCATAACGATTTCATCGGTAAATATGATGATTTATCTAATAAAAAGTGACCTATTCTAGGCAAATCAAATTCGAGTATCACAAACTAAGGTATAATATAATATAATATAATATAATATAATATAATATAATATAATATAATATAATATAATATAAAAATGAAAAAATGAACAATTTGAAAATATACATAAAAAGACAGGTAAATACTAAACATACCTTTCCTCCACACAGCTGATGTTGAATGTAACCATCGCTATTATAGCTCTTGGCAGATAAACCGATGTATTTATTGTTGCTAGGATACCATGATATAGTTGTGTCATGTGACGATATGTTAAAAATTTCACGAGCTACACCTTTTGTTATGCATGTGCATAAGTGATAATTAAAGATCACAGTTTTATATGAACGAATTATTTTTAAATGTCAACTCGCTTTGAATGTCTTTAATTTCTTTCTCTATTAGAACAGTATAGTGCAGCGGACAACATGAATTTTTTACCAAAAAAGCGATACATTGCAAGTTAATAGAGGAAATAGCAATACCATTTTTTTTATGTCGCCATTTTGAATCTACTGGCGTCCATTTTGACAAATTCAAAATTTGAGATGGCCAACTGTCTCTACTTATTTTTGGACACATAAAGGACCTACATGCCAAATTTTATGCTTTTATCACAATTGAAATAGTTTACTGGTTATCCACTCCACTAGTACCGCTGTAAAACAATGAATTAATCCCGGAATATCTGAATCAGTTATATGACTATAATTATTACCATATTATAATCCATCAATTCAATGCTTACTGTCTAAGGTAGATATGATAAAATACATTTTGGCTGTTTCCATACTCGCATTTCCACAAAGGTTCCAGCACTACTGATGAGAAAATGTATAATGTATTCCGAATCGGTCGTCTTGGGATGCAAGATTAAAACCGGTTTAGTAATTAATATGTTCATATTCACAATCACATGGATAATGAGCCTAAACTAGATGATCGCTGGCCTGTTAGATTTCAAATTCCCGCCTTTTATAACATGACTAATATGATACCACTAGCCATGTTGTTTTACAAATTTGCCTGACTACGTTATCACAATTGTTGATAAGAGCTTTGGATATTGTTAGCACCCGGCCTCTCTTCCCTGGTAGAAGTTCGAGTGTATAACTTAACTTCCCAGTTCCAAAGTTTTTACTTTGCTTCTGGATTGTGATTCGGACATGGATTAGTACGTTTTTGATAGTTGATTACCTTTTGGATGCCGATCACGATTGCATGCCAATTATGATGCGATTTTCTTACAGAGGTAAACGGGGAACAGACAGAGACAAATATCGCAAATGCAATAGCTAAGACATGTTGCAATTAACAAACAAAGTGATAAGAAATAAATAACACATATTTAGAGTTGAAAAGTATTAATTATAAGTAAACCTGTTTAAATTTGCAGCACTAGACGACCGTTTTGGAAATGAAAATGAAATTGTAACTATAGAACTATAGTGCTTGTCTTTCAAACTCATTTTAGTACAGTTAAACCTGTCTATAAAGACTACCCAATGTGACAAGTAAAAGTGATCTTTATGGACAGGTAGCCTTTATATACAAGTTAAAAAAATAATATGAATAAAGAGCAACCGGATACACTTCTACTGACCTGTATAAGCAGGTGGCCTTTATATAGAGGTGGTCTTTAAGGCAGGTTGGACTGTACCTGAATTATTGAAATTTATTTGCTTTTGTTTAAAACGTTTAATTGGTCATACATTTTTTGTTATTTTTGCATGAATTGATTTAATCTCAATGATGTCTAAATATAACGGAAGCGAACAAATTGTCCAATTCTTTAATTTTTCAACAACAATTTCTCGAAACAAAAAATAATAACATCTTGCTTTTTGGTTGGTTGAATATTTTAACGTCACATCAACACTTTTTAGACAAGACGATTATTCATCAAACATAGAAATCTTTGTCCAAAGCACAGTAAAAACTTTGCAACTTTCAGATTAATTTAAACACGTCAAAAGCAGGGGTGAGAAGTCATGTACTTCGCAGGAGTGAGGGAGTTATTGTTTAAAGCGGCATCAGCATTATTGCAGCTATTCGCGGCTAGTACTTCGGAAGAGTAAATATCCCTTGTTAAGCTAGCTACACTCGCTATGTGGAAAATCAAAATTGAGAATGAAAGGAACATTTAACAACGGGACGTGAAATATATCAAGGGTTTTTTGGATACAGAGCCAATACACAATATTGCGATGATGGTCATAAGTTTTTTGGGGGTTTTCGTAATCCCAGCGTCAATTATTTAGTTGTAAGCAGCTTGCTTCGTTGTATAAATTTCCATAATTAGACCAAGCTCTACCATACCGTATTTATTGTAAAAAAACACACTCAAGCATGAGAAGCAGGTACGTGTATATTGCTGCTTAGAAAATGAAAGAAGTTGACGATAGAAAAATTGAAATCATTACATTTGTCATACAGCTTCAAATGTAGACCTAAGTAGGCGACATAAATGAGGTATTTGTCCAAGCATTATACAGTACCTGAAAAATCAGTCATTTCTTCGTATTTCAAGATCACTAGGATAGATGACATGCACACTATATCCAAATTAAAGTTTAAAGATATAACTTTCAACTAAAGCATTAGTGTAATCAAAAGTTTATTTGGTGTGTGAGTCTCTTGCAAGTATTTCTGATCTGTGTTGTACAAGTGTAAGTGTGCACTCGTTTAGACCTTAAATGTGGTTACACATTCGTTTGTAAGGTCACAGATAAACCACTCAATTATATAATTATTCAACTCATCACCACTGACCCGGTATCTCTGCTGGTAGACGTTGCCCCGATGATATCACAAACTAAGTAGGCAATAATTGTGTATTGTTTGAAATATACTTTTTTTCTAAATTTGCTGTTTGTAAAAACTTAAATTCCTAAAAACTAAGGAATACTCCCTCATGCAAAATATTTCCTAAGCTAAATTTGGTAAAATATATTAAGTCCTTTTGGTTTTTTTTCAACATTTGGGAAAATGAATTTTGGTTTCACAATTTGGACCCAAACACTACTGACGAGGAAACGGCCGTCTAGTGCTGTAAAATTGAAACTGGTATAATATGTAATATTTTTTTCTAAATTCTGTGATATCACGCTGCAATACAAACACAACGTAAATGTATCGCTCGGTTTTTTATGTTATACTCCAATAAAAAACCGCAACCAAAGCAAGGCCGTGAACTACGTTCACTCCGATCAGCTGGTTCCAGGGGTCAGAATATGGATCATTCATCTCCATACGTGACAGCTTCGTTTTTCTGCACAATGACATGAATCAATTTAGGTTACAAATAAGATATGAAAACAAATACCAAGGCGTTTTTTAAAAAAACTATTTTGTTTGTAAACATCGGTGATTGCCTAAAAATCAAAACATAAATATTAAATATTGACTAGCATGTCTACTGTCGGCGAATTGAAATTGGGAGATGTGAAAACAATATTCAATCTGAAGGAATATCTTTCAACCATCAACTTTCAAGGCTTTTTTCAAGATGATTGAAGTGTCACTACCGTCATCGGTATACAAATGGCATGGTAAAAGCACTTGAAGGCCCTCCACATGTACATGTCCCAACTCAGACACAAGCTACAAGATTTAAGAAACTGACCATTATTGATATCGACTTTATGTCTTCTGGATTTATGTGAAACTTTCAATTCCACAATTACACATTTAACTTGTTGGCAAAACACAACCTTTGATTCAACATTGTACTGATATGTTCAACATGCACATGTTCCATTTGATCATCGAATGACATCAGTGATTGAGGCATGGCTTGTGTAGCGGTCTTTTTTTATTGTTTAATATTGATAAGTTGCAGACAGGTATGACGCAGAAGAATTTAAATTTAGCTTTTATTATTTAGAACAAAATAGACACGACTGAAACAAAATAACGATCTCAAAAAAACAAGCATACTAATGCATGTCCAAATCATAATCCAGAAGCAAAGTAAAAACTTTGGAACTAACAAGTCAGGTTAGACACGTGAACTTCCACCAGGGAAGTGAGACCGGGTTCTCCGGAAGCTAGCTACACATGCCACGTGTGCAATCAAATTTCAAGTAGTGGGAACAAGCTCTACCATAGCGTATTCATTGGGAAACAAATACACCATAAGCAGGAGAAGCAGGAATATTGCTGCATAAAAAAGGAAAGTTGACAATAGAAAAAATAAACCTATCACGTTTGTCATAAAGTTTTAAATGTAGCCTTTCGTGGGCGTCATAATTCAGGTTTAAGTCTAAATATGAAGCAGAATTTAAGGAATCAGTAGTATCTTGTATTTCAAGCTCACTAGGATAGATGACATTCACATAGTTTTAAAATTTAGGATTGTTAAAACTTACACGCATTATGAAATGGGTTTTTCATGTTATGACTCAATAAACTTCTTAGAAACACAAGTTATTCCTGTAATATCTTAGTTGAAAACAACCACGGTCAAAATAAACCCACATCAATCAGACGTCTTGTGTTTGAATGCTAACACATTATTCTCTATTCTCGGTTCTTATTCTTTTTTGTTTTAATTCGTGAGATACAGCTTGTCATTATGACACATTTTAAAGACGTAGGAAGAATTGACTTTCAAATTGTTTAAAATGCAACGTGCTAATAACATCACGTTCAGAAGAATTCATAACAAGTCATACAATGTAGGGTAGAATATTATGTAATACAATTTAAAATTATTATGCACATTAAGGAGCTGATGATATTTACCTTTGATGCATTAAATGTACATCGCTAAAACATTTAAAAAAAACATGTTTAAGCAAACAACAACGGCCTTCTATTTGGAATACTCAAATAGTTGGATCTACCTGGACCCAGTTGTTCGAATTTGATTGATTTAATTAATGATTAAAAAAAATAAAAAAGTCAATAAAATCAAAATAACATTATCAAATTAATAGTTTTATGATGACATGGTTCAGTTCGGTGGAATTTTGTTCAATTTCATCATTTTCAACATTAATTTCACATCAGATCTTATATAATGCAAAAGGTAAGAGTTTCTTTGTACAATCAACTATTAAATTTTATGTAAAATTTTTAAAAAAATCATTTTCCACAGAACTGTTCAAAATTTTGTTCACTTTCATCATTTTCAACATTAATTTCACATCAGATCTTATATAATGCAAAAGGCAAGAGTGCCTTTGTACCATCAACTATTAAATTCTATGTAAAATTTTTGAAAAATCATTTTCCACAGAACTGTTCAAAATTGCGTCATTTTTAGGTTTTTTCAGTCGAAAATAAAATTTTAGTGGAGAGTACAAATGGAACTTTTTCCATGCGAAATTCAAATTTTGACTGATCAATTTAATAAACTTATTAAGCTTTAAACTACTGACCACACCCAGATACATATAAAGAGTCAGAATTTGCAGGTAATACATACATGATACATGTGATTACGTTTTGAAATAATATTGTCCATGATGCAGAACTACACTCACGTTACCTATACATACATGTGCTGGTTTACAGAAACTATTTAAACATTAAGGTGTGAAACATCAAGGTGTAATCACGAAACAAAGAAAAAGACGCAAGATGAAAAATAATCACCAGTATCTCCAGAATTAGTGGTCATTAAAATCGTTATAGACAACGCTAATGAACTTTACCTGTATTACACTTCCTGTTTGTAGAACTAATTTTATAGACAAACAACAATGACCTGCCCACTTGATCTTTCATTAGAAATACTCATATTAGATGATCCACCCAAAATATGGATAAGTTATTCTCACACATGTGACATGGAAATCCCGCGTTTTTACCCATGTGGGATTTCCTTGTCTCATCCTAGGGTTGAGACAGGCTACACGCCTGAATTTCCCGCGTAGTTATACCTGCTCTGGATTTATCGTTGAGAGGACTCAATAAGCTGAGAAAAGTTCCGAAGTCAACCAACAATTTCTTAACGTCACAATCACTTACACGCGCTTAATTGATGACGTCACAATCATTTTACGTGAGAACGTCAACAAAAATTGATTATGTCATTTTCAGCAGGCACGGATGGTGACATGAAAACTTTACATTTTATGCAATTTTATGTTTATTAATCCTGTTTTATGTTGAAAATGTGTGAGAAAAAGAATCCTACAAAAATAACAGGGTAAGACAGAGATAGCTCAAATGAGGATGAATATTTTCAATGTCCAGAAGCTCGTTCTGGACAGGAAAATGTTCATCCTCGTTTGAGATATCTCTGTCTTACCCTGTTACCGGTGTAAGATTCTATTAATACATTATCACTGCAATCTGTAAATTATGTAGACGGAATAAAGACCTTTTTCTATAAACAATTGTATTGGTCTATAATATATTTTCAATTGGGAGTTTAAGTGGACATATCAATTTTGTTTGTTTGTACAATGGAGAAAAAGGGATAAAATCGCCTTGTAACCAACTTTATCCAAATAGCAATGGTTTAAAAATTGCATCGCACAATACTTATATCGAAGCGGATAATAACTTTGCGAACGGCACCAAGGTATGATGTGATAAAACATACATCAATTTTATTTTCGCGCACGTTATTTCAACGACGATCGATGCTTGACTGTATCACCATATCTCGAAAATAAAGTGTTTGCCAAAAAAATATTTTTATACTTATCAAATAAAACATCAATCAATTGACGACATAACGTCATTGACGCCTTATTAACGATTAAGGTAGGCATTATGTGAAAAGAAGCAATATCAGTTCATTCAAAATAACCTCCAGCCTCCATACCCTAGCATCCATACTTTGGACCGGTCTACAGTCTAGAAGTTACACCAGGAACTGTTCCACCCATTAACGGCTGTAAATATTTATGATAAGAGCTGTGAACCTTGAAAAAAAATAAAATCATAAATCTAATTACAAATAAAGCAAAAGACAAACATACCAATACATGTCTAAATCACAATCTAAAATAATATATATCGCCAATGATAATTATTATTAACTGATACGTTCTGTTTTGGTATAAAATTACAACCTAGTTTTTTATTGTGAAAAATGTTCCAAATGTCCTTGATATAAATTAATATAAATATATTGGTATATGTGCAGTGACAAGTTCATACAAATCTCACGGATTTATTTTTTAACGACGAAACTTGATATGAAAGGTTATAAGTATCGTATTGCAAATCATTTTCCCATTTCTTTGGTTTCTCATAATATAATGCACACTACATAACATCATATCATTGAACATAAAAGAGATATTTTTTTCTTTTTTCTATCAAAAAAGTCATTCTTAAGGTAAAGGTTTTCCAAACGAAAACAGTAAAATTTCGATTCAATGCTACAATATGTGGAATGAAAATCCGGCGTTATAAAAGGATCTGGCAAAAAATCAAGATAAAAAAAGATGAAATAAAAAATAATCATACATGTTCATGTAATAATGGAATTTGAAACATGAACTAATGAGGCAATTAGCAAGGTGGCGATGTTATCGAGGGACATTATAACGCCGTTTGGTTGTTTTAACCATGACATCTTATATTAATGATGGAAATCAGAAATGTATGCGATTAGATCTTATTACTAATATTACGCCAATTTGACAAAAATTCAATTGTTCCTAGACACGATTTGACGCAAATACTAAACATTTTTGTCATAAAAATAAGAATTATTTGTTATACTGAGAGCTCAATGTTCTATTTTTGTTAATACTTACATCTGTATTATTCAGGGGAGATAATTTTGCATATTCATACAAAGCTTGGTAAACCTGGCCATCGTAACGTCCTAGACAACTACCAAGAATAGCGTCAGGATAATCAAATGCATCCACAAACGCCACGGCGTTACTTCGAATATCCAACAGCAAAGACTCTAAAGAGTTATGAACTAATTCAACCTGGTCAGTCGTCAAATAACTCTCCTGAAACGATAATAATATACCTGTGTAAGAGACAAACCTGAAATGTTGATGTGAAGGCAAACGACGTTGACTTTCTGCTTGACCTTTGATGTGAATATTTTTAATAAACCAGTGCATTTATTATTTCGAAATGTCAGTGTCCATTTTGTTTACATCAAACACAAAAATACCAATCCATGTCAAATTACAACCCCAAAGCAAGATAAAAACTAGAAACTGGCAATAAAAGGTAAACACGTGAACTTAAACCAGGGAAGTAAGGCCAGGTTTCCAAAAGAGTTACCACCTCCTGGCTTGCTAGCTATATATGCCACGTGCAATATAAAATAAAGAAGGAAAACAGCATGGAATTCGATAAGGTCAATAAATCCTGTAGAAATTACATATACATCATTCTTATCTACAAATACCGTTATGACGGCCATAAAACTTTATATTATAAAAAAAGCCGTTTCTTGTTCTCGGTGTCCTTGGATATTGTTATTTTTACCTAACCCCTTTGAACACACAACAAAGGATATAAAATATATATGTCATTCATATTTTATCTTTAGACAGGTATTTTATCATCCTGCGATAACAGGTGTCATTTAACTCCATCACCAATAACATATAAGTTTACCGGATGTTTTATTCTAATTATATATTGCTAGTAACAAATGTTATATCAATACTATTAAAAATAGCATGATGGTAACTTGAAACTTGTATATGTGATAAGGAAGATTGTGATACAGTCCAAACGGCACCTCGGTATAAGGGCCACATGCTTTAAAAAGACATTACTATTGTATCCAATTGTACTTTCAATTCATGGATATTGCATAATTTTCAAACCTCCAACGATAATATTTAAGCTGAATGACTAAACATGTTCTAGGAATATGTAGTTACTTGACTTTTTTGTAAACACCGATGACAAAACGCACATAATGTTACCAAAAATACCAATTTTCTCTTAACATCATGATTTTTGTTGACCTTTGACCCCAGGTCACGTGATCATATTTTCTATTATTAGAATAGTTAATCCTTTTAAACTATTACCAAACACATTGGCAAATTATAATACCTAAGGTATGCCTAAGTAGACAAACTAACTTTTGAAAATTTCACCACAAAATAGTTTAATCAGACATTTTGTTTTGAAAATCTTATGTTAGTGATGTAGAGTTATTCCCCTTTGTTCTATAAATAGAATGGTAATTTAAATCCAACTTTACTTTATATTTACAACATTACTTGTGGCTACCAGACTGTATTGGTTTTTCAATAATATACCAAATGGTCTCTCCAGAAAGCGAAGGGAAATATGAAAATTTGCTTTAAAAATGTTCAAAAATGACCTTCAATGTCATATTTGACCTTGGGTCACGTGCTCAAGGTCACTCTGTTACATTTTTATTGTTATGCAAATTAACGTACTGGGTCTCCCCTACAAGTTGATACCTAGGTTTTATACTTATACTAATACATTACGACTCAGTAATACGTTTTCTAAAATGTATGTGTTAGGCGCAGAAAATGTGCTTAAAATGCCTGGTCAACAAAGGGTTAATAAAAATATTTACTTACTTTTCCGGAGCAAACGACCTCATATCCCAGGTAAAAGTTTTTTAACTTAATTTGCTAGTTCCATAAGTTAAACTTTTCTTTTTGGAGTGTGATTTGGACATGGATCGGTACACATGTGTTTGTTTGATAGTATTTACCTGTACAAAGTCACCCATGTTTTCTATTATTCCATGTATACCATACAATTTACACAGTGACGTTAAGGCTTCGCGGCTTCTTACATCTTTGACTGAATTTGTACTCTTGATAAATATACTAAACACATACAAATGACAGTGAGCCTGGAATAGAAAGCAGATACATTTCTATCTATTTCTTTTTTGGCTTATATATTTACATTAATGCCTGATTTAGATATTCGACATTTCAGCACATTTGCTTTCTGGCTTAAGTATTTAAATACATTTGGTTTCTAAGAAATTTATAAAATTTATATGTATGTGGTATTTGACCTAGACATTTACAAATATTTGGTTCAGACTTTTAAATATTTGGTTTCTGAAACAAACACTTGTTCAACATAAGTGCGCCTTTTTGTGTCTTACTTTTTATTATTGCATGCTAACTATGAAATACAAAAACATCCTCTTCAAAATTTATTAATTATTTATTAAGGCAAATCGGTACACATTTGTTTTACTTTATTTTAAATCTAGTAAAAAGTTTCAGACTCTTTAATTATTCGAAGTCTGATGTTTTTTATTAATGCTCTAATTCAATAACTTAAAGATGGGTGGCTATCAGCGTTCATATTGTTTATACATTTGTATCCAAAATTTCCTGGATATATTTAACGTCACATAGTTTCATGTTTCTTTATTTTCATTCTTTAATTTCACAAGTTGCAGTCGTAGCAATAGAAGGTGCATACGCTTCCGACCTTACTACCATGCTTGAAGTTGACGTGTTTAAATAAATTGCCAGTTTTCAAAATTTTTACTTAGTTTTTTTTTTTTGGATAGTGTTTAGAAATAAGAATAGTATATATAAATGGATATCCGAGAAAACTATCTATAAAATGTTTTTTTTTATATTAATAAAAAAGATATATCAAGTTATTTAACGTTAAATTCTACTTTTTACTCAATGAATAATTTTCATCGATTGCATATTAATTTAAAATTTTGAAAACATCGTGTAAAAAGTTTATCTCTTAGCATACTATTGCATCTTTTAATAAACAAATCTGTATTTATAACAACAGCGATCTCTATCTAAAACCAGTAAACTTTAAATTGAAAATAAATCTGTATCTGATACTGTATCAATCTCATTCAGTCATTTTGAATTCTTAATCTGAATTTTACCTTTGCTGCTTTCAGCTGCTGAACAGACGATAAATTCCGAGATACTTCTTCCGGTCTACTTTTGCGCATGCTTCTGTAAGCCATTTCCGCTGCTCTCACTAATCTGAATTCGGAAGGTTATGATTATTAAATATTGTTAAAAATTTATTTCTTATGTAAACGAAATATACAAATTAATGAAAATGCAAAAAGGATATGTGCCTTATAATTACAACCGGTAATTGAAGTTTTTAGTCGCCAACAAAGAAACGGGTTCCCTGATAGTTCTGCATTCTAAAATATTAGAAATATTCAAAAATAATTACATATCATACCAGTGTCAATTTGGTAGCTAGCTTTGGTCGTTTCGGAATACAATTCCCGCGTTCTAAAATATTAGAAATATTCAAATATAATTACATGTACCAGTGTCAATTTTGCAACACGTTTTAGTTGTTTTAGAGTACAATTCCTCATCAGTAGTGCTTAGACGTAAATCTTTAATTTGCTCGTTTTCAAAAATATATAGAAAACAATGATTGGCCACCTTAAATAATACAGACATAGATATCTTTGACTTACTAAACAGGAGATGCTTGCCCTTCCGGAGCATCAAGTTTTACTTTGTAATTCCATTACGGAGGTCCACAGGTTTATCCTAATTTTCTAGTTTTCGAAATTTTACTTTGATATTGATATTAGGATTTGAACAAGGACTGATGTGTTTGTATTTGGAATAATTCTGGTTTTTGTTTCAGTTAAGGTTCTCTCAATTATATTGGCACTTTAAGTTCTAGGATGGTGGAATGAATGACGAAGTAGGTTTTGTTGCCAAGGGAACTACAGCACTTGAATAATGGTGTTTCACACCTTACTCTTTAATTAAAGGAAGAAGATAGTTTTGAGATGGTCACACCGGGTTATAAAGTACGTTTTAACCTGTTGCCAAGGAAATGTCATCATTAAATAAGTCGTGGGTTGGTCGTAGAAACAGTTTAATAAACAACGGATAAGATGTCTTTAATTAGGATCTGGCCCCGGTCTCACAATCATTCCTTAGCTAAGATTTCCCTTAACTTAAATCTTGCAAAATTTCAAATCTTTATAATTTTGTTAATTTTCAAGATATTCAGGCATTTAAGGTAATATTTTTAAGATGACCTCAAGATTAAAACAGTTGCATTTAGTTTTGACAAAAAATTCATCAATAGTTCCAAAAAGAGAATATCAAAATTTGCTAAATTTTAGTTAAGGGAAATCTTAGCTAAGGAATGATTGTGAAACTGGGGCCTGGCAGAGAAAAAAAATCAGACACAAGGCGGCATGCGCTTTGAAAGCCGAATCTTAAAACTTTTAGGTAACCAAAATAGAAAGTTGCTTATAATTGTTTGATGTTAATATTTTCCACAAATATGTATAAAATATAAAAACTACATGTAAACTGTAACCTCCAACAATCAACAAGAGAAAAAAACGAAGTAAATTTTTTAATTTAAATTTGTCAAAATAACAAATACAGTGAAACTTGTAATAACCGGACCCTGGAAAAAATGGATTCGTGTGAAAACCGGACCCTGGAAAACCGGATTCCTGTGAAAACCGGACCCTGGAAAATCCGGATTCTTGTGAAATCCGGACATGTATGCTGGTTCTGATTTACTCCCTTCTTTTTTCTTTATGATAAAAACCTTAATAAACCGGATCCTGTGAATTCTGAAAGCAGACCATTCGACGTTGGCACTTTTGAATTATTGGTGTATTATATGTAATTGCTGACGATCTGTAGTTCCATACTTACCTTGCTGCCCTGAACTCGTATGCCTCTAAAAGAGAATCTAATGTCATCTTATGGTCTAAACTTGACTTCATATTCGTTTTGTTATTTAGATATGCTACAGATCCCGGTAAAACTTTGCCTTCTCTAACTTGTCCAACACATTTCATTAAGAATCTATTAAATTGTATTAAAAAAGAAACATTTTTAAGTGTATAGGCTTTGCCTTTTATAACTTTTCCAATATATTTCAGTTTAATATTGAACTGGGATAGAATATTTTTGTTAAAGCATTAAGTAAAGAAATTAAAAAAGGTATTTTTATGTTAAACATACCACAATCCCAAGAGAATGTACTGATGATGTAATAACGTTTTAAACATTGCAGTATAAAAAATTGATGCTATCGTTTCAAAATCTAGAATTGTGTTTGAATTTTAAAATTAATATAGTATTCAAAAATAGTTCGATAGAAAATAGGTCCATAACATAACTGAATCATGGAAGTTGTTTTAGAAGCACAAAACTTGTTACCGGTTATTTTTCTGATTCAACACCGGAAAGTTTCCGGTGAAGTAACAAAATAATTGACCTTGAAAAAGGGAGGTTGGAGTGGGTTAGAAGTGTTTTCACGCTTCAACAAGATTTCCTTGTATTTGATTATATCAAGTCGGTCAGTACTGAAATGGTTTAGGAGAGGCGACCGAATTAACTCGAGAGAAACTTTTTTAAAAATGGAAAGTTACCGGTGGCGTAAAAAATAATGTCTTTAAAAAACAAAGATGGAGTAACGTAGTGGTGTTTTACGCTTCAACAAAATTTGCTTGTAATTGATTATATCGAGTAGGTCAGTACCGAAATTATAGATAAGACCGAAGTATTTAGAGAGAAATTTTTGTAACAATCTCTCACACTAAAATTTTTCTTAGGGGCATTCGAAAATCGACGAATACCTTAACAACTAAACATACCGGATGTAAATGTGTCAGTTTTGTCGCTTATGAAAATGTTGTTTTTCAGGTAAAGTCGTTAACGACATAAGTAATGGGACCCGCCGCTATACCACGTAATCAATACCTGTTACTGATTGTTGTAGAAAACATTAACATCGCAAATTCATCGAAAAAACGTAACGTAATTTGTACGGATAAACGACACCTTATGCAATTCCATATCCATTGAAAAAACGTGTTTCGCAAAAACGTATCACGTGATAAAGCGGCGAACCCATTTAAAAAAATCCAGTATTTAGTAAGTAATAACAAAATTAGTGAACAGTTTAATTACCTGGCTGTCTGCAACATTAACACTGTGTTTTCACCATCGTATGTACAAGCTGGAGCAATAGTAGAGTATATCTTCGGAAGTCCACTGGCATGAGAGTAACCATGGCCACCACAAGCTAATCGGCACACTTCTATCCCAGCCGAACACGTCCATGAGCTGAAAGCTTTGAGGCCGGCCGATAGGGCATGCAACTAGAAATTAAAAATCAGGGTTACAAGATATAATTTTACCCAGTCGACTTGCATCCATTAAATGTATGGTTGCATTGTTTTAGTATTGTGTGTTGTATATTTTTGTGCCTTTTGTTGAGGCGTGTTCTTGGGGGCCAAACTATTTTCTTTTAAACGCTTTGCAGGTCAAACATTTCATCTTGTACTGTTTCAATGGAGCAAAAAGCTTTATAGCTAGTAGAAAAATACCCAGCAACAATGTAAACAAAACACGAACATGAACCGAACAAAATAATAACACAAGTAATTGTAATTACATATTTGAAACCCTGGACTTTAAACAGGCATTTGATACAGGGAAAACATTCTTCAGGTTCTTTAGGTCCTGTAGGAGGGACTTCATCATCCAAAATGTTTCAGAAATGATGGTTCAAAAAAAACGTCCAAAAATTCTAGTTATAAATCTACATATAAAAAGTGAAGACAAGTACTAGTGTTATGATTGGTTTTTTTTCTTTTTTTTTTTTTTTTTTTTTTTTTTGTTTGTTTGTTTGGAGTATATTTACTTGATCGTGAACCTCGAATAGAACAGAACAGAGGTAACCTGACGTTAAAAATAATAGTTAAGTCCCACGACGAGGACTGGGAAATCAATGGGCTGTTCTGTGAAGACATAAAAACAAAACTAACAATGCTCGTTGGACATTATGTATGGAACTTTTTTTTTTTTTTAATATTTTCTTTATTAGAATCAAATTAGTTAAAACATCTTTTGTTTACCTCTGACAAAGAATCAAGGTTGCCTTGAGTAATTTCTTTATTTATGTCCAGGTATATGTTTGACATCTGGCGTCCTGTAAATCTCATAGCATAGGCTGTAGCTACTAACGGGAATAGTTTAAACTGCTGTGTTTGGTAGTCCAAAATCTGTAGTTCCTCACCACTAAATAATGATATAATCAATAAGTGTCGATCGTTAAGTTGATTTGATAACATATTGCGATTAGGGCTACAGAATCCATATATGACCATATTATTTAATTGATTTTTAAATCAAATTTGCATAAAAGGATTTTGATCAAACTTAAAATATGAATTATATGTGACGATGGCTTTTTTCCAAGGGCCTTGATAATCCAAAACTTAAACGACGTTAACTTCGTTATGTTTTTACAAAGAGACAAGAAATTAAATTCCAAACTTTAAAAGTTACCAAATTGAATGAATGAGGTAATAATCTACGTCGTATTCAAGATCCTTCACTTATAAATATCAAAACGGTTCATGGATACTGGAGAAAGCCGGAGTGCCCGGAGAAAATTGCCCACCTTTATTAAAGAAACTGACCAACGTTCTAAGGTTAATATGGATACAGATTTGTCTCAAGAGGAGTCCACACAAAGGGGGTGATTGCCGCTTGTGAATAAGCATAGCGCACTCGATCACACAGGCACCTGTACAGAGACAGAACACGTGAGATATCATAGTTTTTATTTATAAAGTTAGATATTATTTCTAAGTAATTTCTATTTCATAGTTCATACCCGGGGTTTTTCTCTATCTGTCTTCTAACAGCACTATATCGTACTGATATAACACAAGCCATAGCCAGGCAATCTGCTGATCTAAGTACTAATCCTGATCTTAGCTTCACCATTGATCCGTATGTTAGTTTGGTGTTCTCGGGAGCAACATAAGTTCCATCTTCCAACACCTGTAAGTAAACATTCTTCAGTTGCAATACAAAACCCTAAAACATCATACAGTTAAACAAAAACACAACGGTCCATGTTCAAATCACAATTTCACAAGCTAAGTTAACCTTTAAACAAGAGGCCCATGGGCCTTATACGCTCACCTGATAACTAATGGCTAGCTGATAGATTTAAAGTAAACGTAAATACTAAACCCCAATGACTTTTTTCTTTACATCAAAATGATCATTGTATCAATACCTACAACATTCTAATATACATGCCTATACAAAAAGTTTATAGTTTTCGAGATAATTAACCATTTCGGTATTGTTTTCACATCTGTGACCTTGACCTTTGAACCCATGACCTTTTTCTATACATCAAAATGATCGTTGCATCAATACCTACAACATTCTAATATACATGCCTATACAAAAAGTTTATAGTTTTCGAGATAATTAACCATTTCGGTGTTGTTTCGCATCTGTGACCTTGACCTTTGAACCTATGACCTTTTTCTATACATCAAAATGATCGTTGTATCAATACCTACAACATTATAATATACATGCCTATACAAAAAGTTTATAGTTTTCGAGATAATTAACCATTTCAGTATTGATTCGCATCTGTGACCTTGACCTTTGAACCCATGACCGTTTACTATACATCAAAACGATTGTTGTATCAATACCTACAACATTCTAATATAAATGCCTATACAAAAAAGTTTATAGTTTTCGAGATAATTAACCATTTCGGTATTGTTTCGCATCTGTGACCTTGACCTTTGAACCCATGGCCTTTTCTATACATCAAAATAATCGTTGTATCAATATCTACAACATTCCAATATAAATGCCTATACAAAAAGTTTATAGTTTTCGAGATAATTAACCATTTCAGTATTGATTCGCATCTGTGACCTTGACCTTTGAACCCA